>JARQOC010000002.1:129549536-130102594 GCA_033576535.1 Allobates femoralis | reverse complement strand
TCAGACTAGAATATATAAGGGAGCTGCTTGAGCTCCCCCTTCTGGCCGAGAGGTGCTAGTGCAGTGTCCAGTGTTGTGTGGGGAGTTAACCCTTGTGATGTTACTGTGGCACATTAACCCCTGGGGTGTCACATGTATACAAAGTCTGATGAGCTTTCTGCAATTTTGTAATTAGGACTTTCAACCATACGAAGGTACATTGTTGTGGAATTTTACCTTCAGGGCAACAGACCGGCTGTGACTTATGTCAATAGACCTTGCTGTGACTGGAATGCTTTTTTTTCAGAAAAACACTTCACACTGCTACACAAAACTTTGTCAGTCATCTTATTACGTGCTGGAAACAACTCAACCGTATCATAGAAGCCAAATTTTAATTCACTTGTATTGGCTGTGTTATCAGCTTCTGTACATTGAGCCATACTTATACTGTATTTACACTGGTAGATTATCCTTAAGAATGCTTGCTCACAATAATTTTTTTAGTGTAAACAGGCAGACGATCAGAGTAAAATTATCTTTTGTTGTCAGTTGTGCATCGTTCTGAGTAAACAGGACTTTTGCTGCCAAAGTAAATAGCAAGCAAAAAAAAGCCTGGTTTTCATCGTCCCGACAAAGCCAAATGTAACAATTCTGACCAGTGTCACTTTATGCAGTCTGGAACACTTCTACATATCCCAGTGATTATAAGACTGTGTTTTTCATGACATATTGGACTTTATGTTAGTGGTAAATTTAAGACGATGTTTTTTGCGTTTATTTGTTTCAAAATTGGAATTTTGTCACACAAAATAGTTTCCCACTTGTCTAATTTACATCACCATCATTTTTTAAACTTCTTTTTTAAGAAGTTAGAAGAGGTTAAAAATTATTAGCAATTTCTAATTTTTCAAACAAAATTTACAAAATTAAATTTGTAGGGTTCACGCCACATTTGAAGTGACTTTGAAGGGCCTATCTGTCAGAAAATACTCAAACGTTGTACCATTCTTAAAATTGCACCCTCAAACTGCTCAAAACCACATTAAATAGGTTTATAAACCTTTTAGGTGCTTCACGGGAATTAAAGCAATGTGAAAGAAAAAAAAATATTGCTTTAGCCTCAAATTTTGCATTTTCATAAGGGTAAGGGTAAGTGCACACTTACCCGGCGGTTTGGTCGGCGGCAGCTGGCGGAACCCGCCAGGAAGCTCCGGCGCCGTCCACCGGCTTCCTGGCGGGTATGTGCGGCGGGAGGCGGGCGGGTGACGGGCGGGAGCCGGCGGATGCACAGCGTGTTCTCGGCGGCGAATCTGCAGCGGCTGGAAGCAGCACATGATTCTGCTTGCAGCCGCTGCAGAACCGCCGTTTTTTAGAACATGCTCATTCTTTGCTAACCCGCTGGGAAACCTGCGGGTTAGCAACGGATGACGCTGTGTAACCGCCGGTGTGTGCACTGCCTTGGGCGGTTTACATTAGTTTTAATGTTAATCCAAACGCCGGTTTGGATTAACATGAATTTAAATAAAACTAATGTAAACAAAACGGCGGTTTACACAGGTAAACCGCCGAAAACCCGCCCAGTGCGCACATAGCCTAACAGGACCAAAGGGCCCATACAATTTCTTGTGCAACATGTCGTCGAAAACTACTGTTTGAGAGCTGGGAAAGGATCCAGCAACATTCATCTTTTAGAGCGCAAAAATGGCTGAAATACAGTTAGGTCCAGACATAGACATATTTGGACAATGACTGAATCTTTGTGATTTGGGCTCCACATGCCACTATTTTTTAATTAAACTGAAACAACTGAAATGCAATTGAAGTGTAGACCTTGTGGTTTAATTAAAGGGGTTGAACAAAAATATTTTGTAAAACATTTTCTACGAAGCCTCCTCATTTTAGGGGCTTAAAAGTAATTACACAAATAAACTTTACCAAAAATAAAATGTTCATTTCTAATACTTTGTAGAGAATCCTTTACAGACAATGACTGCCTAAAGCCTGTAAGACATGGGCATCACCTAATGCTGAGATTCCTCCTTTGTGATGTTTTGCCAGGCCTTTACTGCAGCTGATTTTAGTTGTTTTTGGTTTGGGGGTCTTTTAGCTTTACGATTTGTCTAATTCATGTGAAATGAATGATCAGTTGGTTGAGATCCTGAGATTGACTCGGCCATTGCAGAAAATTCTACTTCTTTGCCTTAAAAATCTACTTGGTGCTTTCGCAGTATGTTTGGGTCATTGTCCATCTCTACTGTAAAGTACAACTTTGCTGCATTTGTTTGAATGTGAGCAGAAAGTATCACCCTGTACACTTCAGAATTCATCTGGCTGCTTCTATCTTCAGTCACATCATCATTAAACACTAGTGACCCAGCACTATTGGAAACCATGCATGGTCATGCCATCACAGTACCTTCACCTTATTTTGTAGAGGATGTGGTATTCTTTGGATCATCAGCTGTTCCAAGGCTTCTCCATACTTTGTTCTTTCCATCTTTCTAGTAAAAATTTGATATTAGTTTCATCTGTCCAAAGAATGCTTTTCAGAAAATGGCTGTCTTCTCAATTTAGTTTTTGGCGCAGTCAAATCTGTCCTTTTTATTTTTAATACTGATTAATGGTTTGCACCTTGTGGTGCACCTCTGTATTTGCTCTCATGAAGTCTTCTCTTTATGGCAGACTTAGATACTGAAACACCTACTTTCTCCAGAGTATTCTTCACTTGAGTGTATATTGTGATGTGGTTTGTCTTTACAATGGAAAGGATTCTGTGATTATACCCGTACACACAGGCAACCCTGGCTCACCACCCTCACCAAAGAGCTATGTCAGGCGTCCAGAGTGGCCGAGCAGAGATGGAAGAAATCCCACTCCACAGAGCACTTCGCCACATACAAACAATCTCTCTCCAACTTCAAGAATGCACTCACCACCGCAAAACAAACCTACTTCTCTAATTAACGCACTATCCCACAACCGCAAACAATTATTCAAAACTTTCAACTCCCTACTCCGTCCCCCTGCACCTCCCCTTCCCCCCTCATCTCTGCTGACGACTTTGCTGCCTTTTTCAAGCAGAAGATCGACAAAATCAGAGAAAGCTTTGACCCACTGTCCCCCCAGCCCCCCCACCTCCTCCAAAGGAAGCTTTTCCATCATGACAGAAGATCAACTCACCACTCTTCTGCCACGATCACACCTCACCACCTGTGCTCTCGATCCGTTCCCCTCCCACATCATTCCAAACCTCACCACAGTCCTCATCTCTTTAACCTATCTCTTACCACTGGTGTCTTCCCCTCATCCTTCAAACATGCCATGATCACACCCATCCTCAAAAAACCCTCCCTTGACCCATCATCTGCTTCCAACTATCGCCCCATATCTCTTCTCCTTTTCGCATCAATGCTGCTTGAACAGCACATCCACTCCGAACTGTCCTCCCACCTCCCCTCCTGCTCCCTCTTTGACTGCCTACGATCCGGTTTCCGACCTCATCACTCCACCGAAACAGCCCTAACCAAAGTCACCAACGATCTACTGACAGCAAAAAACAAGCGGTATTACTCCATCCTCCTTGACCTATCTGCCCCCTTTGACACTGTCAACCACTCCCTCCTACTCCAGATCCTGGAATCTCTCGGCTTCACTGACCTAGCCCTCTCCTGGATCTCCTCATACCTAACTGACCAGACTTTCAGCGTCACCCACTGCCACACGTCCTCGCCCTACTCCCTATCTGTCGGCGTCCCCCAGTGTTCGATTCTGGGACCGCTACTCTTCTCCATTTACACCCTCGGCCTTGGACAACTCATTGAGTCCCACGGCCTCCAGTACCATCTCTACACCGACGATACCCAGATCTACCTCTCTGGGCCCGACATCGCCTCCCTACTATCCAAAATTCCACAATGTCTCTCCGCCATCTCATTCTTCTCCGCTCGCTGAGTTCATCGTCTTTCCCCAAGTCACTCTCCCATCTACCAGACCTATCATCACTGTCAATGGCTGCTCACTCTCCGCAGTCCCACATGCCAAGTGCCTTGGGGTTACTTTCAACACTTCTCTCTCCTTCAAGTCTTACATCCATGCCCTTGCCACCTCATGCCGAATCCAGCTCAAAAACATTTCCCAGATCCGCTGTTTCCTTGACCACGACACGGCCAAAATCCTTGTTCATGCTCTCATTATCTCTCGCCTGACGGACATGTCAGGACCCGTAGAAGCGGCCGCTGAGTCGCGAAACGGTTGCCATCGTCCTCGCTCCCGCACCTCCCTCCCCCTCCACTTGCTCCTCCGGAATGTTCTGTTGAAAACCGCAATAAATTATGAAGATCAACTCGGTGAGTGCCACTGTCTTTTTTCTTTTTAACTACATTGTGCACTTACATTAAGTGAGCACCTCCTTTGGTTGAAAACCCTCAGTCAGCAAGGATTTTTTGAATTTGCCTAAGTTGTTTAACACGGGTAGTGCCCAGTTTTTCAAACTCTGTATTAAGACTATTAAATATGTTTTGGTATACAGCTAAAATGCTAAAACTTGTGTCACTGTCCAGATATTTCTGGACCTAACTGTAGATAGCAGATGCCATGTCGTGTTTAGCAATCCCCTGATGTGCAAACAGGGGAAACCCCCCAACAAGTGGCCCCATTTTAGAAACCATACATGTGAAGGAATTTATTTAAGAGGTGTGCTGAGCACCTTGAACCTCCACGTGCTTCACAAAATTTTATAACATTGAGTCGAGAAAATACATTTGTCCCAAAAAAACAGTTGCTTTTGCCCAAAATGTAAACTTTTCAGAGGAAAGGGGCAGAGGAGATAAGCTAGCAAGTCCCTGAAGAGATGGCTTCCAAATTCCCGTAGTTGACTTTGGCCCCTGAGGCTTGGCCAAAGTTCTCACATGTTATGTCTCAGGGCGTTGACTGAGCTGTGGTCTGTGCGGAAAATGGTCATGTCATCCATGTAGAGCGAGCACTTGAGCTCGAAGCCTTATGGTCCTAGTGCGGTGATTCCTCTGATCTCTCAGTTCTGCCAGATAGCCTCTGCGAAGAGTTCACACAAAACACAAAAAGAAGAGGTGATAGAGGGAAGCCTTGTCACACACAGCCCCTATATAATATGAGCGCCTACATTGCCTCCTACACATAGAATGAGTCTTTATATAACCCCCTATACACAGTAGGAGTCCCTAACCTAGCTCCCCTGTGACAACGCAGCATCAGCAGGGAATGTCTGGCTACTTATGTGGGGATGAACTGTTCTTAATTATGCCAGACATATTGTTCCATTGTTCAGTGGATCAGGAAATATTAACCATTGTTTTGTGTGGGACTGTTCAATGCCTATCTCTGTGTGTTAATTTGTGAAATGTTTGCATTTGTAGGATAATTATGCAGTCTAATTTAATCAGTGAACAAAAGGGGGCAGTCATAATTGTCTTCCCCTTAATCCTGTGGTACACAATGCCCTAAAATAGGAGCTTAGAGATATAAAAGGGACTGCTCCTGTCACCGTGCATCATGCTACAGGACTTCATCCTAGAGTCCATGGATTCAGGTGAAGCATTACATAACTGCTGCACTTCCAAACACTAACCCCACACATTGACTTGGATAACCCAGCTTGGGACAACCTGGTCACCTGGCTACATACTTTGCTCTGCTCGGTCAACTTCCTAAACCTGCCACTATCTCCTATCAGTCGGTACCCGCCAAAAGCAGGGTGCTCCTGGCTAAGATAGTTGGCCCAAAACATTAATTCATGGCGAGCCAGCGAAGGGCAAGACTGTCGCATGTATCATCTTCTGTTCTTGCTGGGAATGTATTATAAACTGTTGATGACCCAATTAAGTCTTACCAGAGTGTTATACCACATTATGAGCCCCACATAGCCTCTTATATATATGAGCACCACATAGCCTCCTAAATACAGCATGAACCCCCACATAGCCTCCTATAAACATTGAGCACCACATAGCCTCATATACACAGCATGAGCCCGATGTAGCCTCCTATGTACAGCATGAGCCCTCACATAAACTTTGGCATATGGAAAGGTCTATCTGAAGTATCCAAAAGAGTCATGCTGCATCTAAAAGTATAGGTTTAATGCTTTTTTTCTTTCATTAAAACATACAAAATCAGAACTTTAGTACAGTACAAGACCTTTCATAGTTACATCGTTTTTACATTTTGATAAATATAAGGTGACCATGTGCAAATAACTGAAACAAGCGCCACAATGATTCCCATTAGTGGACAAATTATTCCTCAGTGGGGTGAACACCCCACTGAGGAAGTTTTAACAAGCAAATGCATCTGGGGGGCACCCGGACCCTAACATCTATCCCCAAAGTTAACAAGAATGGGTTAGAAAGATCAATTCTTGTAGGGGACTTGAACTGGATTGAGATATCTATATGAGATTGGGAGGGTGATTGTACCTATAGAACTTTAGTCAGGCCATTGGCCATGGCCATAGCTCCCTAACCACAGATCTAGAATCAATCTAGTTTCATTGAATAGATTTCCTCTATATGTCTTCACAAATAATGCAGGCTATATCATTGGGGATAATTTGACCTTTAATGGGAATCATTTGTTAGGCTCTTGTTTCAGTTATTTGCACATGGTCCTTTATCAATATAAAAATTATATAAAATGTAAAAACGATGTAACTATGAAAGGTCTTGTACTGCATCAATCTATTTGTTCATAAGTTGAAGGGCAGGGGATATACCAGAATGTCTCTTTCCAGAGTGTGTTTATAGACCATAACTCAATCAGGCCTACATTTACATTCAATGTCTTACATCTGGTGGCGGAATCTGTGCCTTTCTTTCTCTCGGCAGGGGGGCTACCTGGATACACACCTCTGCAGACTGAACAGAGACTTCAATGTTTTTTAATTCAATGTACTTAGGTACTTAAGGGAGTTGGGTGTGTCTTGTCCTTGTTAAGGGGCTGGAAGGAGAATAGTAGAGACGTGTTTGGGGGGACAGTCAGTTGTAATCTGGAAGCGACAGGATCAGAGCTAAGGCCGATCCTGAAACCCATGGATGGACTATAGAATTTGGAACTTAATTCACATGCTACAGTCGTGAGATCCACCTTCTAAATGTTAGGAATTATCCCATGGACTATTTTGCAGGCTTGCTTTTGATCTTGTGGACTGGGGCATCACATTGTGGTCATCTACCTGGACTTGCTGAAATGTACGGATACAAATAAAACTTGTTGCATCGTTAACCTGCGTAGGTGATTATTACAACCCACAACTCCAGATCTTCACACTAGTCTAGGGAGGTGAATGGTTTCATACCAACATTCTAGGTAGTGGACTATATGGTGGGTAGAGGAGTTGCTCTAACCCTAAACTTCTTTGCTCTTGGCATTTGTTTATTCAAAGTCCCATATCATTTTGGCTCCCTTTTCCTCTTAATGGGTATTATAGCATAGCTTACATGTGCCAGTTTCTTATACTATCTAAAATTGTCCTTGCATAATGAAAATGGCAACCGTTAGTAATAGTAACACTTGGAGTTTGTGCCTTAGATCCCTGATAAGCTCAAGTCTCAAAAGCCATAAAATGATTGATGTGTATGTGCAGAAAGGTGTATAACCTTCTGTGTTGCAAAGTCCTGATCCGCACACAAAAAAGCATCAGAAATTGATTACTTTCTATGATCTAGAGATAAAGTTCTTGGCTACCTTTCCTGTATTTGGGATGTGCCAAGGTATTCAACCTGAGCTAGATAGGGGCAGAAACTACAAAGTGGGCATCTGAATGTACGAAACAAAACCTTCTAAAACTATTTACTTGTCTACTTATAACTGGTGAGACTTGCAAATATAGATAACAACAAAAAACTAATAATATTACAAAGATAAAAAATATCTTAAACATTGTTTTTATTAAATATCGTTAAAAGTAAAACAACCATAAACAACACACAAATACTACATAAAATATAAATATGAACAAAGCTAGAAAGTGCAACAAAATGAACTTCCCTATGTAATAGGTAAACCGACACTGGAGTTATATGAGTGAGTGACATCTATGCTTATCAAATAGACTACAGATTGTCACAATGTATAAAACTCTAATCTGTACCTAGTCTGCGGAAATTGGCTCACTAGGATTAATATGCAAATGGTGCCCCTGGACCGATGAAGAATAAGGTATGTCACAGTGACTCTCTATAGATAGCCAGCTGACAAGTTGGTACCTGATTGAAACATATACTTAAACACCACAATCGTCGATTAGTGTTAACCGAGAGTGCCCAGATGATATGGAGCATAAATAAGTTAATAGTCCAATAGACAGGTGATCAAATTTTCACACACCTCATATATTTCAGAAATATCAGGGACATGATTGAATACTCAAATAAAACTGACATATCATTAATAGGAACCTACAAGGAACCTGATCTTATTGCTGCCTGATGCAGAGGCTGGCACTCAATACAAACTCAACGTGACCTATCCCTATTGAGCCCTAACTACTACACAGTTATTGATAATGAGACTTGTTAGAAAAAGGATATCAATTGGTTGTTCATTACCTTATGATGTAAACAAGGATGGTCCACAAGTATCAGTACACCCACAAATAATGTGTATAATGTGTAATGTACACATCATATGACCCCTAAATTGTGCACAGATAATATGTGCCCAGATTGTCCCAAGGCTCACACATTATAAATAAGTTATAATTGTTCCTTCAAAAGAAAAACAACATGTGTCTTAAGGATACTTATTGGCCCACATTGATTTGCCTTGACGCATTTCCCCTTAAAAACAGATTCATTAGGAGGCCATGCTGTGAAGGATGCCAAGAATAGGAATAGATGTCCTGCTGATACAGTGCTCAGTGTCAATGCTATTATCCACTATAACTATATATCCCGATTTCATGACATGACAGGAAAATAATCATCAGTAGCGCTTTGACCCAAATTGATATACAGGTCATGCATACAACACTCAAACACTGGTGAGCTTGGTCTAGATATGTCACATGCACAGGTGCATGAGTGATACGCAATTTCCGCATGCACGATAAGTAAAAGACCTATATCATGAAAATCCGACAATGCCTGCAATTTGCAGTTGCGCATAAAAATATTACTTCCAAGGGTCATGCTCTCAATCACTGAGACTGTACCTGTGTGATCATTATGGGTCAAGGACAATGATTGTACAAAAATAATTCTAACTCAAGCCCAAGATCCTCCATCACAGAGACAGCGCCATTGTGGTCACAATGTATATAGATAATGTTTGAACACCCATTATGTTTCTGACTGATTAAGCAATTTGACAACTGGATACAATTGTGTCAATCAGAAGAACAATCTATTCTGAAGATTATCAGAACAGTATGAATTTAGGGCAGATTCCCTGGAAAAGGGACAAGAGCACTGTATTAGCTTGTCAAGATTTTCCCTATAGAAAATAGGCACATGGACTCCCCATTATACTTCCCTCGACCTAGTGATAAAACTTCCAATTAAACAGAAAATAATTGTGGGTAAGTATAAACTGTAGAACATTAAATAGCGATAGATTATGTTCATGATATTGTATGGCTCTTAAATTGAGGAAATGGTTGACAGTCATGATCCATGATTCATGTGGGATACTGCTGTAAAGAGCCTCCACATTTATGGAAGTTAACAGGGTGTTCTCATTTATAGTTATTTAATGCAAGTTTACAAAAGTTCTGCTTTGACTGTTATATTTGATGGCAGAGAGGTTTCAAAAGGACAAAGTACTTTATCGATATAAATCCCAATATTTTGACTAATAGTTTACTGCAGCACTATCGGTCATCCTTTCAATGGATCCATACCTTTATGGATCTTCGAGAAGATATTGAATTGTAGGATATTTAGGGGTCATAAAATCAAACTCATTTTTAGATATCATTTAGAGATTGGCAAGCGCATATTTCAGGCCCTGCCAGACTCTCATGACATACACCTGTTACTCACCGCGCATGGCATGCATCTGTGCGGATAACGTATCTGATGGACTAAGCTCTCTAGCGTTTAAGTGTTGGACACATGAATCCCTTCTATTACTGCGCCAGTTGCATGCGCTATATATCAGTTAGGGACATAGCGCTACTTATGATTATCTAATAAACATTGTTTTTAAGGGAATTTTTTTAATGTAATCCCTACTTATAACTTTTCATTACCGCAGGCAATTCCTACTGGTATTTGGTGAATATTTGTATTGGTATACAAACGTTTATGGATAAACATAGGTTGTCTGGGACGAGTATAGGGAAATGTTAAATGGTGGTATCTATGATTGCCTAGGGGCTGAATGGGTTAGTATTAACACTTTGGTGGTTTAGGGTGATGCACTGATTAGTAATAAGATCCAGAGAGATATATCAATAACACACTATTGCTTCAACTGATTAAAAGAGGGGATACCTACAGCAGGGAAGTTTATTGAAAATAGTCAAACTGATTTATTTAATAAAAAGTCATAAAAATTGTCCCTATGGGACGTTTTTAGTAAAAGTTATTTTTTGAGTTATATACAAAAGCATACTAGGGAGGTCGCTTTACAAAGGACTTTTCAAATTTTACAAACTTTCCAACATTTGAATTAGAGCTGTACCAATACTCGAAGTATTTGCAGCAGAGTCTCCTTTGATATCGGGTTTCCGACTATTCAGTTAACCACTGACTTTAATTATACATAATGATCAAAAAAAAACAACAAATAATTGAGTGAGCGCAATAGATTGAAAAATATTAGCAATAACATCCATTCAGGTCTTGGGTTGTGAATAGGTTAATAGTAATATCCACTGACATATAATTACCGTAGGTGAAGAGTTTAAAATTAACACACCAGGTATTCTATGTTGGTAGAAGCCATTTCTAACACCATTCTTGGTCCAGATTGGTTTTGGTTAAAGGGGATGTCCACTACTTTGGTAACCCTTTATTATTTATTGAATATTGTAATAACCAAATTAAGAATAACAAACATATGTTCACCTACCACACAGTCACCATTCTTGCAGTTTCTGCACAGGGTCTCCTGGCACTCGCATGAAATTGGTAAATTACATGAGCACTACTGTCAATCATCATCCGCTAATGGGTTGCTTCACTTACACTCACCTCGGATGAAACTCGGGCATCACTGGAATGGTGCTGATGGAAGCAAGATAAGTTTTTTTTTCTTTTGTTCTGCAGACTTCAGCATTTCAGAGACGGTTGTCCAAGACATAACATTCCTTGTGGTCTAGGGTGGTGAATTATTTAATCTTTATACTTTACATACAGTGTGTCTTATTACTGTGCTCCAGGAAAATATTTTAAGCTGCGTCCTGTGTAAAACTGTCCTTGTATATCAAAAATGGTAGCCATTAGCAACAGTAATGCTTGGTGTCCATGCATTTAGAGCTCAAGCCTCAAAGATCATCAGAACTTGATAGTTTGTATGATCTGAAGTTATAGTTTATACAGTGAGTACAGAAAGTATTCAGACCCCTCTAAATTTTTCACTCTTTGTTTCATTGCAGCCATTTGATAAATTCAAAGTTCATTTTGATTCTCATTAATGTACACTCTGCACCCCATCTTGACTTAAAAAAAACTGAAATGTAGACATTTTGCAAATTTATTAAAAAAGAAAAACTAAAATTTAACATGGTCATAAATATTCAGACCCTTTACTCAGACACTCATATTTAAGTCACATGCTGGCCATTTCTTTGTGATACTCCATGAGATGGTTTTACTCTTTCATTGGGGTCCAGCTGTGTTTAATTAAGCAGATAGGACGTGATTTGGAAAGGTACACACCTGTCTATATAAGACCTCACAGCTCACAGTGCATGTCAGACCAAATGAGAATCATGAGATCAAAGGAACTGCCCAAGGAGCTCATAGACAGAATTATGGCAAGGCACAGATCTGGCCAAGGTTACAAAAGAATTTCTACAGCACTCAAGGTTCTTAAGAGCACAATGACCTCTATAATCCTTAAATGGAAGAAGTATGGGACCACTAGAAGTCTTCCTAGACCTGGCCATCCAACCAAACAGAGCAATGCAGTAGGGAATTCGGAGAAAGTTCCACAAAATCAACTATCACTGCAGCCCTCCACCAGTCGGGCCTTAATGGCAGAGTGGCCAGACGGAAGCCTCTCTTCAGTGCAAGACATGTGAAAGCCCCAAAGTGTTTGCAAAAAAACACATGAAGTCATCCCAAACTATGAGAAATAAGATTCTCTAGTCTGGTGAAATGAAGATAGAACTTTTTGGTGATAATTCTAAGTGGTATGTGTGGAGAAAACCAATCACTGCTCATCACCTGCCCAATACAATCCCAGCAGTGAAACATGGTGGTGGCAGCATCATGCAATGGGGGTATTTTTCAGCTGCAGGGACAGGACGACTGGTTGCGATGGAAGGAAACATGAATGCGGCCAAGTACAGAGATATCCTGGATGAAAACCTCTTCCAGAGTGGTCTCAACCTCAGACTTGGCTGAAGGTTCACCTTCCAACAAGACAATGACCCTAAGGAAACAGCTAAAATAACAAAGGCGTGGCTTCAGAACAACTCTGTGACCATTCCTGACTGGCTGAGCTAGAGCCCTGATCTAAACCCAAATGAGCATCTCTGGAGAGACATGAAAATGGCTGTACACTAACGTTCACCATCCAACCTGACGGAACTGGAGAGGATCTGCAAGGAAGAGGATCCCCAAATCCAGGTGTGAAAAACTTGTTGCATTGTTCCCAAGAAGACTCATGGCTGTGCTAGCTCAAAAGGTGCTTCTACTCAATACTGAGGAAAGGGTCTGAATACTTATGACCATGTGATATTTCAGTTTTTATTTTTTAATAAATTTGCAAAAATTTCTACATTTCTGGTTTTTTAGTCAGGATGGGGAGTGTACATTAATGAGAAAAAAAAATGAATTTTGTTGAATTTACCAAATGGCTGCAATGAAACAAAGTGAAAAATTTAAAGGGGTCTGAATGCTTTCCGTACCCACTGTAATTAATATCAATTCAGCAATATGTTTTCTAGCAGACATTTAAAGGGGTTGCCACCACTGAGTCTCTACTGCTGCTTCCGTGTAAAATATTGGCTGTAGCACTGACATCATGTTGACAGAATAACACTCAATCACTGAACTCGTCAGCTCTAAGCAAGGCGTTTTGGCTACACAGGCAGAGTCACTGAACTCAGTGTTGGCTGCTGTGCTGGCAATATTAGATACCAGGAGCAGCGGTGGACCCAACAAGTAAACCGTGGTTTGTTTGTTTTTATAACAAATATCACCTGTATATTTCTAAAAGGAGGACAACCCCTTAAATGTGGGTTTACAGTACTGTCAAATAGCCTATTCAAACATGCTTGCCCGGTTCAGTGCACCGAATGACCTGTAATAGATCTCTGTGCAGATTGACTGCCATAGTGTTTAACAGCAGGACAATGTTTTGTTGCGAACGATGTGTAGTTCAAAAAAATAATTTCTCCAGCAAACAAGCATTTGCTCACTTATTGGGTGATGACTGCAAGATCATCGTGAAACGAGTGACCCTATGATATTACATTGACAAAGCAAAACTAAAGAATTGAGCTGAAACACATTTGGTAAAGAATAGATGCAATATGTAAGTGCACATTCACACTGAGGCCATTAAACAGACAAAAACTGGGATAAAAGCAAATATCCTGCAGTAAGTAGATAAATAGTATATGTAAATATCATAGGGTACTTTACTGGCACTATTTTAATAAAAAAAGCGTAAAATCCATCCCGCCACAACAGGGTGACCCCAATCTGGATGGACCCTAAGTCTTGTAGTTAGTTCACCTCTCTATGTGTCAGCAGGCACCTTTTTTTTTTTATAAAAAAGTAGAGTTAACTAAGTACTCTATTATTTATATGTACTTTTACATTTACTTACCGCAGAGTATTTGTTCATTTCATTTTTATCTCAGGCTTTGTCTCTTTAATGGCCACTGTGCACCGACAGATTAAATTTACACCAATGTGTTCCGGCTCATTTATTTGGTTTTGTTTTCGATTCTTGTACTTTAGTTTGTACATATAGGGGTGTGACTCCCCCTTTTGGGCTGTGAATCTTGTCTATATAGCTTTCCAAAGCTTTGGGTCTTGCTCTGCCCTTTACTATTTTGAGGCCTGCTTACACATAGTGAGGTGACCCACAAGAGTTAGAGCCCATCCTGATTGGGTACAACTTGTCCTGGGGGGATGGCTTTTATGCTCTTTTGATCAAAATAGTGTCAACTAAATACCCCACATTATTTACATGTACCATTACTTTTTAATCTATTCATTAAAGGGATCCTGTCACCCCCAAAACACCTCCTAAGCTATTAAAAGCTGTCCCTAGAGCATATTAACACTTACCCTACACTCCTTTTAGCTCCTAAATGCATATAGTCAAACTGAATCTAAACGTTATAAAAGTACCTCATTACTGATGATAATGAGTGACTATGGTATTCATAGTCACTCATCCAGGCTGCCCCTCTTCATCATATCACGCCTGAATAGGCGTGATCTTCATCATAGATTCAAATGCGCGCCTCCCTGCGCGCCTCCCCACTCTCCCATTCCGTCCGGGCTTCAGTGTGGGGGCTGTATGACGCCATTCGCGTCATTTCCGGCGCCGGGTGACGTATTTACACCCGCGCCGCTGTTAGCTTCAAGTCCCGCTCTGCGCTTGCGCAGTACGGGGCTTGAAGCTCTAACAGCGGCGCGGGTGTAAATACGTCACCCGGCGCCGGAAATGACGCGAATGGCGTCATACAGCCCCCACACTGAAGCCCAGACGGAATGGGAGAGTGGGGAGGCGCGCAGGGAGGCGCGCATTTGAATCTATGATGAAGATCACGCCTATTCAGGCGTGATATGATGAAGAGGGGCAGCCTGGCTGAGTGACTATGAATACCATAGTCACTCATTATCATCAGTAATGAGGTACTTTTATAACGTTTAGATTCAGTTTGACTATATGCATTTAGGAGCTAAAAGGAGTGTAGGGTAAGTGTTAATATGCTCTAGGGACAGCTTTTAATAGCTTAGGAGGTGTTTTGGGGGTGACAGGATCCCTTTAACTTACTGTAGAGTACGTGCTCATTTAGTTTCTATCCTAGCTATTACTCTGAGTAAACCTCTATCCACAAATATACAGTGCTGAGATGAGTCATTACTAGGTTGTTTAACTAGGAGACAAATGTAAAGTGACTGTAATCAGAAAAACAAGGTTGTTCATTGGCTCAATGTGGAATTACAGGTAAGGGTCTTTCAAATAAATGGGAAAGAGATGCAATTCCAAACACAACCTATAAACAAGAGTAGGAGTGGCTCTCTTTCATAAGAAACAGAGCACTTTTTAAAATCTTCTGTAACTATTTCTGCAATGCTGACCTCTTCCCATCCTATAAACAGCGCTGCCATCAGGAGTTTTAGGGCCCCACGCTGGCAATGTTTTCAGGCCCCCTTGATACTCCGCCCAGGCTCAACCCCAACTCCGCTATCACCCCTCAAACCTCCATTGTCCCACCGCCCAGTCTAGAAAAAATTCCACTTCTGCACTAATTATTATAAAGCAGCCACCAAAGTCCTCTACTATAATGATCTCCATAGTTCTCATATTATAATGCACCCCTGTAGTCCTCTATGTATTATAATGCACCCCCACAGTTCTCCAATTATTATAATGTAACCCATAGCCCTTCAATTATTATAATGCAGCCCCCAAATTCATCCAAATATTATAATGCACCTCCATAGTCATCCAATTAATATATTGCAGCCCCCATAGTCCTCCAATTATTATAATACAACTCACATATTCCTCCAATTATTGTAACGCAGCCCCCCTAGTCCTCCATCTATTATAGTGCAGCCCCCATAGTCCTCCAATTATTATAGTGCAGCCCCCATATTCCTGCTTTATAATGCAGCCTCCATATCGTTTAATGCACCCCCATAATCCTCCAATTGTTATATTCCAGATTGTCCTTCAATTATAAGGCAGCCCCCATATTCCTCCAATTATAATAATACAGTCCCCAAAATCCTCCAATTATTATAATGCACCCCCATAGTTCTCCAATTGTTTTAATGCATCCCACTTAGTCCACCAATTATAATAATGCAGCTCCCAAATCCCTCCAGTATTATAATGCGCCCCATAGACCTCCAATTATTATAATACAGCCCCATAGTCCTCCATTTATTATAGTGCACCCAAATAGTCCTCCAGTGCAGCTGCCATATTCCTCCAGTATAATGCAGGCTCCATATCGTTTAATGCACCTCCATAGTCCTTCAATTATTATAATGCAGCCCCCATAGTCCTCCAATTAATATTGCAGCGCGATTGTCCTCCAATTATTATAATGCAGCCCCCATAGCTCTCCAATTATTATAATGCACCCCCTTAGTCCTCCAATATTATAATTATTATTAATATATATAGTACCATTAATTCCATAGTGCTGTTCATGAGAAGGGGTTACATACAAAGTTATAGATATGGTTTACAGTAAACAAATTAACACTGACAGACTGGTACAGAGGGGACAGGACCCTGCCCTTGTGGGATTATATTCTACAGGACAATGGAGAGGAGACCGTGGGCCGGGGGTGCTGCAGATCCGGTGGTGGTGAGTTGGCAGCTCTGGTGGTGTTGAGGCAGCAATATGATTATTGTAGGCTGTAAGCTTCCCTGAAGAGATGAGTTTTTAGGTTCCGTCTGAAGGATCCGAGCATGGTGGATAATCGGAAGTGTTGGGGCGCAGAATTCCAGAGGATTGGGATATTCAGATATTGGAGGCGATTGTGTGAGGAACGAATTAGTGTGGAGGAGAGGAGGAGGTCTGGGGAGGATCGAAGATTATGTGAGGGAAGATATTGGGAGATTAGTTCGGACATATAGGGAGGTGACAGGTTATAGATGGCTTATTATGATAATTCAGCCTCCATTGTCCTCCAATTATTATAATGCAGCCCTCATATTCCTCCATGTATTATAATGCAGCCCCCATAGTCTTCCAATTATAGTGCAGCCACCATATTTTTCCATTATAATCCAGCTGTAGCACCCCAGGGTCCAAGTGCCACAGTGCCATTATCGACCGCAGGTGGTAGTGTTACACTTGAGAGCAACAGAAGGGTATCCACACCAGACTGCAACCGCACACCACACCTTTCTGCCTCAAGGACAGAAGGGAGAGACCTAAACCCGGCTTCAGGGTGAGCTCCCCTATAAATTCTAGTCTGGGGCGGAGCTAGTCAGTTCAGTTCCTAGGAGGACTGAGGAAGACATCATGGTGGACTGGTAGCTACACTAAGCTCGTCCCAGGATAGCTACTTAGCGAGAGAAGTCAAGACAGGAGTCTGAGGAAGTGCAGGAACACCTAGGGAATGGAGCAGTACCGTGCTCAACCCAGAGGAACAGCGCCAAGAACGGACACCGGAGTCTGAGGCTGTGCAGGGCCTAACAACCCGGCAGCCACTATCGTTAGGTGGGGAATTCCAAGTTCTTCAGCCACACTGAGCCTGGAGGCAAAGCAGCGTAAAGAGCCCTGGAACACACGCCGGAGACTTGGGGCAGGAGAAGAACTCGAGTTGCCTGCCATACCGGCACCAAGTAGGAGAGAGAGAGGGCCAGCAGCTTAGCTTAAGCAGCAGCAGGGACCTACTAACAAGGCGCAGCAAAGAGGCCTCAGAATTTGTTGGGTGAGGAGAACCTTGAGTTGCTCTCAGGTGCAAGGACTCCATATACCATCACCTGTTGGTATTTCAGTTACGCCAGTAAAAGGACTGAGGAACCAAACAACTGTGAGTCTGTCTGTTGCTTTGCACCCACCATCTTGCCGCCTACACCCGTACCACATCCTTTGCCCTGGGCATCTGCTCCGCCCGTGGGGAGCCGCTCCATCCTAGCTGCTCGTCCATCATCCCTGGAGGTTCTGCAGCAGCGGTGGCCACTAATAGATACAAACCAAGGGTGGCGTCACAAATAACTTTCCCTTTCATCACCCCCTTCCCTACCAAGCCAAGAACTCCCTTAACAACTTAACCCAGGGCCATGGAAGCCGGGTCCCGACCCCTATGACTCCCCAAAATTGCTTAACAGCCTGGCTCCAAGTACCCCACAGCCCTGGGGTGCATCACAGCCTCCATATCATTTAATGCACTTCCATAGTCCTATTAGTATGCAGTCCCCATAGACCTCCAATTATTATATTGCAGCCCTGATAGTCCTCCAATTATTATAGTGCACCCCAATAGTCCTTCAATTATAACAATCCAGCCCCCAAATTCCTCTAATTATAATGCACCCCCATATTCCTCTAATTATTATAATGCAGCTCCCATAGTCCTCCAGTTATAATAATGCAGCTTGCATATTCCTCCAATTATTATAATGCTGTCCCCATAGTCCTCCATGTATTATAATGCAACCCCCATAGTCCTCCATTTATTATAGTGCACTCCTATAATCCTCCAATTATAGTGCAGCCCCATATTCCTCCATTATAATGCAGTCTCCATATCGTTTAATTCACCCCCGTAGTCCTCTAATTAATATAATGCATGCCCCATTATCCTCCAATTATTATTATACTAGTAAAAAGGCCCGATGCAATTGCATCGGGAGCAGGGTGAAATGAATTGTGTGGGTCAGTGGGTAGCAGAGTATACAGGGGTCTGTGGGTAGCAGAGTATACAGGCGGGTCTGTGGGTAGCAGAGTATACAGACGGCTCTGAGGGTAGGAGATTATACAGGCGGCTCTGTGGGTAGCAAAGTATACAGGCGGCTCTGTGGGTAGCAGAGTATACAGGCGTGTTTGTGGGTAGCAGATTATACAGGCCGCTGTGTGGGTAGCAGAGTATAGAGAAGGCTCTGTGGGTAGCAGAGTATAGAGGCGGCTCTGTGGATAGCAGAGTATAGAGGCGGCTCTGTGGGTAGCAGAGTATAGAGGCGGCTCTGTGGGTAGCAGAGTATCGAGGCGGCTCTGTGGGTAGCAGAGTATCGAGGCGGCTCTGTGGGTAGCAGAGTATAGAGGCGGCTCTGTGGGTAGCAGAGTATAGAGGCGGCTCTGTGGGTAGCAGAGTATAGAGGCGGCTGTGTGGGTAGCAGAGTATAGACGCGGCTCTGTGCGTAGCAGAGTATACAGGCGGCTGTGTGCGTAGCAGAGTATACAGGCGGCTCTGTGGGTAGCAGAGTATACAGGCGGCTCTGTGGGTAGCAGAGTATACAGGCGGCTCTGTGGGTAGCAGAGTATACAGGCGGCTCTGTGGGTAGCAGAGTATACAGGCGGCTCTGTGGGTAGCAGAGTATACAGGCGGCTCTGTGGGTAGCAGAGTATACAGGCGGCTCTGTGGGTAGCAGAGTATACAGGCGGCTCTGTGGGTAGCAGAGTATACAGGCGGCTCTGTGGGTAGCAGAGTATACAGGCGGCTCTGTGGGTAGCAGAGTATACAGGCGGCTCTGTGGGTAGCAGAGTATACAGGCGGCTCTGTGGGTAGCAGAGTATACAGGCGGCTCTGTGGGTAGCAGAGTATACAGGCGGCTCTGTGGGTAGCAGAGTATACAGGCGGCTCTGTGGGTAGCAGAGTATACAGGCGGCTCTGTGGGTAGCAGAGTATACAGGGGGCTCTGTGGGTAGCAGAGTATACAGGGGGCTCTGTGGGTAGCAGAGTATACAGGGGGCTCTGTGGGTAGCAGAGTATACAGGCGGCTCTGTGGGTAGCAGAGTATACAGGCGGCTCTGTGGGTAGCAGACTATACAGGCGGCTCTGTGGGTAGCAGAGTATAGAAAGGGCTCTGTGGGTAGCAGAATATACAGGCGGCTCTGCGGGTAGCAGAGTATAGAGGCGGCTGTGGTGGTGGCAGAGTATACAGGCATCTGTGGTGGTGGCAGCAGAGTATACAGGTGTCTGTGGTGGTGGCAGAGTATACAGGCGTGTGTGGCGGCGCTCCTGCAAGGCAGGGGTTAAAAAAAATAAAAAAAGATTATGCTCACCTGACCCCGAGCCCACGCGGTCTTCCTCCAGGCTCCCGGTGACTCCTCCAGGCTCCCGGTGCCTGCAGAGCTCTTGTACAGCAGTTCAGGACCTGCGGTGATGTCAGAGTCACGTGACCCGCGGTTACTATGGAGTAAGCTGGTGTCACGTGACTCTGACATCACCACAGGTCCTGTACTGCTGTAGAAGAGCTCTGCAGGCACCGGGAGCCTGCGGGAGCCACCGGGAGGCTGGAGGAAGACGGCGGGGGCTTGGGGTGAGGTGAGGAAATTTTTTATTTTTTTTTTTTAACTGTAGTCGGTGCGGCTCGTGATGACGCTGCGGTCATCACTCGCAGTGCGCTAAGGAGTCTGGTATCGCGACAACGCCGATATTCCACTCCGATTATAAGTAGATTTTCTCCGGGTGCCCTCTCATCACGATGATCAAGGGGAAAGTTCACCATTTCTTCCTCTGTATGTCTATCACTCACCAACAGTAGTTTCTTCTGGCAGCTTAACTGTGATGTAAGAATTGACCTGGCGGGATCTAAGTCATTCTCCTCCTTTTCACAGCTGTAATATACATTATAAAAGAATGGTAGACAATGCAACTACACATAAATAGCAGATTACCTCCTGTATTATCCTCAGAGCTGCACTCACATTGTGGTAGCAGTCACTGTTACATACATTACATTACTGATCCTGAGTTACCTCCTGTATTTACTCCAGAGCTGCACTCACTATTCTGTGGTGCAGTCACTGTGTACATACATTACATTACTGATCCTGAGTTACCTCCTGTATTATCCTCCAGAGCTGCACTCACTATTCTGCTGGTGACATGTTACATCACATAGTCGAGTACTCTTATATATCGACTGCACTCACTATCGCTGTGCAGTACTGTGTACATACATTACATTACTGATCCTGAGTTACTCCTGTATTATACTCCAGAGCTGCACTCACTATTCTGCTGGTGCAGTCACTGTGTACATACATTACATTACTGATCCTGAGTACATCCTGTATTATACTCCAGAGCTGCACTCACTATTCTGCTGGTGCATCACTGTGTACATACATTACATTACTGATCCTGAGTTACCTCCTGTATTATACTCCAGCTGCACTCATATTGCTGTCCTGGACATACTACATTATGATCCTGATTCCTCCTGTATAATCCAGAGCTGCATCACTATTCTGCTGGTCATGTACATACTGTGGTGATGTGACCCCTGGCCGGGTGCATCACATGGGATAACAGCATAGGCCTGTTTTCCTGTGTGCCAGTGCTGTAAACCTGTCCAGTACACAGGGGGTTAACGTCTAGAACGTGTGGATGAGCCTAATTACTGATCCTGTATTATACTCCAGAGCTGCACTCACTGTTCTGCTGGAGTCCATGTACATAAGGTGCCTTGCAAAAGTATTTATCCCCCTTAGTATTTTTTGTGTTTTTCCACTTCACTGCCTGTAATGTCATTGTTTTATTCTGAGGTTTCCATCAGGTCATGTAGTGATCATGTCTACAGCGGGGATCATTTGGTCTTTTTCACCCCCTGCGTTGGGCACTTTGTAGATCCTCCTTTTGCAGCAGTTACGGCTGCAGTCGCTCTGGATGAGTCTCTATGATCGCTCTCTGGGATTTTCTCTGGTTCCTCAGGGGCAGAGCTACTCATGTCCTTCAGGTCAGATGTCTCCTCTTGTGACCACAGATTCTCCATTGGGTTCAGGTCGGGGCTGTGACTCGGCCGCTCCAATATTTACACATCCCCCTTATGCTCCTCGAAGGCGGCTGTAGCTTTGGGTTCTGGTCTTGTTGGAAGATGAACCTCTGTCCAGTCTCCCATCACTGAGGTTTTGCTCCAGAATATCCCTGTATTTCGCACTATCCATCTTCCCCTGGACTCGGATCATTCTCCCCATCCCCCCATATGATGCTGCCTCCACCATGTCTCACTGTGGGGATGGTGCTCTTGGGGTGTTATCTGTGCTATTCGGGGCCAAACATAGCGATTACCAGGGTGGCAAAGAAGTTCAGTTTTGGTCTCCTCTGACCCCAGCATCTTCCTGCAGACATTTGGGGGGGTCTCACATGTTTTTTGGCAAAATCAGAATGAACTTTCCAATGTTTGGATGTAAGTAAAGGCTTTGTCCTGGCCGCTCTCCCATAGAGTCCGGCTGTATGGAGTATACAGATTATTGTGGGCTCAGTATAGAGCTTATTGTGAGCTCAGTATACAGCTTATTGTGGGGTCAGTATACAGCTTATTGTGGGCTCAGTATACAGCTTATTGTGGGGTCAGTATACAACTTATTGTGGGCTCAGTATACAGCTTATTGTGGGCTCAGTATACAGCTTATTGTGGGCTCAGTATACAGCTTATTGTGGGCTCAGTATACAGCTTATCGTGGGCTCAGTATACAGCTTATCGTGGGCTCAGTATACAGCTTATTGTGGGCTCATTATACAGCTTATTGTGGGCTCAGTATACAGCGTATTGTGGGGTCAGTATACAGCTTATTGTGGGGTCAGTATACAGCTTATTGTGGGGTCAGTATACAGCTTATTGTGGGGTCAGTATACAGCTTATTGTGGGGTCAGTATACAGCTTATTGTGGGGTCAGTATACAGCTTATTGTGGGGTCAGTATACAGCTTATTGTGAGCTCTGTATACAGCTTATTGTGGGGTCAGTGTACAGCTTATTGTGGGCTCAGTGTACAGCTTATTGTGGGCTCAGTATACAGCTTATTGTGGGCTCAGTATACAGCTTATTGTGGGCTCAGTATACAGCTTATTGTGGGCTCAGTATACAGCTTATTGCGGGCTCAGTATACAGCTTATTGTGGGGTCAGTATACAGCGTATTGTGGGGTCAGTATACAGCGTATTGTGGGCTCAGTATACAGCTTATTGTGGGCTCAGTATACAGCTTATAGTGGGGTCAGTATACAGCTTATTGTGGGCTCCGTATACAGCGTATTGTGGGCTCAGTATACAGCTTATAGTGGGGTCAGTATACAGCTTATAGTGCGGTCAGTATACAGCTTATAGTGGGGTCAGTTATACAGCTTATTGTGGCCTCAGTATACAGCTTATTGTGGGCTCAGTATACAGCTTATAGTGGGGTCAGTATACAGCTTATTGTGGGCTCAGTATACAGCGTATTGTGGGCTCAGTATACAGCGTATTGTGGCCTCAGTATACAGCTTATTGTGGGCTCAGTATACAGCTTATAGTGGGGTCAGTATACAGCTTATAGTGGGCTCAGTATACAGCTTATTGTGAGCTCTGTATACAGCTTATTGTGAGCTCTGTATACAGCTTATTGTGGGCTCAGTGTACAGCTTAAAATAAAAAAAGATTATGCTCACCTCACCCCGAGCCCCCGCCGTCTTCCTCCAGGCTCCCGGTGCCTGCAGAGCTCTTCTATACCAGTACAGGACCTGCGGTGATGTCAGAGTCACGTGACCCGCGGTTACTATGAAGTAAGCTGGTGTCACGTGACTCTGACATCACCACAGGTCCTGTACTGCTGTAGAAGAGCTCTGCAGGCACCGGGAGCCTGCGGGAGCCACCGGAAGCCTGGAGGAAGACGGCGGGGGCTCGGGGTGAGGTGAGGAAATTTTTTTTTTTTTTAACTGTAGTGCGGCTGCAGCTCATGATGACGCTGCGCGTCATCACTCGCAGTGCCGCTAAGGAGTCTGGGATTCGGCGACAACGCCCGAATTCCCAACTCCCGATTATATAAGTAGATTGCAGTTCCAATAGACCTCCAATTATTATAGTGCACTCCCATAGTATTCTTATACTATGTACTTACGGTACTATAGATTGTAATGCATTTAATATGACCTGTGCCTTCTTTTTAATGAAGAGATAATAAAACAAAAAAAATATTTTATCAAACCAGTGATTGGAAGTGCCTTATTTTCCCTGAAAGCATTTCTTGTACTGGACTGTTTTGTTGGCTCCAGCAGGATTTTGCACTCGTCAAGGCTTTTAGGATATCTGGTCTCCAGCACAGAATTGCAACGCAGTGGTGAGCACTATTTTTCTTTGACCAATTATAGCACACCCCCTTAGTCCTCCAATTAGTATAATACTGCCACCGTATTCCTCCAATTATTTTAATGCAGCCCCATGGCCCTCCAATTATAATTCTTCCCTCATAGTCCTCCAATTATTATAATGCACCCTCATAGTACTCCATGTATTGCAATGCAGCCCCATAGTCCTTCAATTATTATAATGCACCCCCCTTTCATTTAATGCACCCCCATAGTCCTCCAATTATAACAGTGCAGCCCCCACAGTCCTCCAATTATTATAATTCTGCCCCCATATTCCTGTAATTATTATAATGCACCCCCATAGTTTTTCATATATTATAAGTTTCCCCTATAGCCCTCCAATTATTGTAGTGCACCTCCCATATTCCTCCAATTAATATAATGCAGCCCCATAGTCCTGCAATTATTATAATGAAGCCCTGTATTGTTTAATGCACTCCCATAGATCTGGAATTATTATAATGCAGCCCATAGTCCTGCAATTATTATAATGAAGCCCTGTATTGTTTAATGCACTCCCATAGATCTGGAATTATTATAATGCAGCCCCATAGTCCTACAATTATTATAATGCAGCTCCCATAGTCATCCAATTATTATAAAAGCACCCTCATATCCCTCCATATATTACAATACAGTCCCATTTAATGTACTCCATAGTCCTGAAGCCACTGTGTACTCACTGATTAAGAAAAAAAAGGACCCACTTATCCTTGGTTCCCCCGCTGCTTCGGTCTCCTGCAGCTCTGCACATCTCAGCACAGCGGGTGTGCAGTAGTGAAGTTACCACATTCCGCTGTGCTGAGATGTCAGAGCACAGGCACAGAGGGAGAATTATAAAATAGGGTCTTAAGAGTGGTCCCCCTTTCATCATTGCTTTGTGTGATGGCAGGCAAGGGGCCATGGGTGCCACTAGTTGATGCGCACTGCTCTGCTCTTTTGCCCCTGGTGCCACCACAGGACTAATTTGCATAGGACGCACCTGAAGCGCATTGCATGCAAATTAACCATATGGTAGCGTGCACTCACTGTAAACTGGCCGATGCAACACAGCCTGTCCCCTCTTCTGCATCTATACTTTTAAGTATCTGCAGGCTGCAGCTATGACTGGGGCCTGGGTCGGGGCGTAATAAAGCTAAGTAATTACTCCAGGGCCTGGGCCCCTCTCTTCACTGGGTCCCATACACCAGTAAGGGCAGTAATGCCCTGATGGCGGCCTTGCCTATAGAAAACAATAATGGAGAGCATGTTTTTGTGCAACAAAACTCCAAGGGTGTCGGTCATTTTTGCATTATATAGCAAGTAAACAAGAAACCTGGGCACTAGAGGCATTTGTTACGGCTCAAACCAACTTTTAACCAAGGGTGTTGCTCAAATCATATCCATTTAGAAATGCAATCCATGGGTAGAAAAGAAAAAATGATGGCACTCACCATGGTTGTTGTTCACGTGCAATTTATTTTTTTCCATTCACTGTAGTGGGTTATTTGCAGTTAGAGAGGGAGGGGGGTGCGGTGGAGGAAGACGGGTGCACCGTTTCACCTTACTCAGGCTTCTTCTTGTTTGACCCGTAACAAACTTCATTCTATAGGTTTGCACTGTTGAAAAAAATAAGGAATTAAAATTAGCTTAATTCCAGCACTGCCTCCCTGCTGTTGCCCTTGTTATTTGCTTATATGGCTATGGCAATGACGTCACAACTATAGCACGTCACTGCAGCAGCCGAACACTGGGCTCAGTCTCAGAGAGAGGCCTTCAACAAGTTGATATTTTCTGTAACCCCTGCAGGAATAAATAAAAAAAAAATTAAGCAATAGAAAATACTTATTGAAATCAATGATCTGTTGTGTTTGGGCCCTCCAGGGCTGTTTTTAAGAATACTATATTTGGATATTATTTGTACTTTTGTTGAACATATTTTTATGTTTTAAAATATTAATTTTCTGTATTTCACAGTGAGGTATTCAGAGAGAACCAATTCTAAGTTGTTACAACTTTTATACTTGCCATATGAAGAAAACATAACAGTTTAATGTTAATATTAATTCTACTTTACATACGAGTTATAATGCAGATGTTTGGACCTTGCTCTCTTTCTCTTGCGGATGGCGTCCAGTTTCTGCCTTTATTAATTACATCAGATTTCAGAATTGTTATGCTTGCAGAAATCCTTAATGAGGTCAAATTTATGGGTTCATGTCCTGGTCAAAGTGTAAAGAACATTTATTAAATGAAACTTGTCATCAGAATAAAAGCCTTTACTCTATTACAGGAAATCAGAAATCAAGGATCCAAATTGCTCTTAGTATTCTCATAAAGTACTGATAAATGACGCATAATTGTTTCTTATATATTTTTGTACCTTTTGTTATCCCATTTGACCATTCAATTTAAAGGGAATCTGTCAACTTGTTTTTGCTACTTTATGTGAGTGCAGCAATGTAGGAAAAGAGACCATTCATGATTACAACTGCAAGGGCCCGAATACTTGGACTTTCTGGGGGTATCTGTCTGTTCACTAGTCATGGTGGCAACCCCAGAATACGTGGCCCTAACCGAGCATGAAAAGCGAATATTTACAGGAGAAATAAAGTCTATCATGACGCCATCCTTGATTTCTGATCAGAATGACCAGTGCTGCTTCTAGTGACCCCGGGGAATATTTGCTGTTGCAGCTCACTTTCCACGAACGAAGCGGGTACCCAGGGTTTGGTATGAATGTTAATGTAGATGATGGTGGTAGTTGTTAATGCAGGGAGGCGCAGAAGGAATGGACAGACACAGAGGTTGCAGTTCTTACCAGTCTCTTTACTTGTCATTGGTGCAGAGACAACCCAGCCATGTACTGTGATCTCCCATTGTGTAGCTTGCCAGCCCACAGATAGTCCAGGTCCACTCCACTGAGACACCATTCTTAAGCCTTTCTGTGCTGCTCTTTCCTTCCTGCACTGTTCTCCTCTCTCCCTTTTCCTGCACCTTTGTGCTAGAAGTCCCTAGGCAGGCGACTGTGGGCCCTGCTGAGCGACAGCGACACATTCTCATGACCCTCTGTAGTCACTGTGCCAGGGAGTGTACATGGTGTTGGCCACTGCACCTGCAGTACAGTGGCCTTCAGTTTCTTCACTCGATCCTACAGTTTCACACCAAATTGGGACCGGTACCCCTCATGCAGCCAGTTCCTCTTCCACAACCTGGAAGTAGGCTGTAGATTTGGGGTTCTCTGAACTGGGGTTTCCTCGGCCAACCTACCCACTTGTCCAATTAGGTGCCAGCTCCAGTGACCCTTAGAACTCCATTTTGCTGCTCCTACTTCACTCACTCTCTGTCTACTCCTCACTAACTCCTCCCACCCCTAAACCTACTCCTTCCTCCAACCAGCAGATGGGGGTCTGCCCTCTAGAGGGGTTTCTTCCATCCTTCATCGCCCTGGTTTGGAGTTAGGATGGGTGTGCAGTTGGGTGTCACAGTTTTGCGTCCCCCATCTTACCTGTGAGCAATGGCATCACACCTGTGGAGAAATCCAAGGGAAAAAAATGTTACAGCGAGGACCGAGAGGGCTGGTTAGGTTAAAACATGTACTTTGCTTTCTTCATGTTAAAACATAAATTAGGCAGACAGTTGAGTAACCCCAACGACAGATCAAACCCACGCGTTTTGACCGTTACGTTTTATTCATGGATAAGACATAACCGGCGAAACGTGTAGGATTTGATCGGTCGCTGGGATTACTCAACTATCTGCCTAATTTATGTTTTAAAAAGAGAAAATAAAGTACGTGTTTTAACCTAACCAACCCTCTCTGTCCTTGCTGGAACATACTTATTTCCTTGGATTGCAATGCGTCGAGACTGGGATGACTCCTGCGAGGAGGTGCTGGAACTTGGCTAGCTGAGAAAATGAAGGGGTGAACTGAACCTTATTTTTACTTTACACCTGTGGAGTAGGTGCAGTACCACTGTGGCCAAGATGCAAGGGGCCACACAACGATGTATCGCTTAGTTTACTGGGTGCAACAGTTGTGACACAATCACAGTTTTTAGATGTGGCAGAGCTCAGAACGGTCCCTCATCACAGATTTCTGTGTACATAGTATATTGACAGTGAGCTGCTAATCAGTGCTGGGGGTGGGGTTGACCAGGTCTTATGTTAGTCTGGACAGTGATTAACTCCTACTGATAAAATACTCATTGTACTGAAACAACAGCATACACACTAATACCTGACACATTGCTGAAATCAGTCTCTCAGCCTGATACTCTTGCCATCCTCAGATTATATTGCAAAAACCAGCTGACAGATTACTTAAAAGTATTGCATTTTGTATCAGGTTCTGTTTTGGCTGCCTTTTTTTCTGTTCTGGAGAATTGCATTTTAATTAGAATGGGGTCAACGGAGAAAACTGATCACTTAATTGACATGCTTCTTCTTTTTCCTGAAGCAGCGTTTTTTTTTCGCGGCCGCACCTGCCGCAAGTGCCGAAACCGCACTTGCCACACCCTTACCGCAAGCCCCATAGACATTGCATGGGGCTTGCCGCAAGTGTCGCGGTTATGCGGTAATCGCGGCAGATGCGGTTTTTTGTCACCGCATCTGCCGCGATTTGAAAATAGTGATGTGAAGGGCCTAAGGCGGCAATTTTCCTGCTTACTTTGACCTTTCATCAATAGAGCAGCTCTTACTCTCCTGCTCTGCTATGTCCCTGTTGACATCCCGCTGATTGATAGTTGGATCCCCGCAGTTAGACAGCGAGGAGCCAGCTGTCAAACAATGACCATGACATTGGAAGTGACATTCCATCAATAGATGAAAGTATAAGACAAATAGCTGCTCTGTCATTAGTGATATGCTGGCAGGAGTTCCCCGTGACTGCTCTGAGCCAGAAGAGATTGATGTAGGGTAAGAAGAACAGGTAGTTAGCAATTACCTGCCGGAATGTTCTTCACCCTACAGCAAAAAAAAAAAAACAAATATAAATAACCCTATGTTTGAAAAATGGAGCAATCTTTTCAATGCTTTAACTGAACCAAAGTTAAATCCCCATTAAACTAAATACCCATAGTACACATACCAAAATGTATCTGAAGTGTAATGTCCTAATTAATTTCATATGAATGGATTGGTGAAGATAATTCCATGTAAATCATTCTCTAAACGGCGCTAATTACGTATATGGACTGACACTGTGCACAGATGATGCAAAGCCTCCTACATTGTGTAAGCACGGCCACCACATGGAGACTACGTTTGTCATATAAGTCAGCAAGAGGTGAAAACCAGTGTAAGGCTCCCCCTAATTAGCCCAGAATTCTGGAGAGATCTGAACAATCTACCTTGAAGAAATTGGTTCTCATTGTTACAAATGTTATTACTAAAATGATATAATATATATATATTATACTTAACGTGCCACTGTATAACTGCATATTACCATTTACATATTGAATAGAGATGATCATTAATGCTATATATGCAGAAATAGATGACACATGAAAAGTCACCTACTATGGAATGTGACAGATAAATTCTTCTTACTGTAAATACATCACAAATGTTAATGTTTTATGATCAATGGATATTGAATAGTGGATGGTTGGAATATTCATTACTTTTGTAGAGATGAGAAACAGACCCCTGTACTTCAAACATTAGACTTCATGAAATCTTGAGGAAGGGTTGTTCCAAAGACTCAATCATTCAGGAATGTTTTGCGTGGGAAGAGCCTGTAGGAGAATCGCAATCAACATAATATTACCCACAGCTGTCACCATTTTCTACACAGTTCACATTAAGGAATGACAAGAGTTGCTTTGACGAAAAGCCATGGAGCACCAATGAAAATAATCATCCTGATTCATCATTAGCGGTTTTTTGTGAACTCACTTTCACTTTTTATTGTGGTAATCGCTGACTTTTTTTGTGCCAAATTCATTAAAATGGACAACAAACAAGAGTAAACAAGTATGCCAAAAAGGGATCACTAACAGTCTTTTTTTATTGGTATGAAAAGACAAAAAAAACTACAATTATAAAAACAGTTAAAAATGTCAATAGAGATATTTACAAAACTAGGTGTGCCCACAATTGAGCAAACGCCTATCCTCATCTGCAAAGTAACAGCAATATATAGGATATATACAGACAGAGACACAGACAGAGCCCATTTGGAAGAACAGTATATTGGCCCTTTTCAGTCCAAGCTCATAACAATGTCCAATTCCATCAGCTATGTAAGTTGAAGAGGGCCCCCTTACTTTTTGGGCCCCAGTGTGGTGGCATCGATGATATGTCAACGCCTGGTTTAATTCTTCTTGATTAAAAAAATTATTGACCCCCATTTTATGTGTCCAGTACTATGAATAAATACACTATAATGCAAATATAAGGCAGAGGTAAAATAATGAAAATGTATTTAATAAGTAAAATGACACATGCTTAGAAATTTCTCTCATTGGTCATTTTTGAACATTTGTAAATTGCTGGGGGACGCTATGAAAATAGCATCAACAGACTTACACAATACTGTGAAATTGCTGGCTCATGACGAGAGACCAGTACCTGAATTTTCTGGTCTAAACTAGGTGTAAATGTCCTGTCTCAGACTAACATAAGTACTGTGTTGTGGTAGTCAACGCTCAGAGGTTATCTTCTTGTTCAACACCTCAGGATGGGCTGTGGTTTATTATTACGGAAATAGATTGCAAATGTCTGAGTAGAAACAATTATAACGCACGTCACAACGGAGCACAAAGCTTCCAGGGTGCAATGGTGCAAAAATGTGATGTTCAACAGAGACGGCCATAATTCATATACATTACCCTAATGAGACGCTATCACCATATGCAGAATTTTGTTATAAAACTGAATAAATGTCTATTCCCAAACATTTGTTAGAAAAGAGGGAAAGCGGTGTGTTAAACAAAACGGGATCACCCAAATTTAATGAAAAAAAGAACACATTTTTATTTGACAAAAACACAGCAAACAACAATTAAAAATAATTAAAATGCACAAAGTGCAATAATATGCAGACACAACCCCACAAATTCACAAGCTTGAGTCCTGAATAAGGTGCATGCAGTGGCAAAGGAAAAAACACCTATCTTATATCAAAATGCCTGTTCTTTTACAATTCTCTAAGCACTTACTATAGATACAAGTTCAAATAACAGATATGAGCTAGTTAGTTACTTATAGAGCACAATTTTGTGCTCAAGAAAGCCCAGGAATAGGGCCCATGTATGTAACACCGGACAACACCTTAGGCAAGCTTCACACCACGATTTTTGGGATCCGGGGCTATCCGGTGTGAATCGGACAGCCCTGGATCTGATTTTGCTCCTATTGTATCCCTATTGGGCCAGATTGAGCCAGATGGGAGTTATTTGCCATCCGGTTTTGTGCTGTCTGTGAGAATCCAGCAGATTTTGTCTTTTTGCCCTAGACACAAAATCTGTGCTTGCAGCATTTTTTGTGTCCAGGGCAAAAATCTGACAAAATCAGATCCTCCCGGATCCGGTGCGATCTGACGCCCATAACATTGGAGTCTATGGGCGCTGGATCGCGCTGGATGCGACAGAATATAGTTCCGGTTCCCGGACGCCTGGTGCTGAACAAGCGGCAGCTTTGAAATTCAAGCCATGCTTATTCAGCACTTGGACAGCGCAGCTAAAAGTGCCGCTCGCTGAAATTTCAGCACCTGGAGAGCTCCCTCCAGACGCTATGCTGAAATTTCAGCACTGGACAGCAGCAGCCGCTGATTCCGGCAGAAAAACAGGATTGGAGGGCATATTTGCCCTTCAGTTCTGTTTGTCCGGGGCTGTTAGTTTCTGTCCGGTGCATCCTGCAAAACACCGGACAGAACCTGACAGGGAAAAATCGTGGTGTGAAGCCAGCCTTAGCTGTTGCAAATGAAAAATGCTCAAATGCAGTCCCTGTTTAAATCAAGACAATGCAAAGTTCTTAGGCCAGCTTCACACCACGGTTTTTTCGGGTCCAGGTCTGTCGGTGTGACAGTTCTGCTAAGCTGTCGTCACTCAAAGCAAGGAGAGGAGAAGGGGTGTGTGGGAGGATCCCACGTGTATCGCCCTGCACATGCGGTTTCCTCAGGGGATAGTGTGTAATAGCAGACTGCTGCATCTATGTGCTTAATATAGTACACAAAAGTCTACGTATCACTGTTCAATGCACAATACAGACATGCGTCACTGTATGTACTGTGCATTAACCTCTGTATTTAAACATATTGGTGCATGCCTCATGGCATATTTTGCATAATTTTTTGCATCTTACCACAGTGGTGCATATCTCTTTATTTGCATACTGTGTATACCAACACAGTGCATAGTTGCTGTCACCCAGGTTACATCTTTACCTAGAATGCATACTGGTACAGGTATTTATTCAATTTTTTTGCACCGTGAAAACCACACCCTGTGTAAAGTTCGCATAGGTTGTGCAATCTGGTGCTATGACAATGGACAGGCCTTCCTGCGCCTGCGCTCTTTGCAAATGCATTGAGAATTACACGCGAGATCTCATTGATCTCGCAGTAATAGACGGTATCATGTGACCACCAACCATAGTCTCACGGGACTTGGCACTCCCGCGAGACTTGGCACAGTACACTCCCGGCATGGACGTTAACCAGCAGACATGGGACATTCTTGGGACATCAGTGAGCAGAGGGACGCCGCCCTCATGTAAGTACATAATCCGCTTTGATATACAGTAACAGTATCTTTAGCTGACAGTTTCACATAAGTTAGGGGGAAAAGTTGATTGCTTCAGTCCCCCCTGTACAAACTATACTTTCAGGACACCGGTTCTCATTATCAATAATTATCCTCACCTGTTTGTCCTGCCCTAAACTACCAGTATATACTATATTAAACGTATAGCTGCAGCAGTCTGCTATTATACACTATTTCCTGAGGAAGCCGCATGTGCAGCGGTGATACACGTGGGGTCCTCCCACACACCCCATCTCCTTGCTTTGAATGCCGACAGCTTAGTAGAGCCTCTCCCTATGTCGGCTCTTCACTTAGGGGCTAGATCAGGGCCGGACTGGGGCCAAAAAGCGGCCCTGGAGAAAAAAATCCGCCAGCCCACAAACTATAACACCCATCAGCCCCGATCAGTGAATTTTGCTTTTACTTTGTCGTGGTCTCATCACATTCTTAAAGGAGTTATCTGAAGAGCCACATGTGAATGGCGCAGCAAAGGGAATAATCAACCACAGCTCCATTTACATGTTACTCTTCTTTCTCAGGATTGTGGGGTCCCAGCGGTCAGATCCACAGTGAAGGGCAAATCATCACCTGTACAGAAGAGAAGTGATGACTCCATATTGAGGATCATCAATTTAAACAACATTTAAATGCTGAAAATCCAATACCAACTCTCAGTATACAGGACAGGAGAAGTGGTACTGCACAGTGTATATATACAGAATAATACAGATACTGAGGATTACACCCAGTATACAGGACAGGAGAAGTAATACTGTACAGTGTATATATATACAGAATAATAGATACTGAGGATTACACCCAGTATACAGGACAGGAGAAGTGGTACTGTACAGTGTATATATACAGAATAATACAGATACTGAGGATTACACCCAGTATACAGGACAGGAGAAGTGGTACTGTGCAGTGTATATATACAGAATAATACAGATACTGAGGATTACACCCAGTATACAGGATAGGAGAAGTGGTGCTGTGCAGTGCATATATACAGAATAATACAGATACTGAGGATTACACCCAGTATACAGGACTAGAGAAGTGGTACTGTACAGTGTATATATACAGAATAATACAGATACTGAGGATTACACCCAGTATACAGGACAGGAGAAGTGGTGCTGTACAGTGTATATATACAGAATAATACAGATACTGAGGATTACACCCAATATACAGGACAGGAGAAGTGGTACGGTGCAGTGTATATATACAGAATAATACAGATACTGAGGATTACACCCAGTATACAGGACAGGAGAAGTGGTACTGTGCAGTGTATATATACAGAATAATACAGATACTGAGGATTACACCCAATATACAGGACAGGAGAAGTGGTACTGTGCAGTGTATATATACAGAATAATACAGATACTGAGGATTACACCCAGTGTACAGGACAGAAGAAGTGGTACTGTGCAGTGTATATATACAGAATAATACAGATACTGAGGATTACACCCAGTATACAGGACAGGAGAAGTGGTAATGTGCAGTGTATATATACAGAATAATAGATACTGAGGATTACACCCAGTATACAGGACAGGAGAAGTGGTACTGTGCAGTGTATATACACAGAATAATAGATACTGAGGATTACACCCAGTATACAGGATAGGAGAAGTGGTGCTGTGCAGTGTATATATACAGAATAATTCAGATACTGAGGATTACACCCAGTATACAGGACAGGAGAAGTGGTACTATGCAGTGTACACACACATCCATATGTACACACACATACATTATATATATATACACACACATCCATATGTACACACACATCCATATGTACATAAATACATTATATATACACACACACATATGTACACACATACATTATACATACATTATATACACACACTACACACATCTGTATGTACACATGGTATGTATACACACAATGTTTATATATGCACACACATCCATTTGAACACACACATACGTTATTACGTTTTATATATATATATATACACATCCATATGTACACAAACATATAGTATATATACACACACACACACATACCTGTATGTACACACAGTGTGTGGTATATATATATAGAATTATACACACACTGTGTGTGTGTGTACATACGGATATGTGTGTGTATACTTATGGATGTTTATATATATATATATAATGTATGTGTGTGTACAAATGGATGTGTGTGCATATATATACATACACACACACGTCCATATGTACGCAAACATATTGTATGTATACACACAAACACATCCGTATGTACACACACAGTGTGTGTGCATATGGATATGTGTGTGTGTATATATACTATATGTTTGTGTATATATGGATGTGTATATATTTATATATAATGTAATAATGTATTTGTGTGTTCAAATGGATGTGTGTGCATATATAAACATTGTGTGTATATATACTATATGTTTGTGTACATATGGATGTGTGTGTATATATAATGTATGTGTACAAATTGATGTGTGTGCATTGTGAGGTGTAGCGGCGTCAGGGAGGCAAAGACACGGGATCCAGGCACCACTGGTCACAGCACACGGGTTTATTTGGCCCCAAAATGTAGGAAACACAATAGTCCACAAAGAGCATTCCTTATTCCCCTTACTTCAGGGGCCGCTACTTAGCTTCCAGCCACAATGTCTCAGGCCTGGCTCAGGGATGCTTCTCTCCCAGAAGCTCAGGAAGTTGTCTTCACTCCCACACTAGAGACCACACCCCGTGGTCTAGCTTCCTTTTATCACACCCCAAGCCAGTAAGCAGAACCAACACAAAATCCCGGGATGGAGTGCGACCTGTCAATATGGAGGACGCACCCAGGGAGACCCATACCGGTCGCAGGGGCCCGACCCGGTCGGTGCCTCACAGCATATATATATATATATATATATATATATATATATATATATATATATATATATACACATACACATACATACATACATCCATATGTACACACACATCCATAATATATACACACACACACATCCATATGTACGCAAACATATAGTATATATATACTCACACACATCCGTATGTACACACATTTACAGTACATACACACACACATTATTATACATAGAGAGGGAGGGAGACAGGGTGTTATCAGTGCTGTTCTGCTACCAGGTCACAGTTCTCTATCTAGTACAGGGCTCTGTGGTCGGTCGCTCTGTCTGTGGGATTGATAGGATTTATGGCATCTGTTTGAGATTCCACAGATGGGGCAGTGAAAGTTCAATCAGTTGCTATAAATCCTCTGTGCCCCAGACGGAGACCGCAGCCACAAGACACAATCCTGACATCTCAATGTGTATAACCTCTGGCCCCAGAGCCTAATATCTCCTCTTACCGCCAGGATGAAGGAGCTCACGCCGGAGATGAAGCCGGACTTGAAGGAGAGGCATGGGAAGGTGCCTGGTACCAGCCAGTGTAGGAAGTGCACGGGCCCCTGCTCAGCAGGATCTACAGCAGGGTCAGGGAGGCATCCAGCAGCTGGAGCCGCTGAGGAGTTGAGCTGTCATACTCCTCCTCCAAGAAGCGGCTGCAGAAACAAAGCAGGAAGGAAGTTCCCCGCCGCCGGAAACACCTCTCCGGCTGCGGCTATGTGCAGCAGCTCCCTGGCTATGCCCGATCGGCGGCCGCAGAAGGACATAAAGGCGCGCAGGCGACCTCTTAAAGGCAAAGTGCGGCCGCAACGGCCCAATTTCCCGTCGGCCCACCGGGCAAACTCCCGGTATGCCCTATGGCCAGTCCCGGCCTGGGCTAGATACAGTCATATGAAAAAGTTTGGGCACCCCTCTTAATCTTACTCTTTTTTTTTTGTTTAAAATTGTTTTTTTGCAACAGCTATTTCAGTGTGATATATGTAATAACTGACGGACACAGTAATATTTCAGGTTTGAGGTTTATTGTACTAACTAAAAATGTGAAATATGCATTATTTCTAAATTTGACAGATGCAAAAGTATGGGCACCCTTCTGATTTTTATGATTTGAATACTTCTAACTACTTTTTTACTGACTTACTGAAGCACTAAATTGGTTTGGTAACCTCATTGAGCTTTGTACTTCATAGCCCGGTGTATCCAATCATGAGAAAAGCTATTTCAGGTGTCCACTTGCAAATTGTTCTCCTAGTTGCATCTTCTCTGAGGAGTGGCATCATTAGCTCCTCAAAACAACTCTCAAATGATCTGAAAAAAAGATTGTTCAACATAGTTGTTCAGGGGAAGGATACAAAAAGCTGTCTCAGAGATTTAACCTGCCAGTTTCCACTGTGAGGAACATAGTAAGGAAATGGAAGACCACAGGGTCAGTTCTTGTAAAGGCCAGAAGTGGCAGGCCAACAAAAATATCAGAAAGGCAGAGACGAAGAATGGTGAGAACAGTCAAGAACAATCCACAGACCACCTCCAAAGACCTGCAGCATCATCTTGCTGCAGATGGTGTCACTGTGCATCGGTCAACAATACAGTGCACACTGCACAAGGAGAAGCTGTATGGGAGAGTGATGCGAAAGAAGCCATTTCTGCATACACGCCACAAACAGAGTCGACTGAGGTATGCAAAAGCACATTTGGACAAGCCAGTTTCATTTTGGAAGAAGGTCCTGTGGACTGATAAAACAAAGATTGAGTTGTTTGGTCATACAACAAGACGTTATGCATTGCGCCACAAAAACACAGCATTCCAAGAAAAACACTTGCTACCTACTGTCAAATTTGGGGGAGGGTCAATCATGCTTTGGGGCTGTGTGGCCAATGACAGCACCGGGAATCTTTTAAAAATGAGAGTCGCATGGATTCCACTCAGTATCAGCAGATTCTTGAGAATAATGTTCAAGAATCAGTGTAAAGTTGAAGTTATGCCGGGGATGGATCTTTCAGCAAGACAATGATCCAAAACACCGCTCCAAATCTACTCAGGCATTCATGCAGAGGAACAATTACAATGTTCTGGAATGGCCATCCCAGTCCCCAGACCTGAATATCATTGAACATCTGTGGGATGTTTTGAAGCTGGCTGTCCATGCTGGCGACCACAAACTTAAAAGGAACCTAACCCCAGAAACGGACCCCCAACCATCTTTATACTTGTCCAAGGTACTGACCTGTTCAAGCGGAATCACCGCGAAACGGTGCCGTTGTTGGCCTCCATAACCCCTCCCTGGCTGTAATGTAACCTGGCAAAAAGGTACATTAAAAAATACAGAGCATCGAATGGTGAGTGCCTCCTTTTTGTCATCTTTAAAGCAGTATCTTTATCTTGTCCCTGCACCCCCTCCCATCATTGCTAGCCATCCCTTTTGCATAAAAATCCGATTTGGTAAAGATGAGAAATGAGGTTATATTACCTCGCCCTGTGTGGCTTCTCTGTTTTGAAGAAGTCGCAAAAGGTGGTGCTGGCTGCTTCTCCCCCCGCCTGCGGCGTAATTATGCATGCTCGATGGGCGTGCTAACAAGCTCTTTGCCTCGGCGCATTATCCAAGGGGCGGTACAGTCGGTATGACGCGATTTTCGTCATACCGGCTGTACCCCCTTGTACCGCCCCTTGGATAATGTGCCGAGGCTCAGAGCTTGTTAGCACGCCCATCGGGGCGTGCATAATTATGCCACAGGCAGTGGGGAGAAGCAGCCAGCACCGCCTTTTGCGACTTCTTAAAAACAGAGAAGCCACACAGGGCGAGGTAATATAACCTCATTTCTCATCTTTACCAAATCGGATTTTTATGCAAAAGGGATGGCTAGCAATGATAGGAGGGGGTGCAGGGACAAGTATAAAGATGCTGGGGGGTCGTTTTCTGGGGTCAGGTTCCCTTTAACTGAACTGGAATTGTTTTGTAAAGAGGAATGGTCAAAAATACCTTCATCCAGAGGAACTCATTAACAGCTACAGGAAGCGACTAGAGGCTGTTATTTTTGCAAAAGGTGGATCTACAAAATATTAATGTCACTTTTCTGTTGAGGTGCCCATACTTTTGCACCTGTCAATTTTTGAAATAATGCATATTTCACATTTTCGGTTAGTACAATAAACCTCATTTCAATCCTGAAATATTACTGTATTCATCAGTTATTACATATATCACACTGAAATAGCTGCTGCAAAAATTTAATAAAAAAAGTAAGATTAAGAGGGGTGCCCAAACTTTTTCATATGACTGCAACATTGGCTTACCATTTGCTATTTTTTTGCTTAGACTTTTGCATTGTCGTGATTTAAACAGGGACTGCATTTGAACATTTTTCATTTGCAACAGCTAAGGTGTTGTCCGGGGTTACATACATGGGCCCTATTTTTGGGCTTTCTTGAGCACAAAATTGTGCTCTATAAGTAACCAACTAGCTCATATCTGCTATTTTGAACTTGTATCTGTAGTAAGTGCTTAGAGAATTGTAAAAGAACAGGCATTTTGTTATAAGCTGGGTGTTTTTCCTTTGCCACTGCATGCACCTTACTCAGGACTCAAGCTTGTGAATTTGTGGGGTTGTGTCTGCATATTATTGCACTTTATGCATTTTAATTGTTTTAATTGTTGTTTGCTGTGTTTTTGTCAAATAAAAATTTGTGATTTTTTTTCTTTAAATTTGGGTGATCCCATTTTGTTTATACACACCGCTTTCCCTCTTTTCTAACATTGTTACTATATGAGGTGAGTTTGGTGATCCCCTTAAGCAAATACTGTGGTGTCCTTGTTATTTCACTATTATTCCCAAACATATAGCACAGGACAAGCCATGAGGGTGCACAAAGCAGGTTTCCATAATATGCTCCTTCCCCTTAGATCCTAAAAGCTCAGCATAAGGGCTGTGCAATGAACAATCCATAATTTATTTTTGTTGCTTGGGGAGCTAAAAGGCATTGTCCTATTTTACATTTTAGAACACAGATTCAAAGATATATAAAATAATGTCATGTTGCTCTGCAGGGCCGCATCAGAACCCAGGTAGATGCTGGGGCCCTGGAAGGTGAGGGGGCCCACTTGTCTGTGAGCAGAAGCAAAGAGGAAACCCACTCACAGACAGCTGCCCTCTCTCTCTCCTGCTCTGCACTGATCTACAGGGGTTGGACAAAATAATGGAAACAACTAACATTTTGGCATCATAATCTTCGAACATGTTATAAACATGCAAACCGTGACATATGTTAATGTTTTGTAGTTGATTATTTGTGTTAAGTGATAAGTGTATGTAAATTAACTGTTTGTTTTGCCGAATTGTAAGAACATTGATGAGAACCTGATACTAATGTCAGACCTTTCGGATTTTCAAAAAGGCCAAATTGTTGGTGCTTGTATGGCAGGCGCTAGTGTAACAGAAAGTGCCCAAATGCTTGGCGTGTCAAGAGGTACTGTCTCCAAAGTAATGACTGTTTGAAAGAGAAGGAAAAACTCCGCAGCAAAGCACAGGTCCGGCCGAAAGTCGAAGTTGACTGAGAGAGACGTCGGACTCTAAAGCGAATTGTGAGAGAGGATCACAAAACCACGGCTCCGAAAATCACTGCTGAGCTCAATGAACACCTTACAGAACCCAGTTTCCACAAAAACTGTTCGTCGGGAGCTGCACAAATCTGGATCCCACGGAAGAGCTGCAATTAGAAAACCGCTGCTCTCAATGACAAATGTATCCAAGCGTTTAGAGTGGTGTAGAAACCTCCAGAATTGGTCCCTCGAGCAGTAGAAACATGTGATATTCTCAGATGAATCATCGTTTACCCCATTTTCCGACCTCTGGCCGAGTGTATGTTTGGAGACAGCTGAAAGAAGCATTCCATCCAGACTGCCTTCTCCCAAATGTAAAACATGACGGAGGTTCTTGATGATCTGGGGTGCTATTTCATGGAGATCTGCCGGGCCAATGATATCATCTTGTATGAATCATACCTCGGAGAATTGAGGCTGTAATCGCCGCAAAAGGTGGACCTACACCATATTAAACTAAATTTTGTTGATTTTTCCAGGTGTTTCCATTATTTTGTCCAACCCCTGTATGTGATCAGTACAGAGCAGAAGAGTAAGCTTACAGAGAGCTGAATGGAGGCTGAAGGACCTTCCAGTCATGTGACTGATCACATGACTAAAATGAAGGCCCTAGAAGATACTGCAATTGCTCAACTTCTCCAACCTCTGTGCATCTCCCAGTGGCTCCTCTTTCCTGCTCTGCACTGATCATGTACAGCTAGATGTGGTAATGTATAGTGTTGTGAGTGTCTGTATGTGCATGTAGCAGTAGCTATGTGTATGTGCATGTAGCAGAGCTGTGTGTGTCTGTATGTGCAGGTAGCAGAGCTGTGTGTGTATGTATGTGCATGTATTGTGCATGTAGCAGAGCTGTGTCTTTGTATGTGCATGCATTGTGCATGTAGCAGAGCTGTTCTGTATGTACATGAATTGTGCATGCAGTAGAGCTATATGTATGTAGTGTACATGTAATAGAGCTGTGTGTGTAATGTGCATGTAGCAGAGTTGTGAGTGTATGTGCATGTAGCAGAGCTCTGTGTGTATCTGTATGTGCATGTATTGTGCATGTGGCAGAGCGGTGTGTAACTGTATTTAATGTGGCAGAGCTGTACGTGTCTACATGTGCATGCAGCAGATCCATGTATGTCTATGGGCATGTAGCATAGCTGTGTGTGTCTAATATATAATTTGCAGAAAGACACTAACAATAGATTTATTGCCTCCGTATTCTACCCTAGTACATTCAAATTAGCGCTAATTACCCCTCCCTTTTACACCACCAGGGAAACTTTAATTAATAGGAAGAATGTTTTTCTTATTTTCAGCTGTCTAAACCTGGGGTGCGGCTTAAGGTGTGGACATACAGTAGCGGGAGGGACAGGGACAGTGTTAAAGAAGCCCACTGAGACTCTTTCGCCTGGAGCCCACACAAACCTGGAGCTAGTCCTGTTGCCCCACCTGTGCACTCCTCACGTCAGGGACACCGCCATGCTCACCGCCCTGTCTCGACTTCTCCGTCTGCCCCTGTTGCTCACAAGGTCTGCGCATGTGGGTAGGCCTTTCAGGAGTGCACTTAGGGTGCGGATGTACTTTCCTGCCTTAAGGGTCTAGCGTACCCTGACCTTGCAGTGTCTCGGTATTTCAGGCGGCCTCCCCTATTGGAAGGTGCCTGATCCAAGGTATCTATTCAGTGTATGCTTGCTGTAGCTAGTAGTAAGATCTCCTTGTGCTTTGCTCCTGCATACTGCGTATTTACTTGTTCCTGTGCTCCGTCTTCCCAGTGCCTGTCAGTGCCTGCCAGTACATACTCTACACCTTCAGTACCTACCTTGCTGCCAGTCACCTCAGCAGTACCATAGCTGTGACTTCGTGCCTGCCAGTCACCATCAGCTGTTACCATCTGCTGTGCCTACCTTTGTCTGCAAGTCATCGCCAGCCACCACTATCTGCTATGTCTGTCTGTGTATCTCGTACCTCTCCTCCTATTCATGTCTCTGTATTCTGTTCTGTGGCACCAGCTGCCGGGGAACCAGGTTCATCAGAGATGCCCTCTGTTAGTCACCTATTAGCAAAAGCCTATCTCCACATCCTGTGGCTTTAGTGAAGCCTCTGTGGCCATTTGGTGGTGCTCCCCCAGGCCAGTGATCAGTGGTTTAGATCCACCTCCTCTCGGGCTTGCCGCCTCAGGCATGACAAATAACCAAGTGGGCAATTACTCACCCTCTCCAATTCCAGTGATACCTCTCCGCTGATGCTCAATTCTTTGTTGATCGGCTGAAGTGGTGACGTCACTTCTTCAGCACTACATCAAATCACTGAGTCCAGTAACCTTTTTTGGAAGGGATAAGCATTAAATCACAGTAATTTCTTTGCCATAGTAAAAACTTAAATTGGGTGAAATAGGGTGAAATTGAGAAAACAATGGCAATTTTGCCATTGTTTTATGGGTCTCATTATTACAATGTTCAAAATGCAGTAAAGATTACCTGGAATCATGATTTGGCAGGCAAGTACAATTATGATGATACTAAACATATTCAGGTTTTCTTTACATTTTACTGTTTTTTAAAAGTTCAGAATTTGTCATGTGGTAGTTATTACAGACAAGGAGATAAGATGGCAGGACGCTAGTAACCGGAAATGGTAATCTGGGGACCTAGTCTGCCTCTTAGACTTGGGGTCCCTAGTTGACCCTGTTCCCAGAATTATCTCTGAAGGTGACGATATCTGGACTGCCACCCTTGCCCTGCTCCTGACCAGCCCCAGGCTAATACCCCCTCACCAAGAACCGGGATAAGAACAGCAACTCCCTTAAGGCTTCAGTAAGAACAGCACACAGCATCCACACAGCTCACGGTCATGCAGAGAATGAACTCTATCAGTGACATCAGGTGATGGGTCATGAGATTATGTAAAAGCTTGGGCAGTTGTCAAACCACATTACATGATACACACAGCTACACCAACTATTACTGCAGAGCCACAGCTACTGACGTTAACCATTAAGTTATAAAAGGAAATGAACTCATTTTAAACTACTGCATAGCAGCCTACACGTGGCAGAATTTCATAAAAACTTCGTTTATGTAGTCGTCTTCTGAAACCCATAATTATTTAGTTATTTTCTGTCAATTAAACTGCGTATGGTCATGTGTTTTGCTTTGTTTTTGTTTTTGGCAGGGCAAGCTGTTTGCATTGGTACAGGTTAGGTTTCATATGACATTTTTGATCACTTTTTTTGCATTTCTTGGGGGGTCCTCTTGTGTTTCAATTATTTTTCTTTATTTGTACTTCACTGTGTGAGTTAAATAATGTACTTTTCTGTATCCTAAAGGGTTCTGCGTTTCTTAGATTAGCATTATTCATCTGAATTAGGTTAGAGTGATATCCAAGTCATTTTTTTTTCTGTAGTGGAACCAAAATAAACTCAATAAATCAAAGTAAAGTAATGACATTGATTTATATAGCAACCCCTCCAGCTCCCAAATATTTTGTGATTACTAAGATTTATAGAAGTTTTATCACTTAAAGATTGTTTCACATCAATGATCTTGTTGTCTGAGGAACAATATGCCATTTTTGTGTTTCGTTTTTTTTAAATAAGCGTAAACCCAGACAGACATTCTGAATGTCTGGCATGATGTAGTTTACGCAAGTAAAACAAATCACTGATACAAATGTTCACATATTTCATCTGAATCCCCATAAAATTGGGATTCAGAACACCCGTCTGTCTGTTGAGTTTCTTTGCCATACTGAACAAACGGACATGTAAAAGATGAAAAAGCAAAAGAGTTCATTTCAAGTTGGTTTGTGTTGTTCCATTCTATGGCCCTGTCGGCAGTTCTCCTGAGTCCTGTGTTTATGGGGTTTCAGATGAGTTATCCCTGGATGCAGTGTGAACAATCACTAAGATTTATGAAGTCGCAATTTACATTTTCTTAGTAGCGCACAAAGGAGCGACTTCAGAAATTGTACATATCTGTTATATCTGGAGCTTTGGCAAAAATGTTGACACAATAAAACATTATAAAATGTTGTACTTTAATGTTAGAAGACATGGGAACATTTATGAATCCAATCACAGATTAATAACTTGCTGATTACCATGACTGGTGCCATGATGTAATTGAGGCTCTATGGCAGCATGAAATGAGTTGTCTGCTACTATGACATCAATATCATGTCCGGGAGGCTCCAGCACCTTGAACCTCTACTGATCAGCTATTTTCAGATTTAGAGTCCTTACAAATAATATATAATTATTTGGATAAAATCCTGGTCAGATGTCACTCTATCTGAAGCCTGCCATACACATTAGATCAATGTCAGCCACACCTGTCGATATCGACTGCTCCACACTCCAACTAATTGTTGAGGAAGATGTTGATAAGGTATATCTGATTTCATACAATCACTTTGTTGTCCTAAAGATAAGACACCAGCAGAGATGTCTGTCAACGGCTTTGTCGCAGACAACACAGGAGCACTCAGCCGAACGAGCTTTTGTTTTGTATGGTAGAGATAGCCAAGATGGCTGTTGGCCAAATGACAGCCACCTAACGTGTATGAGGACCTTTAGAATACATTTTATTCTAACAGTATTAAAAATACCTTTGTAATGTAATAAAACAAAGAGGAATCTATGAGAGTATACATGAGTGCCTAATCCATGTGCACTACACACAATGGAGAGTTGTCTATTCTCGCGATCACATAAAAAAAAAAACAATTGGCACCCTTCCAGCCAATAATAAAAGAGTTTTTTCTTGGCTATATACTTGTTTAAAAAGAATATTTTATTGGTTCAAATGACTTTCCTCCAGAACAGTCTGTGTGTAATTAGGCCTGGGACAAAACCTTCTTTAAAGGGAAGGTGCCACCAAAAAAAAAAAAAATTCAACAATTGTAAAAATGTAAAGTATTAATGTTTTGATTTGTTTTTCCAATATTGTCATATTGTTTTTATGGAGTAAAATATGAAAAATAATATAAAAAGTTTGATATGTTCCACTTTGAAACACTAGGGGGAGCAGCTGCTGAAACTTTGGCATGAAAACCTAGTGTACAGTAGGCATGCATTACGACTGCTGAAAATCTGGGCTGGATTTGTTCAATGAGTGTGATGTCTCCTGCCCCCCTCCCTTTCTGGGTGTTAACAAATGGATAAAAGACAATGACATTTGGGGTCAATCACAGTGAGGAGCCATTTTGTTGAAGACACAGAGTGATACCAACACACAACTACATGCAGATCCTTACGCAGCAAGGTCGGATATTAGAGTGTCAGCTCTGCAGCCCAGGTCTGCATATACAGTATAGAGTGGACCCTGAAGTCTGATATTAGAGTGTCAGCTCTGTGGCCCAGGCCTGGAATGAATATTGTCCTTGTGTTTTTACTATTTATTTTGTATATAATAAATGTAAATGTTTCAGTTTTATTTAGTCATTTGTATTTTCACTGTTGATGCAAACATAAAGGGTCGCCAGTCATGTGACATCTCATGGTATGGATTAGGTACCAGTGACATGTAACAGCAGAATAGTGACTGCAGCTCTGGAGGTGACTGGAGGATAAGACACGATGTAACAGCGGAAAAGTTGTTGCAGCTCTGGAGGTGACTGGAGGATAAGACAATGTAACAGCACAATAGTGACTGCAGCTCTGGAGGTGACTAGAGGATAAGACACGATGTAACAGCAGAAAACTTGTTGCAGCTCTAAAGGTGACAGGAGGATAAGAGAGGATGTCTTATTCTCCAGTCACCTTCAGAGCGGCAGTCACTATTCTGTTACATGAGGTCACAGAATGCTGACCGCAGCTCAGGAGGTGACTGGAGGATAAGACACGATGTAACAGCAGAAATGTTGTTGCAGCTCTGGAGGTGACTGGAGGATAAGACAATGTAACAGCACAATAGTGACTGCAGCTCTGGAGGTGACTGGAGGATAACACACGATGTAACAGCAGAAAACTTGTTGCAGCTCTAAAGGTGACAGGAGGATAAGAGAGGATGTCTTATTCTCCAGTCACCTTCAGAGCGGCAGTCACTATTCTGTTACATGAGGTCACAGAATGCTGACCGCAGCTCTGGAGGTGACTGGAGGATAAGACACGATGTAACAGCAGAAAAGTTGTTGCAGCTCTGGAGGTGACTGGAGGATAAGACACAATGTGTAACAGCAGAAAAGTTGTTTCAGCTCTGGAGGTGACTGGAGGATAAGACAATGTAACAGCACAATAGTGACTGCAGCTCTGGAGGTGACTGGAGGATAACACACGATGTAACAGCAGAAAACTTGTTGCAGCTCTAAAGGTGACAGGAGGATAAGAGAGGATGTCTTATTCTCCAGTCACCTTCAGAGCGGCAGTCACTATTCTGTTACATGAGGTCACAGAATGCTGACTGCAGCTCTGGAGGTGACTGGAGGATAAGCCACTATGTAACAGCAGAAAAGTTGTTTCAGCTCTGGAGGTGACTGGAGGATAAGACAATGTAACAGCAGAATAGTGACTGCAGCTCTGGAGGTGACTGGAGGATAAGACACAATGTCTTATTCTCCAGTCACCTTCAGAGCAGCAGTCATTATTCTGTTACATGAGGTTACAGAATACTGACTGCAGCTCTGGAGGTGACTGGAGGATAAGACACGATGTAACAGCAGAAAACTTGTTGCAGCTCTAAAGGTGACAGGAGGATAAGAGAGGATATCTTATTCTCCAGTCACCTTCAGAGCGGCAGTCACTATTCTGTTACATGAGGTCACAGAATGCTGACCACAGCTCTGGAGGTGACTGGAGGATAAGACACGATGTAACAGCAGAAAAGTTGTTGCAGCTCTGGAGGTGACTGGAGGATAAGACACAATGTGTAACAGCAGAAAAGTTGTTTCAGCTCTGGAGGTGACTGGAGGATAAGACAATGTAACAGCACAATAGTGACTGCAGCTCTGGAGGTGACTGGAGGATAAGACACGATGTAACAGCAGAAAACTTGTTGCAGCTCTAAAGGTGACAGAAGGATAAGAGAGGATGTCTTATTCTCCAGTCACCTTCAGAGCGGCAGTCACTTTTCTGTTACATGAGGTCACAGAATACTGACTGCAGCTCTGGAGGTGACTGGAGGAGAAGACATGTTGTAGCAGCAGAAAAGTGAGCGCAGTTCTGGAGGTGACTGTCTCTCTCCCCATGTGTGCTCATCCCCTATACCCAGTCTCTCTCCCCATGTGTGCTCATCCCCTATACCCAGTCTCTCTCCCCATGTGTGCTCATCCCCTGTGCCCGGTCTCTCTCCCCATGTGTGCTCATCCCCCTGTGCCCGGTCTCTCTCCCCATGTGTGCTCATCCCCCTGTGCCCGGTCTCTCTCCCCATGTGTGCTCATCCCCCTGTGCCCGGTCTCTCTCCCCATGTGTGCTCATCTCCCTGTGCCCGGTCTCTCTCCCCATGTGTGCTCATCCCCCTGTGCCCGGTCTCTCTCCCCATGTGTGCTCATCCCCCTGTGCCCGGTCTCTCTCCCCATGTGTGCTCATCCCCCTGTGCCCGGTCTCTCTCCCCATGTGTGCTCATCCCCTGTGCCCGGTCTCTCTCCCCATGTGTGCTCATCCCCCTGTGCCCGGTCTCTCTCCCCATGTGTGCTCATCCCCCTGTGCCCGGTCTCTCTCGCCATGTGTGCTCATCCCCCTGTGCCCGGTCTCTCTCCCCATGTGTGCTCATCCCCCTGTGCCCGGTCTCTCTCCCCATGTGTGCTCATCCCCCTGTGCCCGGTCTCTCTCCCCATGTGTGCTCATCCCCTGTGCCCGGTCTCTCTCTCCCCATGTGTGCTCATCCCCTGTGCCCGGTCTCTCTCCCCATGTGTGCTCATCCCCCTGTGCCCGGTCTCTCTCCCCATGTGTGCTCATCCCCCTGTGCCCGGTCTCTCTCCCCATGTGTGCTCATCCCCCTGTGCCCGGTCTCTCTCCCCATGTGTGCTCATCCCCCTGTGCCCGGTCTCTCTCCCACTATGACTGGTCTCTCTCCCCATGTGTGCTCTCTTCCCCTGCATGTCTGTTCCCATGTCTCTCTCTCCCTGCATGTCTCTTCCCTCATGCCTGTCTCCCCCACATGTGTGTATTCTTTCTTATGTCTGCTGTCCCCCTGCGGGTGTCTCTCTCTCTGCCCCAGCATGTCACTCTCTCTCTCCCCCTGCGTGTCTCGCTCTCTCTGTCCCCCTTAGTGTCCCTTCTAATGTCTGCTCTCCTCCAGCGTGTCTTCTCTCTCCCTGCGTGATCAGAGCACGGTGTGATGATCACACTCCTGTCGCCTGATCACTGCAGGCTGGCAGGGAGCGGTGATAGAATCGCTGATCACCGCTTCCCGCCGATATTTACCTCACCCCGGACCTCCGATGACTGTGCTCCTCTCTCCCTGCCGCATCCCGTCCTCTGTCTCTATACCGATCAGCTCACGCTGAGGCGATCGGTATATTAGGAAAGTGTGGAGCTAACAGCAGACACTGTGACCTCCACAAAGATGGCGCTGGTCTCCTCCCTCTGCTGTGTTCTGGACAGCCCAGGGGCGTGCCCAGTACACAGCAGGACGGCAGCTCAATGCTAAGTATAGGGTCGGCATCCGACCATTGGTGTCTATGCCCAGGGCTGCCGTAACTGCAGGAGTGGAAGTGTCGTTTCACACTCCTGCAAAGCAAGATGGCAGCCCTCAGTGGCTGCAAAAACAGTTAATAATGAAAAAAGTATTAAAGTTACAAAAATTTATTTAGTATTAAAAATAATTGTTTTTATAAACAATTATTTTTAATACAAAAAAAAAAATGCGGCACCTTCCCTTTAACACTTTTCTGGAAAAAAAGATAACTGAGCACATCTTCTTGATTAGAGATCCCCAAACTGTGGCTCACAGAATCATGATGTCTGTGTGACTTGGGTTGTCAATCAACTTGGTGCACTTGTACCAGATCTAACAAGCAGTTATGAAGAGCAGGTCTCCAGATTGTGAGTTTTGTGAGTAGCTCCACAAAGACTTTCAGATCTGGATGCGGTTGGAACGATACATTAAAAAAGTATTCCCATCAAAGTATTTCTTCTTCTTTTTAAACATTCATTTTTGTTGAGAATTTTCATGAAAAAAAAAAGTAATGCAGTAACTATCGCCAGGATAGTTTGATTTTTTTCTGTACTGCCTTCTAGGCCATGGTCGTATCTCTAAATACTGACGAGGTTTTTATGGCTGATGAGCTGCTGGCCAGAGTTGTATGCAGAAATGAAGTCCTCTCCCACGGTTTACTAAATTCTGATTCTAATTGGCTATCAGTATTTTTAACCCAATCTAGCATGTGTCTCAATAAGCATGCCAGGTTATATCCTGCAAAATTAGGGAGTCCTACCCCACCTTTATCTTTTGGCAGCATCAGAGTCTGTATCCTTATCCTGGCTCTCTTTCCCCTCCAAAGGAGTTTGGTGAAAGCCTTGAAAATTCTGTTTGTGTCCTCATGTTTAATTAATACTTGAATCGTTTGCATTGAGTACACCATCTTAAGCAAGTGGCACCTGCCCAGCCAGCCAGTTCCCTTTCTATCTTATCTACGGTATAAGGGGCCTATAATTTAGTGTATATACCTGCCCCAGTGTTCTGCCCGGGTGTAATCCCAAATATTTTATAAAGGTTTTAGCCTTTGGGATCCCCTGCAGTTCCGGTTCTCACCGGCATCCTTCCCCTCTCAGCATGAGGGCTTCACATTTTGTCCTGTTTAGTCTTTTTTTTTACAACTTTAATTTTTATTTATTTTTTTCAACAATAAAAAGATAGCATAGAACATGACATTGCAATCACATGTACACAGTTAGCTCTCTGTTGCAAATAACCATTAGTATCATCACACGTCCTCTACACATTACAGCTGTATTAAAGGGAACCTGACCCCTAAAAATCGCCCCCCCAGCCTATAAATACTTGTCCCCGCACCTTCCTATAAGGTTTATAGCTATCCCTCTCTGTCCTATTTGAGTGTTTGCAAAGTTGAATAATACGATTTATAACCTTACAAATGTGCGGCTTCTGCTGCCCTGAGGAGTCGCAGTGGGTGTCCCCTCTGCCTCCTTTTCGCCACCTCTCCAGTTGTTTTTAACGCCCCAATGGGCGTGAAAATGAATGTAGATGATCCTGTCTCGGATTGGTGGGCGGGCATGCCGGTATGACACAAATCACGTCATTTCCGGCGCTGCTGACATCGATACACCCTTTCAGTGTACCGACGGATCTCAAACTGCGCATGCGCGATTCCAGTTGAGAGATATCATGCATTTCGCTGCTGTAAGAAGATGCATTAGAAGCCTCCAACAGATTTATTCAAATCTGGGGGAAAAAAAGATTTAGTAGATACACAGCCGAGTCTAAGGGTAGGTGATGATCCAGAACACTGGGACACCAGTGTTTCAACCGATCCCCAAAAGCCACAAATCAATGGGCAGGACCAGAAAATATGGTACAAAGATGCTTTGCTCTGATCACACCTCCAATCTGGTATTGTTGAGTTAAACGTATGGAGGAGTTCGGGTGTGTGATACCATGTCATCAGTATTTTCATCTGATTTGCTTTCTTTATATAATGTGTTAATTGATGTCCAAAAGTCCCATATCACCCTCCACATCTGACTAGGAATCTCTCTCCCCAGCCAAGTTTCCCATCTCGACATATAAGCATGTTTAAAGGAACCCCAACTGCTACGAGAATTAAAAAAAAAAAGGATATATTAGATATAAGGCCCCTTATAGAAGCCCGAGATCAAAGGTTTCCAAATTGAGTTGGACCTGAGTGTTTTTTGGGCCCCATGATCGACATGTAGTAATGAATTATTTGTTAATACGAGAAACACAAAGGGTACTGTCACACGAGGCCATATCGGCGGCGCTTTTATAGGCGATACAGGGGCATGGCCTATCGCCACCGACATGGCCTGTGCGTCGCCTAATGTAAATAAGCGATGGCGACGCCTTTAAGTGCTCGCCTGGTTTCTCAGCAGTGCTCTGAAACCAGGCGAGCACTCTGGGGCGATGTGCACACATCACCCCATGTAACAGGCGATGGGAGCCATAGGCTCCCATGTCACAGCATCGCCGCTGGGGTTTTTGGACACCCCAGCGGCGATGGTGCCTGTAAGGTAGCCGATGCGTTGCCGGAGGTATCGCTGCATGTAAACATGCGACGGCGACGCTGGCTGGGCACCAAAAATGTGCACGCTCCCGCCCATCGCCCCCGATATCTCTGACGACGTCACCTCGTGTGACGGTACCCAAACTCTCCGGCAACTTACATAGCGAGCACAGTTCAGCGAACGTTCTCGGTTTGTTTGTAAGCGGGTTCAGTATGTCACAAAAACAAAAAAGGCCTGCCGCAGCCCATTTACACTTTGTAGTAGTGTCCATAGCCCCCAAGAGATGCGGGCTATACAGAAAAGGTGTCAGAAGAGAAGTGTGTGCCGCCAATTGAAATTTAATTCTGCATTTACCCCAGATGTCCCTGGTAAAAGCCATGGGGCCTAGCAACTTTCCAGAGGGGATCTCCGAGGGTTTGCCCCATATCAACGAGGCAGGGTGGCAAGGGCCAGCCACAGCTGCTCCACCTCTGTCCATCTATTACATGCCGGCAAAGCAGACCAATGGGACAAATGGCGCAAATGCGTTGCGTAATAATATAGCGATATCCGGGCAGGCAAGACCTCCCTCCCGTTTTCATGCGCAAAGGACCGAATCTGGTAGACGGTGCCTCCCTGAGTGCAATATAAACTTCATTAGTAATGACTGAATTCTTTATAGCGTTGCCACAGGTACCTTGACCGATAGCGTTTCAAATAGATATAAAAAGCGAGGGATAATGGACATTTTAATAGCTGCAATTTTACCCAAGAGCGAGATCGGCAGGGTAGGGCACTTTTTAAGGTGGGATTCTACCTTGTGTATTAGGGGTGGGAAATTAGCTTGGAATATTGTTTTAGAACTAGAGGTCATATTAATCCCCAGATAGTGTATGGATATTGTGCACCATGTATAATTGTAAGATTGTTTAAGACGTTGAAGTTGAAATCTGGAATATTTATGAGTAACGCTTCAGTTTTCGTAGAGTTCATTTTATAGCCTGACAATTTAGCATAGGATGTGATGGTTGCATGCAGGTTAGGGAGAGAAGTATGGGATTTGTCAAGGAGAGAATCACATCATCCACAAATAGGGTGACTTTGAATGGTTTACTTCTAAGGCTATGTGCACACGGGGCGGGTTAGGGGCGGCGGCGGCTGGGCGGACCCGACAGGAAGCTCCGGAGCCGCCCACCGGCTTCCTGTCGGGTCCGTGCTGCGGAAGACGGTCGGGTGTGCGGCGGTGCACAGCGGGTTAGTGGCGTCGGTTCTGCAGCGGCTGGAAGCAGCACATGATTCTGCTTGCAGCCGCTGCAGAACCGGCCGGTTTATAGGACATGCACATTCTTTGCTAACCCGCTGGAACCCAGCGGGTTAGCAACGGATGAGCATGTGGAAACCGCCGGTGTGTGCACACCGGGTGTCGGTTTCCATAGGTTTCTATGTTGATCCAAAAGCCGCTTTTGGATTAACATAAATTTGCATAAACCTGATGGAAACCGACCGGCGGTTCCGCTCCTAAACCTTCACTAAACCTTCCTGTGTGCACATAGCCTTAGCTGGATTCCCATGATATCAGGGTTAAGTCTAATTTGTGCTGCAAGCGGTTCAATACTAAGGACATAGAGCAGGGGAGAAAGGAAGCACCACTGACGCGTTCCACTTTTTATGGGCAGATCTCTGGAATGGGCATGAGGAAGGCGAACCAAAGCAGTGGGTGATGAGTACAGACCCCTTAGGGTACCGTCACACCTGGAGATATCGCCGGCGATTTCTATGGCGACGCACGTGCGCGCGCACGGTTTTGCGTGTCGTCCAAAGTCGCCGTCGCCTATTTACACATGGCGACAACTCAGGCGATGCTTAGGCGATGAGCCTGGCTGGAAGTTGCCTGAGCGTCGCTCAAACCCCACAGGGGATCAAATCGGTGGTCGCCGCTTCTGCGTTACACAGAGCAACCACATTAGCAATGTGGGCGTTGTTTTGTCCCGCGTCTCAGAGGTAGGCGTTCACATTATGTTGTGTGACGCCTCGAAGAAGTGTGATTGGTTGCAAACAAACACCAATTACTGTGTCAGCGCCACATCGTAAAATGTAAAGCATGCATGTGCGTATTGGCTCGGTGCTCAGTGAACTCTCGTGTGATGTGTCGCGGATTATTGCTAGACGCATTGGCGTGGCCAACAAGGCAAAACACGGCTCGCGTGTCGATTAATTGTATATTGAAGCCGTATGGTGTTTTTATGTAATGTGTGTTGTGCTACTACGTTGACTAATAAAATCACTCTTGCTTTGTTGGCCAGGATAATATTGGAGCCTTGACCAAGTATGTGTGTGCACATATATTTGTGTGTTTGCAGTTATGTGGGCCATATGTATTGTTCAGCTAATATTTTCTTGTCCATGTGTGTGTACAGAATATGTATAATGAAATACATGTATATGGAGGAAAACACACACAGGCACCATACAGTGTCACCACAAAGGCCTGTCCCTGGGTCCCGTACATATGTCCCCAGTGCTTATGTACCCCTATAAATCAGACATTATGACACCATACGTTTTTGGTACATCATATACTGGGACATGCATCTCTTTCCTGGGGCAAATCAACACATTTGAGGACACAAATATGTACTTGTTGTATCGTGTCAACCTTTCTTATGTAATAATGGCATGGGGTTAAACCCTGTTACAGGGGTAACAAATATTAAACATATACATACATTCACAAAAACACTTAACAAGGGTCTATGCTTAAAAACACAGTATTTTTTATTAAAACACTTGACCAACAGGGTCCATTAATTCAAAAAGTCAGTAGAAAAATCCCATAAACTTGGGTCAAATTTGAAAATCACACATCAAACGTTAGTAAGAGGCTGCCCTTCTTGAGGGGCAAAGCTGGGATGGGCACGTTTGTATTGCTCAATCAGATGGCCTAATTGGCTGACCTTGAAAGCCTCTTCTTCATGGGCCGCCTCCAGGTCCTGCAGGGATGGGCCGCTTGCAGAGAATACATAACATCAACATCACCAACATGTTTTGAACACATAGCTGGTGTGTTTTCTTTTAGAAGTGTTTGCACTTACCAGGGGGCTGGGGACCCACAATTTGGGGGGGGGAGAGGATGGTGAGGGGCTTATTACCCAGTCCTCCGCATTGCTTGTGTCATCTGTAATGAGATCAGCATATGTGTTTTTGTTTTGGCCATAACAAAGGTCCCTACATACAAATTAAGGCAAAAAAACAGAAAGACAGATATAGTGCACAGTATATATGAGTAATATTGACATTACACACACCTTCTTGCCCGTTTGTGGGGTCCTCAGGGGACCACTGTGTCGAATTCCCACCACTGGAGATATCTCCTTCCAAGGGTGGGGTGGGTGCAGCCCTTGGTTTCCCTTCCGAGCCTGATGGCCTAGGACTGTGTGGTGATGTGGGCCCTTGCAGATGTGGTGGTGTCGGGGGTGTTTGCCCATTATTCTCTGGGGATGCTGGCAATGCCTCTGTGGGTGAGGCAGCTGGCGTTCCTGCTGGCGGTTGGGCCGGCGAGCCTGGTTGGCTGGGTGGTGCTCCAACAGGTGATGGGGGATGGTCCCGCCTTCTGTCCCTACCTGTTGAGGCAACAACATACTTAATCACAAGAACAACATGGCCAGATATGTCGGGACTTATTAAACAGTGCTCTTTGCAGTTCATTAGGTCAGGTTGAATGCAATTGAAAGAAGGGCAGGATAGGCCAACATAATGTCATATGTGGGTAGGGTACACATATGACAATATGTGGCTAGGTAAAGTAGACATATAGTTTACATGGCACAAATCCAAAAGGTAAACTCAAATACACAGGTTTACAGTGTGTGACATAAGTGCTGTGAGCTAATGGCCTACATGCTGAGGCTGCTCTATGCATATTTACACACATACTGTAGGCCTGTGGTTATTGTGTGTGCATACAAGTTTGTTGATCCTGCAACTGCAGAGTTATGAAGAAGCTCTCACATACATTGCCCCTATATATGTTGGGGTGTACAGTGGCATGTGCTGGCTTTCATATGTCTTTCTTTACACAGAAGAGTATGTGTATGTTGGCATCTACTTATATAATCGGGAGTTTGGAATTCGGGCACTGTAGCCGAATCCCAGACTCCTTTGCGCGACTGCGAGCAATGACGCGCAGTGTCATCGCGAGCCGCTCCCGCATTACGCGTCATCGCTCGCAGTGCCGCCGCACTACCTCACACCGCTGCCATCCTGGCAACAGTCGGCCCCGCAAGTGCCTTCCGCCCCTCACCCCTCGCCCCTCTCACCGCTGGCGCCTCGGTGCTGTCCGACTTGCGGTGTAGGGGCTGTGGGCTGTGGGTGGGTGACGGCAGCCACTCACATCCTCCTGTTGCCGACGCCCACCAATGGGAGTGAGAGGGGCGTGTCAGGCTGCAAATACTGACATGCCCCACTCACTCCCATTGCCTGCCCCCGGTCACATCGTCCTGTCAGCGCCAGCGGCCAATGCGACTGTATGTATATGCCACACACGCCTGTATACTCTGCCACCACCACATGCCTGTATACTCAGCCGACACCACACGCCTGTATACTCTGCCGACACCACACGCCTGTATACTCTGCCGACACCACACGCCTGTATACTCTGCCGACACCACACGCCTGTATACTCTGCCGACACCACACGCCTGTATACTCTGCCGACACCACACACGCCTGTATACTCTGCCGCCACCACAGACGCCTGTATACTCGGCCGCCACCACAGACGCCGGTATACTCGGCCGCCACCACAGACGCCGGTATACTCGGCCGCCACCACAGACGCCTGTATACTCTGCCACCACCACACGCCTCTATACTCTGCCACCACCACAGACGCCTCTATACTCTGCCACCACCACACGCCTGTATACTCTGCCACAGACGCCTGTATACTCTGCCACAGACGCCTGTATACTCTGCCACAGACGCCTGTATACTCTGCCACAGACGCCTGTATACTCTGCCACAGACGCCTGTATACTCTGCCACAGACGCCTGTATACTCTGCCACAGACGCCTGTATACTCTGCCACAGACGCCTGTATACTCTGCCACAGACGCCTGTATACTCTGCCACACACCGCCACCGCCACAGACGCCTGTATACTCTGCCACCGCCACAGACGCCTGTATACTCTGCCACCGCCACAGACGCCTGTATACTCTGCCACCGCCACAGACGCCTGTATACTCTGCCACCGCCACAGACGCCTGTATACTCTGCCACCGCCACAGACGCCTGTATACTCTGCCACACCCAACCGCCAGACGGAGCCGCCTGTATACTCTGCCACCACCACCACAGACGCCTGTATACTCTGCCGCCACCACCACACGCCTGTATACTCTGCCGCCGCCACAGACGCCTGTATGCTCTGCCACCGCCACAGACGCCTGTATGCTCTGCCACCAGCCGCACATGCCTCTATACTCTGCCACAGCCACAGACGCCTGTATGCTCTGCCACCCCCACAGACACCTCTATACTTCGCCATAGACGCCTGTATGCTCTGCCACCGCCACATGCCTCTATGCTCTGCCACCGCCACATGCCTCTATGCTCTGCCACCGCCACATGCCTCTATACTCTGCCACAGCCACAGACGCCTGTATGCTCTGCCACCACCACAGACGCCTCTATGCTCTGCCACCACCACAACGCCTGTATGCTCTGCCACCACCACAGACGCCTCTATACTCTGCCACAGACACCTGTATACTCTGCCACAGACGCCTGTATACTCTGCCACAGACGCCTGTATACTCTGCCACACAGACGCCTGTATACTCTGCCACAGACGCCTGTATACTCTGCCACAGACGCCTGTATACTCTGCCACAGACGCCTGTATACTCTGCCACAGACGCCTGTATACTCTGCCACAGACGCCTGTATACTCTGCCAACCGCCACAGACGCCTGTATACTCTGCCAACCCCGCCACAGACGCCTGTATACTCTGCCACCCGCCCACAGACGCCTGTATACTCTGCCACCCGCCACAGACGCCTGTATACTCTGCCACCGCCACAGACGCCTGTATACTCTGCCACCGCCACAGACGCCTGTATACTCTGCCACCGCCACAGACGCCTGCCTGATCACGCCACAGACCCTGTATACCTGCCACCGCCACAGACGCCTGTATACTCTGCCACCCGCCACAGACGCCTGTATACTCTGCCACCGCCACAGACTCCAGTATGCTCTGCCACCGCCACAGACGCCTGTATGCTCTGCCACCGCCACAGACGCCTGTATGCTCTGCCACCGCCACAGACGCCTATATGCTCTGCCACCGCCACAGACGCCTGTATGCTCTGCCACCGCCACAGACGCCTGTATGCTCTGCCACCACCACACGCCTCTATACTCTGCCACCGCCACAGACGCCTGTATGCTCTGCCACCGCCACAGACGCCTGTATGCTCTGCCACCGCCACATGCCTCTATACTCTGCCACAGCCACAGACGCCTGTATGCTCTGCCACCCCCACAGACACCTCTATACTCCGCCACAGACGCCTGTATGCTCTGCCACCGCCACTCACACCTCTATACTCTGCCACCACCACAGACTCCAGTATACTCTGCCACCACCAGACACCTGTATACTCTGCCACCACCACAGACGCCTCTATACTCTGCCACCGCCACAGACGCCTGTATACTCTGCCACCGCCACAGACGCCTGTATACTCTGCCACCACCACCACAGACGCCTGTATACTCTGCCGCCACCCACCACACGCCTGTATACTCTGCCACCTCCACAGACTCCTGTATACTCTGGCACCACCACACACGCCTCTATACTCTGCCACCGCCACAGACGCCTGTATGCTCTGCCACCGCCACAGACGCCTGTATGCTCTGCCACCGCCACATGCCTCTATACTCTGCCACAGCCACAGACGCCTGTATGCTCTGCCACCCCCACAGACACCTCTATACTTCGCCATAGACGCCTGTATACTCTGCCACCGCCACAGACGCCTGTAATGCTCTGCCACCGCCACTCACACCTCTATACTCTGCCACCACCACAGACTCCAGTATACTCTGCCACCACCAGACGCCTGTATACTCTGCCACCACCACCACACGCCTGTATACTCTGCCGCCACCACCACACGCCTGTATACTCTGCCACCACCATACTCTGCCACCACCACAGACTCCTGTATACTCTGGCACCACCACACACGCCTGTATACTCTGCCACCACCACAGATGCCTGTATACTCTGCTACCCACACAGCCGCCTGTATACTCTGCTACCCACACAGCCGCCTGTATACTCTGCTACCCACACAGCCGCCTGTATACTCTGCTACCCACACAGCCGCCTGTATACTCTGCTACCCACACAGCCGCCTGTATACTCTGCTACCCACACAGCCGCCTGTATACTCTGCTACCCATACAGCCGCCTCTATACTCTGCTACCCACACAGCCGCCTCTATACTCTGCTACCCACACAGCCGCCTCTATACTCTGCTACCCACACAGCCGCCTCTATACTCTGCTACCCACACAGCCGCCTCTATACTCTGCTACCCACACAGCCGCCTCTATACTCTGCTACCCACAGAGCTCCCTGTATACTCTGCTACCCACTGACCCACCTGTATACACACAATTCATTTCACCCTGCTCCCGATGCAATTGCATCGGTCCTTTTTACTAGTATTAAATACTCCCCACTTATCTGGGCAATCCTGTCACGCAGTCGGGTGATGCGTCCAGGCGTCTTATATTTCAGATCTGCAATTTTTTCTGCTTTGGGCTGCACACAACACCCAACCTCCTCTCCAGCCACCTCTTCACCTTCAGCAGGACAGCCTGTTTGTGGTGGCGTGGATGGGTGTGCTGCTCGTGACACCAGTAATCTCTGGTGTCACATAAATCCACAAGAATAAGGAGCTCAGGCTCCCCCCACACTGCAGCTCGCCTGTGTGCCACCATTTTACTATTCTGCAGGGGAAGGGAAAGCACCAGGAAGGCGGCGCCAAAAGATTGACAACGTTATGGCGAATGAACGCACAGGAGAGATGTCACATGTTGACGGGGGCCCAGAGGCGCAAAAGCCACAGGATACACTGTATGCTTTTGTGTCATATACTTTAAACAGGAAGGCTGCCACTATTGCGTTGATGTTAACACACATTTTTGCCCGTTGCACATCTCTGCACTTTGAACACAGCCGCAAACACAGAGGCCACATCAATGTGCTACTGTACAGTATGTACGCTCCTGGGTAATACACCTTTGGACGCACACACCATCAAATATGGCGCCGAGGAACAAGACGACCAATCGGAACGCTCGAGCTGCCACCAATCCACGCAGACTGGCAGAGGTAGTAAATACGCCCAGAAACGCCTACCAGAATGGTTTAGGCGATGTGTGCTGTCGCTCTTGACATCGCTCATGAGACGTTACACAGGGCGATCAGCATACATCGCCCAAGAATAGTCGCCGGGTTTCAGAGCTGTGATGTGTCGCCCTCGCCCATTTACATTAGGCGATGCTTTGGCGATTCTATTCCATTCTATAGATTCCATTCTAGCCAGTCGAAGGTCTTCTCTGCATCCAAACTCAGCAAAAGGGCCTCCATCTTCCTCTTGTTGGCCACCTCAATCAGGTCTGTAATACACCTGGTATTAGCTCCCGCCTGATGGAAGTGCAGAAATCCCACTTGATCTTTATGAATCAGATGTGGAAGTAATGTCCCCAAGCTTTCCGCTAGTAGTTTGTTAAATTCCAATAAAAAATATTTCACCAGACTAATTGGACGGTAGCTTGCACATTCCATCGGGTCTTTACCATCTTTTGGAATTACGGTAATATAGGAACGGAGAATTGAGTCAGGTATTGCCCCCCCCCTCCATATAATGGTTAAACAGGAAGACCATATGAGGGGACAATACATCCATGTAAGTTTTATAATAAAGATATAGCAAACCATCAGTACCTGGCACTTTATGGACCGGTAGTTTTTTTATGATCTCCTCAATTTCCTCCTTTGTGATTTTCTGGTTTAGGTCGTCTAGAGCGGCCTGGGATCATTTAGATAGTTGACATGATGAGAGTATTCATCTAGGGTTTGGTTTTCCTTCTCTGGAATTGCGTGGTGGAGGGAGTAAAGGGAAGAGTAGTAGTCAGAAAATATATCTGCTATCTTAACCGGATCATAATGAATCACACCAGCTTGATCCTTAATACCGTAATGGGAGTTATCAGTAGCCTGATCTCTCAGCCTCCTGGCTAGCATCGTATGTGCTTTGCTACTATACTCATAAAATTTCTGTCTGGTGTATCTAAGAAGTACCTCCACTTTACCCTGGGAAATGGTTTTTAATTGGTTTCTCAGATCTATTACTTCCTTCAATAGTAGTTTAGTGGGGTGAGTCAATAATCGTGCCTCCGTCTGCTACAATTTTCCTTCTATTTTGAGGTATTGGGATTTAGCATCTTTCTTAATCCTGGATGACAATGCAATGCACTTTCCTCTGAAGACCGCCTTATGGGCTTCCCACAAGACAGATAGTGACGGAGATGAGGGGTGTTTTCAGTGAAGTAATGTACAAGAGACTCCCTCAGTTTATCTTGTGTATCTTGGTTAGTCAAAAGGGACTCATTTAATCTTCAATGGTTCTGTTTAGGTGGGTTAGTTGTTAATTTGAGGTCTATTGTCAGAGGGGCATGGTCAGTCCACGCTATGGTACCAATGGATGCAGAGGTCATAGATGGTAGTGTTATCATGTCCCCAAAGAAGTAGTCTATACGACTATGGGATCTGTGAGGATGTGAGTAAAATGTATACCTCCTATCCGTTGGGTTGTCAATGCGCCATAGATCATACAATGTATATCTACTTATTAATTTCCAAAAACCAATAGAGATATATTCTATTTTCGTATTTCTGTTACGGGGAAGTATATGGACCAATCTATCCCTAGTTTCTGAGAATGCCATATTAAAATCGCCACCAATTATTTGGGCCTTTCCTCGGTCGGGTTGTAAACGGGCTTAGACTGAGGCCACAAACTTTATCTGGTTTGAATTAGGAGCATATAGATTGCACAACATAATTGGTATTCCCCCTATGTTCCCATAGACAATGGCGTATCTGCCCTGTGGATCAATTTCTGATTTAGTTACCTGAAATGTACAATGGTGGGAAATCAAGATCCACCACCCGGCCGTTTTATTCCTAGTTGTGGCAGAGAATGTATTAGGAAACTAATGCTGCGCAAATTTTAGGGATCCTGTATCCGAAAGATGCGTCTCCTGCAGGAATACAATGTCCGCTTTGGACTCCCTCATCTCTCAGAGAGCAAGCCTTCTCTTTAGATCTGAATTTAGACCCTTTAAGTTGAGGGTAAGTAGTTTAACCATTATAAAATAAAGTTGAACCTACATCATTTAAAGGGACATGGATGGGAACATGACAGATACGTCCTGCTCAATATACTTGATTGGGTAGATTCTGAGAACATTGTCATGAGGACCTGGCTGAGAGGGCGAGAACATGCATGTACTGCATACCAGAACACAAGTAATATAACTGAACATTTCTTTCTCTTTTAAACGAGAAAGAAAAAACAACAGATGAGTACTATAGGACAACTTCATGTAGTCCCAAAGTGAAAGTTATGACATTAGTCGCCTAAGACGACCACCGAGTGTGTCTGCACTACTAAATAATTTACAAAATCGGTAACATGACTCTCTTCTGTGGGGGTACACGTCAGACCTGTGAGAGCAGTTATCACATAAAATCCCGCTCCCAGGAGCCTCAAGTTCTTATTAAGGGGCCAAGATTAGTTTGCATATAATCCCCAACAAAGGAGAGATAAGGAGGAAGAATAAGCATTTGAGCCAAACGATGTATACTATAGTCACCAATCACGATGGGTCCTTCCTCCTGGGAGCTCTCCGTGCCTTTTTATGTGGTGTAGACTGTCACCAACTCTGCTGCAGTAGAGGCAATCCCAACGGCATGGTCCATTCTGGTAAGTCCGGTGGATAGATTGGTGATCACACGGCTGAAGGACTCCAAATCTTCTTGGCTTCTTAGTGTGGCAACTTTATCTCCTTTCTTAGCTGAGAGGCTAAAAGGAAAGCCCCACCTGTAGGGAATATGGTTGTCGGTCCTGTTTAGTCTGAACCCCAAAAAGGATCCGAATTTCCCTATACTATCCAGTAGGTCAGGTAGATCCCTTTCCGGTCTGCTCATGAACAGGACAATGTCATCTGCGAATAATGCAGATTTTACCTCAGTCTTTCCCACCATTATCCCTTCGTATGGACCGCAAAGGTTTAGTAATCTAGCCAAGGGCCTATCGCCAGATTAAACAGAAGCGGCGACAGGAGACAACCTTGTCTTGTACCCTTGCCCAGGGGAAAAGCATCAGAAAGAAAGCCGGGTGTATAAACCTTGGCTCTTGGATTAGCGTACAGCGCTTTCATAAAATTCCTAAATGCCCCTTGTATACCTAATCTGTCTAGTACCAGATTCAGCCATGGCCACCGAACATTGTCAAATGATTTCTCAGCATCGAGGGTGACCATTGCTGGATCTTCATCTGCTCTCAATTTCCTACTGCTTTCCGCATCCAAAACTAATAAAGCTTTCCTTACATTTGCTACCGCTGACCTTCCCTTGATGAATCCCCTTTGGTAACCTAAGATAAGTCTCAGGAGAATCCGGGCTAAACGATAAGCCATGATCTTGGAGAGAATCTAAAGGGCCTGTCACACGTGTCAATGTCGCTCGCGATATCGCTCATGCGTCACAAATTATTAATCGCCTGAGCGATGTGGAATTGTCGCAGGTAAGATGTCACACGCGTCAATATGACCCAGCGATGCGGTGATGTCGCCATCTTGCGAGCGATTTTATTTAGTCGCTTGTACGTTGTCCAAATAGAAAATACGTCGCTGAGTTTAGTGACACACGCAGCGATGCACAAGGTCTACTGAGCAATGAGCGACAGGTTTTACATCTGGCAGTGAAAACTGCGATCGGCGATCAGCGACATATCGCTGGTTGCATCGCTTGGTCACACGCTTCAATGTCGCTCCTGCATCACTTTTACGTCGCTTGAGCGACTGAAAATCCGTGACGTACGAGCGACATTGACAGCGATATCGACGCGTGTGACATCCCCTTTAAGGTCTCGGATGATCAATGAAATGGGTCTATATCCCGAGGAGTCCTCTATTTTATCTCCCTTTGGCAATAGTTTGATAAATGCCAAGTTCATGTCATTGGATAGACATTTCTCAGTTAACACATTATTGAACATGAGTGTCAGTGTCGGTGCGACCAGCTCTCGTACTACTTTATAAAACTCCCCGGTAAACCCATCTGGACCCGGTGCCTTTCCTGTCACCAAGTGTCCAATAGTTGATAGCACTTCTTCCTTGTTTATCTCAGCATTCTGACAAGCTACCTTCTCTTTTGTTAAAAGAGTGATCTGGATTCTCTCTAGCCATTGTAGTCCTCCGGGCTCCTGAGAGTAATCAGCCTTATAGAGCTTAGCGTAGAACTTGCCCAAGACCCCATTTATCTCTTTTGGGTTCGATGTCAGATTACCCATCCCATTTTTAAGTGCTGCGATAGTAGTCTGTGGACATCTCCCTTTTGCCAGATTTGCCAATAGTTTAACCACCTTGTCTCCAAATCTGTTTAATTCCACTTCCAATCTGCTTTTTACCAATAGCTCCCTCTTTCCTGCCCAACTATCAAATTCCTTCTTATCTTCTATCCACTGACGTCTGTCCACCTCTGCAAGTGTCGCTTGGAAGGTCCTATATGAATCTCTCACTTTAGTGCTAGTTATTGTGTATTGTGCATAACACTAAAAATGCTACACGTGTCCTAGCAGAAATGTTCCTAAACCTTGCAGAACTCATGTAGAAAGTTTTAAGTAATTGAGTTCACATTATTAAATCAATCGAGTAAGAAATGCCACAGAAGCACCACACCTAAAACATGATGTATAGTCTGTGTCCTGAGGGGTCGTCAATATCAGTTGTGAATGGGAATTTGCTGCAAAATTCCTTAACAGGAAATCAACATGAAACCGCCCAAGGTTACATAATATTTCTGCTCAATATTCAGCAAATGCTTATCATACGTTTAAACTAGCAAAACACTTGTGTGATTGAGATTCTTGCATTGTCTCAATGGAAACATGTTACACATACTGATCTTGTTAGTGAAAACTCACTCGGCCAAATGCAAATTTTGCATATCTAAATAAATAGCGGCAATGGCCCCACTGTCTGCCTTCCTTTAGTATTAGGGGTATTTTTCTTGTGGCTCTTTTCATATGTAACAAGCATTTGTTTGCTTTCGAGGTACTAGAAAACTGGAGCTATTGAAGAAGCAGACCCTCCCTGACTTTACCCGAACACTAGACTTTGTATGTATACATCTTATTTGTGTGGCTCATTGAGAAAGGTTCCCTGGCCAACTGGAAAACGAGTTCAAACTAGCCAGGATCATATGACTAATGCTTCCTCTTAGAGTGTTATGAGGTCACCTCCGAGCCACAGACACATTGAGATTCAGTCTTTTTACAGAAGAAAAAGAACATTATTGTGAAATAAGTCACATAACCAAGGAAACTGAATAAGAGATGTGAAGTGTTTCTGGCTCTTTTTATCCTCTAAAAAAAACTGTATACAGTATATAGTTGATCAGGATACAAATCTTGTGTATGTAGGTGCCATACACATTAGATAAGTGCATTCAACTACGAGATATCTATCCTAAAGGCCATATCACACCTGTCGACATCGCCGCCAATTACATAGGCGACATAGGGGCGTGGCCTATCGGCGGCGACATCGCCCCTGCGTCGCCTAATGTAAAGGGGTGATGTCGGTGCCTCAGAATGGTCGCCTGGTTTCACATCAGGTGGCCAATCTGGGGCGATGTGCCATGTAAATGGCCACTGGCGACATGACAGGTGATGGGAGCCATAGGCTCCCATTGTCCTGCATCGCCGCTGGGGTTTTGAGACATTCCAGTGGTGATGCCGCCTGTCAGACTGCCGGCGCGTCGCTGGAGGTGTCGCTCCATGTAAATGGGAGACAGTGACGCTGGCGGAGTGCCAAAAACGTGCGCGCTCCTGCCAGTCGCCGCCGACATCTCCAGCGCCGTTGACGGTACCCTTAGGGTTGAGGCACACTAGCATGCGTGTAAATTGGAGCATTTTTGATGCATGATAGTCATGCAAGTGCTTTCTGTATGGTCCTGCGAGTGTGGTGCGAGAGCAATGAGTGTGGAGTGACTGTGATGCGCGTGTGGTCAGTGTGCTATGCGTTTTTAACATGGTCTTTCTCACGGTGTATAAACAGAGAAAAGAGCAGATAGAATAGTTAGATAGGGCTTAACAGTCTCCAGCTGTTACTTACAAGGCCGCCTATTAAGCTAATTGCATATTCACTGCTCTGTTAAACAAACAGCCAATCACAGAAGCTCACAGTCTGTGAGAGCCTCTCTGATTGGCTGTTGTAGTCAGACTGGATTTCCTCAATCTGGACAGTGAATCTGCTTGGTTGCCATACACATTAGTGTATGGCAACTAACCTGCCATCATAGGTTGTTAAATAAATAAATAACCAAACAAAAAAGCACATGGGGCTTCGCAACATTTTTAAGTCCAGCCCAATGAAAGCAGACAACTGCAAGCTGCCACCCTCAGCTGCCTAATTTTCCCTGGCAAAAATAAATGCGTAGGCTCCGCACTATTTTTAATTGCCGGCCAAGGTAAAATTAGGCAGCTGAGGGCGGGTATTCTCAGTGGGGTGAGAGCCCATTATTTTAGGGCTCCCCCACACCAAAGAATAGCAGCCCGCAGCCGCTCCTGAAAATTATGCATTTTTAAGAAACGCCTTACCAGACTCTTCCAGTGGGTAATAAGGGGTTAATACCTGCTGTGTCAACCAACCTGCAGTCATAGAGTGGTAAATAAATAATTTAAAAAAAACGTGTAGGGCTTCGCAGTATTTTTAAGTCTAGCCCAATGAAAGCAGACAGCTGTGAGCCGCCACCCTCAGCTACCAAATTTTACCTTGGCTGCCCATGTGTTATTTTTAATTATTTATTTATTTATTTAACGCCCTATCATGGCAGGTTGGTTGCCATACACTAATGTGTATGGCAACCAAGCAGAATCACCATCCAGATTGAGGAAATGCAGTCTGACGACAACAGCCAATCACAGAAGCTCTCACACAGAGTGTGAGCATCTATGATTGGTTGTTTGTCTGACAGTGCAGTGAATATGCAAGTAGCTTAATAGGCGGCCCAGAAGTAGCAGCGGGAGACTGATAAGGCCCATCTAGCTATTCTATCTATATACTCTTTTCTCACTACATACAGCATAGGAAAGACATGTTAAAAAGCAATGCACACAGACCACACTTTGCACCACACTCATTGCACTCGCACCACACTTGCAGGACCATACAGAAAGCACTTGCATGACTGTCATGCATCAAAAACGCTCCGATTTACACGCATGCTAGTGTGCATCTACCCTAAAAAAAACATTCTCAAAATCATTGGGATCCATTGCAGCATTCCAGAGTTATTACCTTACTAGCTGTAGAGCCCGGAATTGCCCGGGCATAGTAACTGACTGTTCTTAGTTATAATAGAACTAGATGGTGGCCCGATTCTAACTCATCGGGTATTCTAGAATATGTATGTAGTTGACATACTGTGACTGACAGAACTTGCTCAGTCAATGTGAGTGTAATATATATATATATATATATATAATTTTATATATACACAGCAGCGCTATGGTATATGGCGGTACATTATAGTACATGTATAGCAGCACTATGGCATATGGCGACACTCCACTCCCCGCGGCCCCCTGCTCCTCCTGGTGCCCAGTCCTCCATAGTAAAAGTAAAAATAAAAAAACCTCACCTGTCCCCCGGCTCAATCCACCTCCGTCTTCTAGGTCTACAGCCTTTAGGACCTGCCGTTGCTGGAAACCGATCAGCGTGTGGGGTAGGGGGGCAGGATGTATCGGGGCAGATGGAGCAGAGGGCAGGATGGAGCCGGAGGGGGGGGCAGGATGGAGCCAGAGGGGGGGCAGGATGGAGCCAGAGGGGGGCAGGATGGAGCCAGAGGGGGGGGGGGGGGCAGGATGGAGCCAGAGGGGGGGGCCAGGATGGAGCCAAAGGGGGGGGGCAGGATGGAGCCAGAGGGGGGGGGCAGGATGGAGCCAGAGGGGGGGGGCAGGATGGAGCCAAGGGGGGGGGGCAGGATGGAGCCAGAGGGGGGGGGGAGCCAGAGGATGGAGCCAGAGGGGGGGGGGGGGCAGGATGGAGCCAGAGGGGGGCAGGATGGAGCCAGAGGGGGGGGGGGCAGGATGGAGCCAGAGGGGGGGGGGGGGGCCAGGATGGAGCCAAGAGGGGGGGCAGGATGGAGCCAGAGGGGGGGGCAGGATGGAGCCAGAGGGGGGGGGGCAGGATGGAGCCAGAGGGGGGGGGGGCAGGATGGAGCCAGAGGGGGGGGGGCAGGATGGAGCCAGAGGGGGGGGGGCAGGATGAGCAGAGGGGGGGCCAGATGGAGCAAGGGGGGGGGCAGGAGGAGCAGAGGGGGGGGCATGAGCCAGAGGGGGGGGCAGGATGGAGCCAGAGGGGGGGGGCAGGATGGAGCCAGAGGGGGCAGGATGGAGCCAGAGGGGGGGGGGGGGCAGGATGGAGCCAGAGGGGGGCAGATGGAGGGGGGGGGCAGGATGGAGCAGAGGGGGGGGGCAGGATGGAGCCAGAGGGGGGGGGCAGGATGGAGCCAGAGGGGGGGGGGGCAGGATGGAGCCAGAGGGGGGGCAGGATGGAGCCAGAGGGGGGGGGGGCAGGATGGAGCCAGAGGGGGGGGGGCAGGATGGAGCCAGAGGGGGGGGGGCAGGATGGAGCCAGAGGGGGGGGGGGCAGGATGGAGCCAGAGGGGGGGGGGCAGGATGGAGCCAGAGGGGGGGGGGGCAGATGGAGCCAGAGGTGGGGGGCAGGATGGAGCAGAGGTGGGGGGCAGGATGGAGCCAGAGGGGGGGGGCAGGATGGAGCCGAAGGGAGGCAGGATGGAGGCGGGGGGCAGGATGGGCAAGCAGGGCAGGATGGAGCAAGAGGGCAGGATGAAGGGGGGGGCAAGACAGCAGGGCAGGATGGAGCGAGCGGCAGGATGGAGCAGAGGGCAGGATGGAGCAGCAGGGCAGGATGAGTGGGGGGCAAGAACAGAGGGGCGTGGAGACGGGCAGGATGGAGGGGGGGGCAGGTGGAGGTGGGGGAGCAGAACAGGGGGGGCAGGATGGAGCGAGGGGGCAGGTGGAGCGGGGGGGGGGGCAGGATGGAGCGGGGCAGGAGGGAGGCGGGGGGGGGAGAGGCAAGGGGGGGGAGAGAGCGGGGCAGGATGGCGGGGAGCAGAGGGGGGGGGGCAGGATGGGCCAGGGGGGGCAGGATGGGCAGTGGGGAGGGGTGGCGGTGGGCCAGAGGGGGGGGGGCGGATGGGGCGATGCGGGCGGTGGGGGCGGGGAGGCAGCAGAGGGGAGGGGGCGGGGGGAGGGTGGGAGCCAGAGGGGGGGGGCAGGATGGAGCCGAGGGGAGGCAGGATGGCAGGGGCGGGGGCAGATGGGAGCAAGCAGAGCAGGGCATGGAGCAAGCAGGGGGGATGAGAGGGAGGGTGGGGGGGGCAGGATAGGACGAGGGCAGGAGGAGAGTGACAGGATGGAGGGGGGGCAGATGGAGCAGGGGGCAGGATGGAGCGGGAAAGGCAAAGGAGGAGCAAGCAGGGCAGAGAATGGAAGTGGGGCGGTGGGCAGAACAGCAGGGGGAGCAGGAGAGCGGAGGGCGGGGGGCAGGATGGGCGGGGGCAGGGGGAGGGGGCAGGATGGGAGGTGGGGGGTGGGGGGGCAGGATGGAGCGGGGGGAGGGCAGGATGGAGCGGGGGAGGGGCAGGATGGAGCGGGGAGGGGCAGGATGGAGCGGGGAGGGGCAGGATGTAGGTGGGGAGATCAAGAACAGCAGGGGCAGGATGGAGCGAGCAGGACAGGATGGAGCGAGCAGAACAGGATGGAGCGAGCAGAACAGGATGGAGCGAGCAGAACAGGATGGTGACGGGGGGGGGGGGGGGCAGGATGGTGGGGGGAGCGGGGTAGGAGTGGAGCGAGCGGGGCAGGATGGAGCCGAAGGGGTAACATGGAGCCGGAGGGCAGGGATGGGGCGGGGGGAGCAAGAACAGCGGGGGGCAGGATGGAGCAAGGGGGGCAGGATGGAGCAAGCAGGGCAGGATGGAGCTGGAGGAGCAGGATGGTGGCGGGGCAGGATGGTGGGGGTGCAGGATGGAGCGAGGGGGCAGGATAGAGCCAGAGGAGCAGGATAGAGCCAGGGGGGCAGGATAGAGCCAGGGGGGGCAGGATAGAGCCAGGGGGGCAGGATAGAGCCAGGGGGGCAGGATGGTGGCGTGCGGGGCAGGATGGTGGCGGGGGGCAGGATGGAGCGAGCGGGGCAGGATGGAGCGAGCGGGGCAGGATGGAGCGAGCGGGGCAGGATGGAGCGAGCGGGGCAGGATGGAGCGAGCGGGGCAGGATGGAGCGGGAGAGGCAATATGGAGCGGGCGGGGTAGAATGGAGTCGGCGGCCAGGATGGTGGCGAGCGGAGGCAGGCAGATGGAGCGAGCTGGTCAGCATGGAGCCAGCGGGGCAGGATGGAGCGAGCTGGGCAGGATGGAGCGAGCTGGCAGGATGGAGCGAGTGAGCAGGATGGAGCCAGAGAAGCAGGAGGGTGGAGGGGGGGCAGGATGGAGCGAGCTGGGCAGGATGGAGCCGGCGGGGGCAGGATGGAGCCGGCGGGGGCAGGATGGAGCCGGCGGGGGCAGGAGGGTGGAGGGGGGGGCAGGATGGAGCGAGCAGGTCAGAATGGTGGCGGGGGAGAAGGATAGAGCCGGCGGAGCAGGATAGAGCCGGGGGAGCAGGATGGTGGCGTGCGGGACAGGATGGTGGCGTGCGGGACAGGATGGTGGCGTGCGGGACAGGATGGTGGCGTGCGGGACAGGATGGTGGCGTGCGGGACAGGATGGTGGCGTGCGGGACAGGATGGTGGCGTGCGGGGCAGGATGGAGCGAGCGGGGCAGGATGGAGCGAGCGGGGCAGGATAGAGCCAGGGGAGCAGGATAGAGCCAGGGGAGCAGGATAGAGCCAGGGGGGCAGGATGGTGGCGTGCGGGGCAGGATCAAGCCAGCAGGGCAGGATGAAGCCAGCGAGGCAGGATGGAGTCAGCGGGGCAGGATGGAGCGAGTAGGGCAGGATGGAGCGAGTAGGGCAGGATGGAGCCAGTTGAGCAGGATGGTGGAGGGGGGGGCAGGATGGAGCGAGTGGGGCAGGATGGAGCGGGAAAGGCAATATAGAGCAGGCGGAGTAGAATGGAGTCGGCGGCCAGGATGGTGGCGAGCGGGGCAGGATGGAGCGAGCTGGTCAGCATGGAGCCGGCGGGGCAGGATGGAGCCGGCGGGGCAGGAGGGTGGAGGGGGGGCAGGAGGGTGGAGGGGGGCAGGATGGAGCGAGTGGGGCAGGATGGAGCCAGAGGAGCAGGAGGATGGAGGGGGGGGCAGGATGGAGCGAGCTGGGCAGGATGGAGCCGGCGGGGCAGGATGGTGGCGGGGTGGGGCAGGATGGTGGCGGGGTGGGGCAGGATGGTGGTGGGGTGGGGCAGGATGGTGGTGGGGTGGGGCAGGATGGTGGCGGGGTGGGGCAGGATGGTGGCGGGGTGGGGCAGGATGGTGGTGGAGGGGTGGGATGGTGGTGGAGGGGCGGGATGGAGCCAGAGGAGCAAGATGGAGCAAGCGGGGCAGGATGGAGGTGGGGGAGCAAGAACAGCAGGGGGCAGGATGGAGCGAGTGGGGCAGGATGGAGCGAGTGAGGCAGGATGGAGCGAGTGAGGCAGGATGGAGCGAGCGAGGCAGGATGGAGCGAGCGAGGCAGGATGGAGCGAGCAAGGCAGGATGGAGCGAGCAAGGCAGGATGGAGCGAGCTAGGCAGGATGGAGCGAGCGAGGCAGGATGGAGCGAGAGGGGGTTTGGATGGGGGGGCAGGATGGTGGCGTGCAGGGCAGGATGGAGCGAGCGGGGTAGGATAGAGCCGGAGGAGCAGGATGGTGGCGGGGGACAGGATGGAGCGAGCGGGGCAGGACAGTGGAGGGGGCCAGGATGGAGCGAGTGGGTCAGAATGGTGGCTAGCGGGGCAGGATGGAGTGAGCGGGGCAGGATGGAGCCGGGGGAGCAGGATAGAGCCGGAGGGGGGGGTTTGGATATCTGGATGGGGGGGGCAGGATGGTGGCGTGCGGGGCAGGATGGAGCCAGCGGGGCAGGATTGAGCCAGCGGGGCAGGATGGAGCCGGAGGGGCAGGATGGTGGCGGCGGAGCAGGATGGTGGCGGCGGGGCAGGATGGAGCCGGCGGGGCAGGATGGTGGTGGGCTGGGGCAGGATGGAGCCGGCGGGGAAGGATGGATGTGGGGGGGGGGCTGGATGGATGCGGGTGGGGGCTGGATGGTGGCGGGGAAATCAGGATAGTGGTGGAGGGGCAGGATGGAGCCGGCGGGGCAGGATGGAACAGGCGGGGCAGGATGGAACCAAAGGGGCAGGATGGAACCAAAGGGGCAGGATGGTGGCGGGGGGGGGGGGGGCAGGATGTAGCTGCATGCTGCGATTTGACTCGCATTTGACTAACAATGCAAGTTCAGTGGAGGAAAAAAGTAACAATTTGACCTGACAGATAGTTTAACATAGGTTTATGTTGGAGTTTTTCTCGCATTGCACTAGCGTGAGTTTGACGCCAGTGTGCCTACACCCTGTATCTCATGTTAGATAGATTTCAGGTGATATTTTTTCCATTATTTGTGATGATTTGGTAAACATTTTTGAAATGTTTGCAATTTTCAAACTTTTAATTTGTATGCCGTAAACCAGAGAGTTATGTCAAACAAAATAATTCATGAATAGCATTTCCCACATGTTTACTTTACATCAGCACAATTTTTGAAACATAGTTTTTTTTGTTGGGACGTTAGAAGAGTTTAAAAGATTATCAGCAACTTCTCATTTTTACAACAAAAGCAATTTTGTTAGGGACCCCATCACATTCAAAGTAACTTTGAGGAGCCTAGGTGACAGAAAATACCTAAAAGTGGCAGCATTTTAAAAACTGCACCCCTGAGACTGTTAAAAACCAAATTCAAGAAGTTTATTAACCCTTCAAGTGCTTCACAGGAACTAAAGCAATGTGGAAGGAAAAAGTGGAAATATTACTTTCTCCCACTAAAGTTTTACTTTAGCCCCAAATTTTGCTTCTTCAAGGGTAGCAGGAGAAAATGAACACCAAAATTTGTTGTGAAAAGTACAGTGATACCCCAATATGTGATAAAAAAAAAACTACTGTTTGGATGCACGGAAGAGAAGGGGCACCAGTTGGCTTTTAAAACACAAAATTAGCTGGAATTTTTAGCGGACACTCCTGTGAAAAGTCATTACTGACAGGAACAGTGGTTTCACAAGTCCTGCTTTTTGTGGAATAGGGACAGGAAAGCTGCTATTCCCAGAGATTTTCAGACAGAGGTAACAGCTTTGCTGGCACCATAATTTCATAAGCAACTGTGAAAGAACCATATACCCTAGCCCTACACTAATCATATTTCTAAAATCCTGAGAACAATCTGCACACACACCTGGGTCAAGATACAGCAAATGGCTAGCAGAAGCTGGTTAGGAAATCTGTGTTTGGTCCACAAGCATAGAGGGGACACAGCCAGATCTGATGGCACCAGAACTGTTCCCCTTGGTCCTCCCAATAAGAAGTTATGATCCATAATAGCTTTTGTGATTTTTTACCTCAAAGCACAAAGGGAAGAAAATCAAGGACAGCCCGGGATGGAGAGGGAGTGACCAAGCAAGAAGTTAAAAGTCTCTGACCATATTCCTCCAGTGTTCCAGTGTTCACTGTCCAGGAGGTCATGTTGCGTTACATGTTGGGAGAAACCTAGAAAACCCTATGGCTCTACACTGCCTTCATGTGGCCACCAGCAACAAGAAACCGGTAACATATGTCTGCATATACCTTTTGTGCCACTACCTTTATTTGCATATCTGACTTTAATACATGGGAGGGGCAACACGTTTCTGTCCTACAACAGACCTTACTCAATACCTTGAGTAAAGCATTGAGTTAGGTCTGCTGTAGGAAATAAACATGTTGCCTCCTCCTTCCCATTTTCTTCTCATCTCCTTGATTTTTGTGTCTTCCTGTTTTTGTGCCCATACTTAGATGTCCTTTTTGCTTATGCCATTCAGGGGCGCACATACCATAAGGCGACTTGAGCTGTTCACCTCAGGCTGCTGGTGGACAGAGGGGCGGCCTCCCTCCCCGCAGATGCCGCTCCCGCTCCTATAGTTCCAGCCATAGCTGGCTTTATTTAAGTGCCAGTGGGGTGGCTTGCACAGACTCCAGACTGCAGGGGGCGCCCTCCCGTCCTCTGTGTTCTGTCCTGTCCTGCTGTCTTCACCACAGAGTGGAGGGGAAGCGGCGCCTGCAGGGCCAGAGAAAGTGAAAGTACAGCTCTCCGAGCCGAAGTTACCATGCTGCCAGCCTGCCACATACTGTAAGTGACTATGCTGTGGCTGTGTATACATTGTGTGCACTGTGTGTGATATATCTGTATTATGTGCTGTCTATCCATCCATCCATCCCTCTATTTATCTATCCCTCCTCCATCTATCCATGCATCCCTTCCTCATCCCAACCCCCCTCCCTGCCTCCATCCATCTGTCACGCTGGGTGTAGGGAGACACCCACCGCTGGATGACGACGGGGAGGAAGGAGTCCCTGATGCTAAGAGCAAAAAGGGGAGATGGTGACCCCTAGATTAACTAGCGCTGACACCTGGCTCCCCTAACGTCCCTATACAGTTTCTGCAACTGTCGCCGCCAGAAACCTATTCCCTGACTGTCCCTGGACTACCACTACACAGGGATCAGAGCAGGTGATCATTAGTCAGCCCGGCTAGCAACTAAAGAAACACACAAGGGAAACAAACAAACAGGGAAGAGATGCACTTAGCTTGTGCAGATCCAAGCAGCAAACCAACAGACTCCAGGAAACACTGCTTTGAGCTCTGATGCAACCAGGATCACCTAAACAGCTATCACCAGCAGTGCATCCTGGAAGTCCAGGAGATTATATACCCAGCTCAAGGTAAGGGATCAGCTGGGTCCTAGTGACCTCCAGCTTTTACTAAAAGGGAAATGCCTCTTAAAGCGATAGACATTTTATTAAGATTTGGACTGTTTGGCCAAATGCTGGGACTTCCTGCGAGTGGCCTCTGCAGTCTCATCCGTGCCTCCTGACACAGCCGTGACACAATCTCTATCCATTCCTCCTTCTCTCCCTCCATCCATCCCTCCATCATTCCTTCCTTCCATTTATCCATTCATCACTCCTTCCTTCCTTTCCTCCATCCATCCTCTCTATCCCTCCATCCCAACTCCCCTCCCTGCCTCCATCCATCCCTCTATCCATTTCTCCTTTCCTTCCTCCATCCATCCCTCTATCCATCTATCGCTTCATCCATCCATCCATCCCTCCCTCTACCCATCCATCCCTTCCTCCATCCCTCCCCCCTCTTTGCCTCCATCCTCCCATCCCTCTATCCATCAATCCCTCTATTCCTCCATCCATCCATCTATGGAGGACTATGGGGTGCATTATACTATATGGAGGACAGTGGGGGTGCATTATTCTATATGGAGGACAGTGGGGGTGCATTATTCTATATGGAGGGACTGTGGGGTGCAACCTGCGATCCTCCAAGAGCTCCTCCTCTACTCCCCTCTCATCTCCTCTTCTCACAACCGCATACAGGATTTCTCCCGTGCATCCGCTATACTCTGGAACTCTCTCCCCAACACATCAGACATTCGCCTACCCTGGGAACTTTAAAAGAAACCTGAAGCCCCACCTCTTCCATCAAGCCTACAACCTACAATGACACCTAGTTCACCGCACCATCTCACTATAGGCACTACCCCCTCCTACTGTATCCACACTGTCCGTCATAGACTGAGCCTTGTGGACAGGGTCCTCTCCCCTCCTGTACGACTTGATTGTCCACATATATTGTACCTGTCCTTGTCTACCCTTTCCATATGTAAAGCGCCATGGAAACTAATGGCGCTATATAAATAAATATTAATTATAATAATAAAAAAATTATAATATTTGGAGGGCTCTGTGGGAGACATGATAATACTTGGAGGGAGTCTTTATACTTAATGGAGGGCTGCGTTGGGGGCCATTATACCATACAAAAAGATGGAAGGCTGTATGGTGGTCATGGTTGGGGATCATACTGTGCCAGGGTAGTTAAAGGGGTTGTCCGGGCTTTTGCTATAATTCATATGTGTATCTAGGCTGCAAAATGTTGACAGTTTGTAATATACAGTACAGACCAAAGGTCTGGACACACCTTCTGATTCAAAGAGTTTTCTTTATTTTCAGGACTATGAAAATTGTAGATTCACACTGAAGGCATCAAAACTATGAATTAACACATGTGGAATTATATACTTCACAAAAAAGTGTGAAACAACTGAAAATATGTCTTATATTCTAGGCTCTTCAAAGTAGCCACCTTTTGCTTTGATTACTGCTTTGCACACTCGGCATTCTCTTGATGAGCTTCAAGAGGTAGTCACCGGAAATGGTCTTCCAACAGTCTTCAAGGAGTTCCCAGAGATGCTTAGCACTTGTTGGCCCTTTTGCCTTCACTCTGCGGTCCAGCTCACGCCAAACCATCTTGATTGGGTTTAGGTCTGATGACTGTGGAGGCCAGGTCATCTGGCATAACAACACCCCATCACTCTCCTTGATCAAATAGCCCTTACACAGCCTGGAGGTGTGTTTGGGGTCAATGTCCTGTTGAAAAATAAATGATGGTCCAACTAAATGCAAACCGGATGGAATACCATGCCGCTGCAAGATGCTGTGGTAGCCATGCTGGTTCAGTATGCCTTCAGTTTTGAATAAATCCACAACAGTTTCACCAGCAAAGCACCCCCACACCATCACACCTCCTCCTGCATGCTTCAAGGTGGGAACCAAGCATGTAGAGTCGATCCATTCACCTTTTCTGCACTGCACAAAGACCCGGTGGTTGGAACCAAAGATCTCAAATTTGGACTCATCAGACCAAAGCACAGATTTCCACTAGTCTAATTAACCCAAACAAATCTCTTCTGCTTATTGCCTGTCCTTAGCATTGGTTTCCTAGCAGCTATTTTACCATGAAGGCCTGCTGCACAAAGTCTCCTCTTAACAGTTGTTGTAGAGATGTGTCTGCTGCTTGAACTCTGTGTGGCATTGACCTGGTCTCTAATCTGAGCTGCTGTTAACCTGCGATTTCTGAGGCTGGTGACTCGGATGAACTTATCCTCCGCAGCAGAGGTGACTCTTGGTCTTCCTTTCCCGGGGCGGTCCTCATGTGAGCCAGTTTCTTTGTAGTGCTTGATGGTTTTTGCAACTACACTTGGGGACACTTATAAAGATTTCCCAATTTTTCAGACTGACTGACCTTCATTTCTTAAAGTAATGATGGCCACTTGTTTTTCTTTACTTAGAATTTGTATTATGGCAAGAAAAAAAGCAGCTAACAGTCTATTCAGTAGGACTATCAGCTGTGTATCCACCAGACTTCTGCACAACACAACTGATCGTCCCAACCCCATTTATAAGGCAAGAAATCCCACTTATTAAACCTGACAGGGCACACCTGTGAAGTGAAGACCATTTCCGGTGACTACCTCTTGAAGCTCATCAAGAGAATGCCAAGAGTGTGCAAAGTAGTAATCAAAGCAAAAGGTGGCTACTTTGAAGAACCTAGAATATAAGACATATTTTCAGTTGTTTTACACTTTTTTGTTAAGTATTTAATTCCACATGTGTTAATTCATAGTTTTGATACCTTCAGTGCGAATCTACAATTTTCACAGTCATAAAAATAAAGAAAACTCTTTGAATCAGAAGGTGTGTCCAAACTTTTGGTCTGTATTGTACATCCTGTCAACATTTTGCATAGTTACCTAGATATCACCTATTTGCGGCTGCCAGGGAACGTCCAGGCGGCGTGTTTGTATTGGCGACTGCCTGTAAATGGGAAACTGGTCATATATACGTACAAACTCTTACAGATACGCCCCCTCCCCCACTCTCAATATGCCCGGCCACCCCCAGGATCCTACAGACCCACCCCAACCCCTAATGTCACCACCTACCCCCATTGTACACTGCTCCACTGACACACTGTGCCAAATCCTCAGCTGTGAAGGTGATTCAGAACAATGTGTCAGTGCAGTGGGGACTGTTACATGTGTGTGCGCTCACCCTGTGGGCTCTATGCGAGGGAGTCAAGGTCCGCAGCCCGGGACTCTGCTGTGGAGCCCGATGTTTCTCTCCATTCCTCCTGTACCATAGAGCTCAGAGCCGGTGGAGCAGCCTTCTCTATACCGCAGCCGCCGGCTCTATGGTACAGGAGGAATGGAGGGAAGCATCGGGCTCCACATCATAGAGATCCAGGCTGCAGTCCTTGGCTTCCCTGCACAGAAACCACATGGTGAGCGCACACACATGCAACGGTCCCCACTGCACTGACACATTGTACCGAATCGCCTTCACAGCAGCCGATTTAGCACAGTGTGTCAGTGGAGCAGTGTACAATGGTGGTGGGTGGTGACATTTGGGGCTTGGGCGGGCCTGTATCAGTCTGTGGTGGCCAGGCATAGTGAGAGTGGGGGAGGGGTCGTATGTGTAGGAGTCTGGGCGTATACAACCAATTTCCCATTTACAGGCAGCCTCCAATACAAACATGCCCATTGATCTTCAGAGTATCGGTCATACTTACCTGAATTATTGTTTCTGTTTCTGACCAGGCACCTTAGCATTTGAGCTGGAAGCGCTCCCTCTTAATCAATCTCTTGAGAGCCTGGTGGGAGTTGGGGCAGCTATCTCAGTTCCACTGGGTTCCTGAAAATAAATTCTATGTGATACACTGTTGGATTCAGGGTTTCTTTGCCTACATTATGTTGCAGTCAGATAAAGTAGCAAAAACCTGCTGACAGATTCCCTTTAATGTCCTTTCAAATTTACTTTACCAAACAATCTAATGAAGTTTCTAGGTTTTAATGACAATTTTGTATGCCCTGAAAATGTAAAAAATAATGAACAGTTAAGTAAATTTAGCATGCTGATTTACAGTCCTGTACCACTATTCTTTGGGTCCCTTTTTGGTCCACTTTTTACTTAAGGGGTTTTCAGGTTAAAACAAGTTATTAGTTATCCTCATGATTGGTAAGGGGTCTGACCCTGGGAACCGTACTAATCAGCAGAACTGGAGACTTTTAACCCTTTAGGAGGGAGTGGCAGTACGCATGCGCAACCTGTACAAAATATTATCAGAAGATGGGGGATGGGAAAAGTAAAAATTCCTACATGCTTTGTGTAACCTATTAAATTGTGAAAGCAGTGGACAAATACTTTACTCAAATCAAGCACACACTTCCGAAGTAACCACTTGTTCAACGCTGTCTTTGCTTCTATTAGATCACGGTGATGTCCCATCCCCTTAACTTCAATGGACTTTCCTCCCTTGTTTGTAATTTAATTATGACTCAACATTCCAGAGAAGGATCTGAATACAATCCTTGGGATTACACCAGATTTCCTTTTTTTTAGCAAGGCAGACTCCAAAACTGAAAGAGTAAACTGCTTTGGACACTTCTAGTACAGGAAGTAAAGCTGATGTAACCATTATGAAGCCATTGTCACAGTTTATCTTGTAATTGTGGCTCAGACGAAACAGTGAACATTTAGTGGTATACTGTATATTGATGCCATTTTGTAACGACTGCAGATTTATGAGTTTAGGCTGGATAATCCCTTTAAGTACGTGGGAAAGATTTTTTTTTCTTCTGGACACCTTGGTGCAAACTACACTTTTTTATCTAATTATAAATAGAAAAAAATTTTTCACCTATATGGTATCTGCATAAAAGATGCCATAAGGAAACTTTTTCCCATTCATTAGGTTAGGGGTGCACAACTCCAGGCCCTCCTCAAGGTCCACCAACAGCGCATGTTATCAGGATTTTCTTAGCATTGCACAGGTTTTATTTTTTCATAGTTTTTTTTACAAGTGTTGGAATTATCACAAATTCGGGAGATTAAATTATCACCTGTGCAATACTATGAAAATCTTGAAAACATGACCTGTTGGTGGCTCTTAAGGTGGGGTCTCACGTGGCGATTCTGGCCGGCGATGTTGGAAGCGATGTGCAGGTGCACGCTCGCTTCCGACATCGCAGGCCAGCTGTCACACGGCACGACGTTGCCGGTGACGCGGCGGCGATGTGGGCGGAACGCTGCGATATAGGCTGGATCGCGCCGCCAACAGTGTCAGACGGCACGATCCAGCCTAATCGCTGGTCACAGGTTGACAGGTTTATGAACATGTTCATAAACCTGTCAACCTGCAACCAGCGATAATTTGCAGTTGCGTCGCGCTGTCACACAGCGTGACGCACTTGTGATATCGCCCGCAACATCGGTTACGTCACTTTTCGGCGATGTCGCGGGCGACATTGCCACGTGTGACCCCACCTTATAGGACTGGAGTTGGGAAATAGATTATAGCAATGTATCAGATACTGGGTTGCTTGCTGTCATTTTGATAAAATTGCTAATTTTTCTGCTGCAGATCTCCCAGTTCTCTGAATGCTGAGCTCTGTATAACCTACCCGCACCACTTATTGGTAGTTTTCTGTGTAGACTGTAAATAGCAGTGGTGGGAGCGAGGATACACAGAGTAGGAGAACATCTTGAGACATCTAGTCCCTACAGTGATAATCTCTCTGCCCCTACATCATGTTGTTCTCAATTAAACAGTGAAAAACAGCTGATAAAGATTCCCAAAAGAGGTTACAGGAAATCTAATACAAAAGCTGCATGTTCTGCTAAAATTACCCAAAATTTGCACAAAAATGCAAATTGCATATAATTTTTCAGTTTATAAAAATCACACTACTTTTTAGTATGCAAGCTGCATTCATTTCAGACTCCCTCCTCTACACTTTGCAGTCAGCTCTGAAATTAATTATTATTATTAATAAATATATAGCGCCATTAGGTTACATGGTGCTTTACATGTGTAAGGGCAGATGTGGACAAAAACGTAAAATGACAACAATTGAATCATACAGGTACAGTAGGGTAGAGGATCCTGTCCAGGAGGGCTCACAGTCTATAGGCGATGGGTGGGGAGACAGTAGGAAGGGGAGCGGTGAGGGTGAGATGGTGCAGTGGATTAGGTTTCAGTGTGGGTTGTAGGCTTGAATGAAGAGGTGTGTCTTTAGGTATTTCTTGAAGGTTTCCAGGGTAGGGGAGTAAGTTCCAAAGGATGGCGGATGCACAAGAGAAGTCTTTTATGCGGTTGCGTGAGGAGGAGATGCAAGGGAAGGAGAGGAGCTCTTGAGAGGATCGCAGATTGCGTAAGGGGAGGTATCGGGAGACCAGGTCGGAGATGTATGGAGGGGACAGGTTATGTATGGCCTTGTATGTCAGGTCAGGGTTTTGAACAGGGATCTCTGGGAAGTAGCACGCCAGTGAAGGGCTTGGCAGAGGGGGGAGATAGGGGAGTAGCGGGGAGACAGGTGGATGAGTCGGGCAGCGGAATTGATGATGTACGGAGAGGTGCAAGGGAGGTAGCAGGGAGGCCAGTGAGCAGGAGGTTGCAGCTGTCGAGGCGGGAGATGATGAGGGCATGGACAAGTGTTTTAGCAGTGTCTTGGTCAAGGAAAAAGCGGATTCATGTAATGTTTTTGAGGTGGAGTAGGCAGGCGGTGGTGAGGGCTTGAATGAGAGGGAAGAATCAAGGATTACCCCGAGGCACTTGGCGTGGGGGACGGATGAGAGTGTGCAGTTATTGACAGTGATGGATAGGTCGGTTGGGGGAGAGCTATCATGGCAATAAACAGTTAATAAATTTATATAAGTCTATTGAAGCCATTCAGAAACCTTTGCTCCTCTTTCTCTCCATATCCTCCCCCCCTTTCAGAATTCCTGTCTCAGATTCTATATAATGTTTTGAGTTAGATGTAGCAGTGTGGAAGCTCTTATCAAGATGTTCCTGTACCGACTGTACTAATCCAAGGCTGAAATGCTAACTAAATCACACACTATATGAATTGAATGTTCTCTTCAGAATAAAATGTAGATTCAGCATAATATGATGCAATCACCTAGTAACACCCCTAAGTAATAAAACTGCTAACCCCTCCTAAAATATAGGTCTTTGTCATTAAGCTCTACTTTGACTTGTTGTCAGCGTGGTTCTTACGGTGGCGTGCACACACTTAGACAAAGCATCCAATTTAGCGGCAGACAATTAAGAGGACAGCCCACCCGAAAGGTGTGGAGGGCATCCATTACAGAGCGACTAGGGGGAAAAGGACGATGAACTCAGTTTTGTCCATGTTGAGCTTGAGGAAGTGAGTGGAGAAGGAGGAGATGGCGGACAGGCATTGCAGAATTTTGGATAGTAGGGAGATGTCGGGGCTGGAAAGGTAGTGCTAGGTGTCATCGGCGTAGAGGTGGTATTGGAGGCCGTGGGACTCAATGAGTTGGCCTAGGCCGAGGGTGTAAATGGAAAAGAGTAGTGGCCCAAGACCGAGCCTTGGGGAACTCCAACAGATAGGGCGAGGAGGAGGTGTAGGCGTGGGTGACGCTGAAAGTCTGGTCCGTTAGGTAAGAGGAGATCCAGGAGAGGGCTAGGTCAGTGATGCCAAGAAATTCTAAAATTTGAAGTAGGAGGGAGTGGTCGACCGTGTCACAGGCAGCAGAAAGGTCGAGGAGGGGGACGAAGTAATGTCGCTCACTCTTGGCGGTCAGTAGGTCGTTGGTGACTTTGGTTAAGGCTGTTTTGGTGAATTGGTGGGGTCTGAAACAGGATTGTAGGCGGTCAAAGAGGGAGCAGGAGGACAGGTGGGAGGACAGTTTGGAGTATACGTGTTGTTCAAGTAATTTTAAGGCGAAGGGGAGGAGAGATATGGGGCGATAGTTGAAGACTGTTGCAGGGTCAATGGAGGGTTTTTTGAGGATGGGTGTGATTAGGGCATGTTTGAAGGACGAGAGGAAGAAACCGGAATTGAGTGATATGTTGAGGAGATGGGTTAGGGCAGGGATGAGGACTGTGGTGAGGTTAAGGATGAGGTGGGAGGGGAGTGGATCGAGGGCACAAGTGGTGAGGTGCGATTGTGCTAGAAGGGAGGAGAGGTGATCTTCAGTCATGGGGAGAAACTACATTTGGGTGAGGGGAGTTGGGCGATGGAGGGGGGGGCCGTGGGGATTGTGGATCGAAGCTTTGTCTGATTTTGTCGATCTTCTCTTTGTAAAAAGGTGGCAAAGTCATCGGCGGAGGGGGGGGTGCAGGGGGATGGAGTAAAGAGTTTAAAAGTTTTGAAAAGTTGCTTAGGGTTGCGGGACAGGGTGGTTATTAGGAAAGAGAAGTAGTCTTGTTTTGCAGCGGCGAGTGCAGTCTTGAAGACGATGAGGGACTGTTTGTTCAAGATGAAGTGCTCTGCGGCGTGGGATTTCTTCCATCTTCGCTCAGCTGCCCTAGACGTCCGTCGAAGTTTTTTAGTGAGGGTGGTGAGCCAGGTTTGTCTGTGTGCGCGAGTTGTGTTGTATAAGAGGGGGGCAGCCTGGTCGAGGGCTGTGGTGAGAGTGGTGTTATAGAGGGTGGCGGCTGCGTCAGCGTCTTGAAAAGAAGCCAAGTCTGAGAGAGTGAGGAGGGACTCGGAGAGTGAATGGAAGTCAATGAGTTTAAGGTTTCTTCAGGGGGTGAGGGAGATTCTTGAGAGGGGAGAGCGTGGTGGGGGGGGACAGGGAAGAGAAGGTCAGCAGGTTGTGGTTGGATAGGGGGAGGGGTGGGTTTGCGATGTCGATGAGAAAGCAGGACTACGCAGACCTCACACCATGTAATTTTCTTTCTTCTTATAGGAACAGAAAGGTTTTATCTGGATTTGTGCAGGTCCTGTATACATGCGTATTTCTCTCGATTCATGCAGTAAGTACCTCCCTGTGTACACAGGGGTTCTCTTGTCCCTCGAGGTAGAAGCCCTGGGTGACTGTATACAAACATTTATCTCTGAGTCAGGTCGTTTGGCCCAGCGAATAAGCGGTCTGTGACAGGCTGTCTACAATCCATTTGAGCCTATGTACCTGCTGCCTTGTAACCCAGTCTCTTGCTCACATGTCTCCGAGGTGCACATCCTGGAAGGGAATGGTGGGGTGCCTGTCAGTGAGGAAGACCATCATTACCAGAGGCAGGTACTATATGCGTGCACTGCACTGTCTCATGCACAAGCAACCGGGGTATCCTGTACGCAAGGCCTCAGTGACGTCACCACTCCTCGTGGCAGTCCGTGTGATCACAGAGTCTGCAGCAAGAGGATGCTAGTTTCCTCGCTGCAGGCTCTGGATGAAGCAGAGCCAGGATCATGTGCTTCATGGCATCATCGTTGTGGATTATCATCAGAGGGAGTATGTGTGGGGTGATAAATTGAAAAATGGGGTTGTCTGATTTATTTCAAATAAAGATTTTTCTCTGTGTTTTGTTCTTTAACTATTTACTCAGAGGATTGATAATAGGCAGGTCTCATAGAAACCTGATCGTTATCAACCTGGGCTTACTGAAAAGCTGTCAATATTTGGTTGTCATTAACACCTTCTATCACCCCGATGCTACCGCACTAAGGCATCAGGAATTGCCGGGTAAAGGGCCAGGAATTGGTGCGTGTAATGAATATGCCAATTTCTGGGGCGGCTGCAGGCTGCTTATTCTTTAGCCTGGGGGAGGGGATAACTATGGGCCTCACGACGCTGAGTATAGCAGCCCCCAGGTGCCCGGGTCTTACCTTGGTTGGCAATCAAAAATAGGGCAAAGCCCACACATTTTTTTTTTTATTATTATTTAAAGGGGTTATCCCACGAATAAAGTTAATTTTAATCAATTGATCTTGGAATAATATTAATTTCAACAATTGGATGTGTTTAAAAAAAATGTTCCTGGGCTGAGATAATCTTATAACAGTGTAATGACTGTGTCTGACTGTAAGAAAATATCACAGCTCCTATCAGTCAGCCATACCTCTAATCGCCTTGTGATGAGACAGAATACCTGCACATGTCGGCTGATCTGATCAGCTGACACGTGCATCTAAAGCTACCTTCACACACAGCAATATTGATAGGCAATTTCACTGGCAATTTGCTGGTTGCAGTGAAATCATGGACACATTGTTCTATTTTGTTGCTGTGTACAAATGGAACAATGTGTCCATAATTTCACTGCAACCAGCAAATTGCCAGTGAAATTGCCTAGCAATATTGCTGTGCGTGAAGGTACCTTAACAGGTATGGGTGGATTGGAAATCCACCTGCGCCTGTTAAATCGCGCTGTCAAACTCTGACAGCACGATCCAACATGCAGTAGTGGGTATTGCACTATTCCCTGCTGCCATCGGCGACTCTGACACGATTGCGGGCCGCCAATGTGTTGCCATGACTGCAAAGGGTCAGATGATGACCCTTGTCATTGTCATGACTCATGTCCTGTGAATGCTGGCTGAGAGCCAATGTTCACTGTAGATGATCCTTTCTACAGTACAGAGCTGTGCATCATCACGGCTCTCAACTGCAGAACTGATCAGAAACTGAAGTGTGAAGGCTTCTTTAAAGGGGCATGTAAAAGTAAAAAGTTTTAAAAATATGAAAAAAAAAAAATGTATAAAATAAAAGTTCAAATAACCCCCCTTTTGCCCCATTGAAAATTAAACTGTTAAAAAAATAAAAAAAGACATAAAAACACAGATTTTGTAAAGCAGTGTTCAGAATTGACCAATCTATCAATATCAAACTATAAAATTAATTAATTAGATTGATTTTTTTTTTTCCCGTTATGTAGTTTGCCAAACACAAACAGCCTACCTCCACCCACAGGAATCACAGCTTCTCTGAAGGAAAGACTTTAGCCCAGCAGCTAAGCATCAGCACTGCACATCACCAAGACCTAGAGCACATAGCTATCAGCAGCACCTGACAGAGGAGAGGGAAGGCTATTTAAAGCCAGGGGGAGGGGATTCCAGGTAAGTCACACATTAACTCCTGAACCAGCAATTGAACATAATAGTGACTGCAGTTCTGGAGCACACCACAAGAGGCAAGAACCTTCACAGCCATCAACCATGCAGCTCTTAAAGACAAACCACATACACAGCAGCATCCAACAATGTCAACGCCATCTAAGCGCATGACAAAGATCTCCACTTGCTTGATGTCAAAAGAATTCTACTCCTTTATCTTCATAGAACCTAACCATTCAGGTAGGATGAGAATCTGTTTCTACAGTTTGAAGGCCCGAACTGTGGACAGAAGGCTAGCAAAAGCACCTTGGCAAGGTGGATCAAAAGCCTAATTTGTGATACTTACGGTACCAGTTAAATCAACTAGATCCACTGGTTTCCGGCAGAGCCCATTCTACCCAGAACATATCTGCAGGGCTCCAACCTGGTCATCATCATCTACGTTTATGAAGAACTACCATCTAGACGTCTCTGCTACAGATAGCTCAGCTTTTAGCAAAAGAGTGCTAGACCAAGTGACACGGTGCTATACCCAAACCCAAGATTTCTTGCCTATTGCTTGTCAATTCCCATTGTGTGCAGCCGTAGGACAACCAGGAAACTCTAAAATGTATTTACCTGAAATTTTAAGTAAATATAGTCTGCAGGCAACACAAACTTTCCACCCTATTATAAATTAAAGATACTATTACTACAAGTACATCCATGGTGTGGTGTCGGTTTGCTCCCTTTATTGGAGATGTGAGCGTGTCTAATTTATTAGTGATCATGTTTATTGCTAATTAAGTTGTGGTGTACAGATTTGAAAGGATGAACTCACTGCAGGTGGACTTGAAATCTTTATTTTTGGTTATGCACAGGTGACATGCTGGCGGGCTGCAGGGTACGTCCACAGGGACAACTTACATTTCGCTCAATTGAGCCCCGTAGAAGCTCAATCGAGCGAAACGTGCATTGTCTCTGCGGACGCAGCCTGCACCCTGCTAGATGTCACCTGTGCATAAACCAAAATAAAGATTCAAGTCCACCTGCAGTGAGTTCATCTTTCAAATCTGTACACCACAACTTAATTAGCATAACATGATCACTAATAATTAGACAAGAAAACCAAGAAATTGTTGCGCACACTGTGCAAATTAGCCGAAGCAAGGGTTATATGATATGTCACTCATCTTTCTAGTTGCGCCCTGCACAACTAGGTTGTGATTGAGGTGAGATTTAACCGCAGGCATAATCCGTTGCTACTGTAGAGAAAAGAGAATTTTGTTTACGTACCGTAAATTCTTTTTTCTTAATCATCAATGGAGACCAGACAATGGGGTTTAGGCGCTGCCCTCCGGAGGTCACACTAAGTACTACAAGTTTGTAGACACCGCCTCCTCCGCTTATAAACCCCTACGCAGGGAACATCCTCAGTTTGGGCCATAAGCTGCGAGGAGAAATAAACCACACCCGAAACATCGGAAGAATGCCGTACACAGAGGTTCAAAACCCGGCAACACTGTCTCAACAGAGAGCAGAACAAATGCAAAACATGCAAAGGAACAACTGGGTGGGTGCTGGGTCTCCCATTATGATTCAAGAAAAAAGAATTTACGGTAAGTAAACAAAATTCTCTTTTTTCTGATCATCATAATGGGAGACCCAGACAATGGGGATGTCCTAAAGCAACACCCCAGGGCGGGAAAAGAGTTCCTTTGAGACGGTTGATGTGCGGGGCACCTCAAAGGTGAGCCACCGCCGCCTGTAGGACCCGCCTGCCCAAACTCGCATCCGCAGAGGCATGGGCATGTACCATGTAATGTTTGGTAAACGTATGGAGGCTAGACCAAGTGGCTGCCTGGCAAACTTGTTGAGCCGAAGCCCTGTGCCGCAGAGCCCAAGAGGCACCAACGGCTCTGGTAGAGTGAGCCTTCAATCCACCGGGAGAGGCATACCAGAAGAACGGTAAGCTTCCAGAATAGGAGCTTTGATCCACCGCGCCAAAGTAGATTTTGAGGCCGGGGAACCCTACGGCGACCAGCCGTAAGGACAAACAGAGAGTCCGAGGTGCGTACCGACGCAGTACGAGACACATAAACCCTGATAGCCCTCACCAGGTCCAGAGTGTGTAACTCCTTCTCACTCCTGTGAGTCGGGTTAGGGCAAAAAGAAGGGAGAACAATCTCCTGATTAATATGAAAAGGTGACACCACCTTAGGCAAAAATTCTGGCCTCGTGCGCAACACCACCTTATCCTGATGAACCACCAGGAATGGAGACTTGCACGAGAGAGCTGCCAGTTCCGAGATCCTCCTGAGCGATGTAATGGCCACCAAAAACGCCACTTTCTGGGAAAGATGGACCAGAGAAACATCCCGCAAAGGCTCAAAAGGAGGCTTCTGCAAGGCCGCCAGGACCACATTGAGGTCCCAAGGATCAAGAGGACGCTTGTACGGTGGAATCACCCGGCTAACTCCCTGCAGAAACCTACGGACCGTTGGTATCTTAGCCAAACGCTTGTCGAACAGCACCGACAGTGCCGACACTTGTCCCTTCAGAGAACTGAGGGACAATCCCATGTCCATTCCTGACTGAAGGAATGAAAGCAACGTTGGGAGACGGAAAGGCCACGCCTTCCGGCCAACAGAAGCACACCAGGAAAAGTAAACTTTCCAAGTTCTGTGGTAGATTTTTAACGAGGTAGGCCGTCTGGCCCTGGTTAAAGTGGAGACAACCGAGGGAGAAAAACCTCTGGAAGTCAAGAGCCAGGACTCAAGGGCCACACAGTCAACTTGAGGGCCGCGGAATTGAGATGGAAGAACGGCCCCTGAGACAGAAGATCTTGTCTGTCTGGCAGCCTCCACGGTTCCCCGTCTGCGAGCCGCCACAGGTCCGGATACCACGACCTCCTGGGCCAATCCGGAGCCACTAGAATGGCTCTGCGACACTCCGTCCTGATCTTGCGCAGGACTCTGGGAATCAACGCCAACGGCGGAAAAACATACGGAAGATGGAACCTGGACCAATCCTGGACCAGAGCATCCGCTCCCAGAGCCTGAGGATCCCATGAACGCGCCATGAACTGCGGAACTTGATGATTGAGGCGAGACGCCATCAGATCCACATCTGGAGTTCCCCACCGTCGACAGATGGACTGGAAGACGTCCGGGTGTAGAGACCACTCTCCGGCGTCCATGCCTTGCCGGCTCAGGTAGTCGGCTTCCCAATTGTCCACTCCTGGGATGTGGACGGCCGAGATCATGGAATTGTTGTCCTCCACCCATAACAGGATGCGGTGGACTTCGGCGAGGGCCTGGGCGCTTCGAGTCCCGCCCTGATGGTTTACGTAGGCGACGGCTGTCGCGTTGTCCGTCTGAATTCGTATGGGTTTCCCTGCCAGAAAACGGTGGAAAGCCAGAAGAGCCAGGTAAATCGCTCTGATTTCCAGGACATTGATTTGCAGAGCGGACTCTGACACCGTCCAGAGACCCTGGGCCCTGTGGTGCAGGAACACCGCGCCCCAGCCTGTGAGGCTGGCATCCGTGGTCACTATCAACCACGAAGGCTGAAGGAAGGACCGACCCCGCGCCAAGTGATGGGGTTGCAGCCACCAATGAAGGGATTCCTTGGTCCGAGGAGAGAGAGACACCACTCTGTCCAGAGATGACGACCTCTTGTTCCACTTGTGGAGAATTTCCATCTGCAAAGGGCGGAGATGAAACTGCGCAAAAGGCACTGCTTCCATTGCCGCCACCATGCACCCCAGCAGCTTCATTAAGCCCTCAGAGAGGATTGTGGCGAATGAAGAAGGGTGCGAACTGCCGACTGGATGGAGGCCTGTTTCTTGCTGGGTAGTAACACCAGCGCCGGGGCTGTGTGAAAATCCATGCCCAGATAAGTCAACGACTGGGTTGGCACCAGTGCGGATTTCGGGCGATTCAGAATCCAGCCAAACTGTTCCAGAGCCTTGAGGGTCGCATCCAGGCTCCCCTGACACAACTCCTGCGACTGGGCCTTGATCAGCAGATCGTCCAGGTAAGGTATCACGGCATGACCTGAGCATGTAGGGTTGCCACCATTGCCGTCATCACCTTCGTGAAAACCCGCGGGGCCGAGGCCAGACCGAACGGTAATGCTACAAATTGGAAGTGTTCTTCCCCCACCGCAAACCTGAGCCAGCGTTGGTGTGCTGGCGCAATGGGTACGTGCAGGTAGGCATCCTTGATGTCCACGGACGCCAGGAAGTCTCCCTGAGACATGGCAGCAATCACCGAGCGCAGAGACTCCATGCGAAACTTCCGCACTTGCACATGTTGGTTGAACAATTTCAGATCCAGCACTGGGCGAAACGAACCGTCCTTCTTTGGAACTATGAAGAGGTTGGAGTAGAACCCTCTGAAACGTTCCCCAGATGGCACTGGGATCACAACTCCGTCCCTCTGAAGACCAATCAGGACTTGGTGAAAAGCCTGCGCCTTCTCCGGTGACGGGGAGGAAAGAAAGAAACGGTTTGGAGGAAATGACTTCAGCTCGATCCTGTAGCCCCGAGAGATAATGTCTCTCACCCACCGGTCTTGAACATGGAGATGCCATACGTCCTGAAACCGGGCCAGGCGGCCTCCGACCGGTGGGGTGGCAGGAGTTGGGAGCGAGTCATGTAGAGGACACCTTGGGGGCAGCCGCTGCCGCGGCGGTCGCCGGCTTTTTCTGGCGAGTCTTATTATGCCAGGGACCAGAGGGTTTACCTCCTTTGTCCGATCGCGTGGACGAGTTCGAAGGTTGCGAGCCGGGACGAAAGGACCGCTGCCTGGGATTCCATTTGTGAGACCTCTGTGGCTTGGGTTTATTCTGAGGGATCTTCTTCTCAGCAAACTCCTTAATCCTCTTATCCAGCTCGTCCCCAAAAAGTCTGTCGCCCGAAAAAGGCATGACTTGTAAAATCCTCTTGGACACCTTATCCGAGTCCAGAGGCGCATCCACAGCAATCTGCGTAAGACCACCGCATTCGCAGAAGCCACGGCCGTCCGATTAGCTGTTTCAAAGGCAGCTGATCTGGCGTAGTCAGCGTAGGCCTTAGCCTTATTGGCAAGAGCCGTCACCTCCGGGTCAGACCCGGGATATCGGTGATCCCCTCCAGACACGCAGTAATGGCCTGTAACGTCCAAACCATAGAAAAGTTTGGGGCAAAAGAAGACCCCACAGCCTCATATATAGACTTAGCATATGACTCGCATTGCTTGTCGATAGGATCCTTCAGAGAGGAACTATCCTCTGCTGAAAAAAGAGAATGAGCCGCAACTCTAGTCATGGAAGCGTCCACCCGAGGTGAGCGCGACCATTCCTCCAGAACCTCCTTAGGAAAAGGATAACGTGAATCCTTAGTCTTCCTAACAAAACGCCTTTCAGGATGTTCCCTTGGCGTCCTGACCACTCTCCAAAAATTGGAATGGTCAGTGAACAGACCACGCGACTGACCTAATGGCGGCAGCCACTGGAAAGATTCCTTCCGCGGTCTCTCCACCACCGCAGCCGGTGGGACGAGCCCCAGGGTTTCGTTAATGGAGGAAATCAAGTCCTCCACACCGTCCCCCGGACCCTCTGACGGAGCCGTGTGGTGCCGGGGCTCAGGGCCAGGGTCTCCCCCCTCATCATCACTATTAGATGGATGTTCCTCATCAGAGGAACGATGTTCACCATCCTCAGGGTCATCCTCCCAGCGAGGTCTCTTGCGAGAACCCTCACTCAGTCGGAGTTCAGACCCAAGTGCCCCTGCCTGGGGGGCTGAATCAGACAGCCTCCTTAGTATAGCCTCTAAGGATTGCGACATGGAAGACATTCGGGACACTACAGTATCATTAAACGACCTCTGAACATCCCATGGCCCAGCTTCCCCTGAACCTCAGGGGAGAGCAGTGGTGCTGCAGCTGCAGAGGCAGAAACACTGGGACCAGGCCCAGTGAGACCGCAAGCTGCACAGGCACTATCCCCATCTACCTGTCCCATGCACTGTTTGCATGCCTTGGACCTTGTGGCGGGAGTCCCCTGTCCAGCCGTAGACATACTGGCGCCGCCCCGGGCAGTAAGGGTTAACACCGGGCACCCCGCGGAATACCGATCAGGGAAGCGGTGAATCAAAGCGGGACGTGTGCGACCTCCTCGGGCAAACTGCAGCTTCTCCCCGGAGCGCGATGTGCACGCCACCAGTCCTCACAGGAATGAGGAGAAAATGGCCGACGCGCCACTAATGAGTGGGCGCGGCTAAGCAGAAGCCCGAGGAGACCGAGTACACATAGGCCGCAAGGAGCGTGACGTCACCGCCCAGAGGGGGACGCGCTCAGGAGCCGCACACAGGGAGAAAAAAGGCGCCAGAACATCAGTAATGGCGGCCACACTGTGTAACGCGGCTGACAATAAGAGGATCCCTTCAGGAAGGGGTCTCCTCCCAGAACCGCACGTCCCTAGGGAACCGAGGTTCTCCATACATGGCCAAACAATAAATACATTCACCATGTCCCCCCAGGCCCACATAAAGGAGATACAGAGTACCTTCACCCAGTGGGTCCACGTCCAGCACCGGTCCAACGGGCAGGGGACGGGGGGTTCAGGTTCCGGTCCGCAGGATACGCTTCCATGGAGAGGCCGCAGACCGGAACGGAGCTGTGCAAGGCTCCAGGGCTCCCACCCCACCAGAGCGCTTCAGAAGTGAGTAGTGGGGGAGCACGGCATAGTACCAGGCCAGACAATAAAGTCCTTGTCCAGGCCCGAGGGCTATGGACCAAGGTACCTCTACCTGTATGCACCCAAAGGTGGACAGGGAGTATGCCGGGGATCCCCACGGCAGGGATCCACTTGTCTTCATTGCATCACAACATCTTCACAAATAAATCTCCTGTGACTGCAAGTCATAGGTGTGATCTCCGAGCACACTGAAGTAAAACTGAGGATCTGCTCCTGCAGTGGGGGTTTATAGGCGGAGGGGCGGAGACTACAAAAAACTTGTAGTACTTAGTGTGGCCTCCGGAGGGCAGACTGCCTAAACCCCATTGTCTGGGTCTCCCATTATGATGATCAGAAAATAAAGATTTCAAGTCCACCTGCAGTGAGTTCATCCTTTCAAATCTGTACACCACAACTTAATTAGCAATAAACATGATCACTAATAAATTAGACAAGAAAACCAAGAAATTGTTGCGCCACACTGTGCAAATTAGCCGAAGCAAGGGGTTATATTGATATGTCACTCATCTTTTCTAGTTGCGCCCCCTGCACAACTAGGTTGATGATTTGAGGTGAGATTTAACCGCAGGCATAAATCCGTTGCTACGTGTAGAGAAACCTTTCCTTATGGAACTTCAACGTCTCCCAGAGATCACGAGCCCAGGGAAGGGCAGCTCCTCTGTGTTGACCAAATCCCGTCCCAGAGCTGCTCTCAAACCGCACTCCCCAAAGGGAGGATTTGAGCACGATATGAAGTAAAAAGGTATGATAAAATGAGCGCTAGGGACAGAAACAGGCACTGGGCTCTTATCGAATATTACCTTTCAAATTTATTGTGAACAGTAGATGTTATAGGTCTCCTCGCCACAACATGTTTCGACACTAAAGGTGTCTTTCTCAAGTGAATCGACTTGATTTACAAAAAAGTTTGCCTCATCACTCATCTGAAGGCAATTGTCTATGCTGTGAAGATACGAGATGTGCAGCATCTGAAATAACGGACACTGGCAGCCTGTGCTAGCATTTCTTCTGGGGTGTTGCTATCAGTGTGTCAAGAGTGGGTGAAGAGGGTTACATTGACAATCCAAAACAATGGGCAGCACTATGAACACATTTTATAAGTGGTCATAAACTTCTAAATAACTCATGAAAGAATAAAAAGTTAAGCTAAACCAAGCACACCATTGTTTTTCTTATGAAAGTCTCAATACGTTTGATGTCACATGACCCTCTTATTGAAGAAAAAAAATAAAGTCAGATCCAAAATGGCCACCACCCATCTTGAAGAGTTTCCCCGCTCCCATATACTAATATGTCATGAACAGAATGTGGATATTACAAACTTAACATTGTATTCAGTTGCATCAATATAAATGAACCACCCTGTATAAGCATCAACTGTAAACTATAGCTAACACGATTCTGCACTGGTCATAATTGGGATTTATATTGCGCATTGCCATGTAACCCTGCTGTCAAGAACAGTGACATCTAAGTGCTTTAAAGCTATATTCTAAATATTATAGCTACTGAATACTGAAGAAAGTGCTCAATGTATGAGCAAGATGGTAAAGCTTGTAATAAACATTTAACTACAGGCCTATGTAAATAGTCAGTTTTATTAAAGGGAGGTGTTACATAAGTCTGGAGCTAGTAACCAGGCACTATCCTTGCCATGATGGAGGGAACTCAAGAGATCAGCTTTGACCAACATTCAATGCAGTAAAGTTAGTACCAAATTCACAATTCAAGAATGAGAATATAGAATTCCCTCCAGCATTTATTAGGAGTCCTAGTGAGTGGGATGCACCATCTTATACCTGCTAGAGTTTAACATGTTGATTAGTGCAAGTGAAAACCAAGGACCAAGCAATTTGTTTAAGCTTTTTCCTTCTCCTCCCCTTATCCCAAGAGGCAGAACTTTACTTTTCTGTTGATATAGCCATTTGAAAAATTATCCCAAAGTTCTCATTCAAAAGTACAACTTATTTCATCACATGTCATGGTAAGACTGGTTTCACATAGCGTTGGATTGACAAAAAAAAAAAAAAAAAAAAATCGTAATCTGTTGTAAAACGGATAGCCACAGATCCGATTCAGCCCCCATGTATCCCTATGGGCAACGGATCTGCCCTCCATGGCATCTGATTTGTGACAAACGATTGGGTATAGCAAAAAATCAGGACAAAAATCGGAAACTGCTGAGATTTTGGGCACAGTGGACTAAATCTGACAATCAGATCTGACCTGATCCGCAGCCATTAACATGGGGGCCTATGGAGCACAGGTCCAGGAAACACATTGGATCGTTTCCTGGACCTGAGTTTAGTGGACTGAGCATGCTCAGTCCACCAAAACTGCTCTTCCTGTGCTATTTCACTTCCACAATGTATAATATACATTGCAGAAGTGAAGCAAAGGTTAAAAATAAAGATACTCACCTACCGGCATGCGTCCCACGATGTGTGGAGTCTACCATAGCTCAAGGACCTGGGAATCAGCTGACCGGGAAGGGGTGGAGCAACCCAGTCAGCCAATTCATCATACGAGTGCATCAGCATGGTTTAAATCTCCTGGCCGCTGAACAGTTTTGGCGGGCATGATTTAAACCAGTCAGCGGCCAGGAGATTTAAACCATGCTGATGCAGTCATGTGACAAATCAGCTAACTGGGTTGCTCCACCACTTCCCAGGTCCTTTAGCTACAATAGATTGCACAATGCCAAGAGGTATCTTTATTTAACCCTTGCTTCACTTTCACAATGTATATTATACATTGTGAAAGTGCCCGTCTGTGTCCAGATCCATTAAAGTTACAGATCCAGACACCGAATATGTATCTGTGTGCACACATCCAATGCTGCCCTTTCCTGTCTGTGGGGTCCTGCAAGACACAGGATCCCCACGGACAGGAAAAAAAAAAAAAAAGAAAAAAAAGTGCAATGTGAAACCAGCCTAATCTGGAGGGGGAGAAAAATCCAACTAGAGAAAGTAGGAAAAGGTGAAGCTCTCCAATTGATTTTTGCATCAAAGCTACTGTGTTCATTATACCCTAAAACTGACTTTGTGCAAGTCAAGTTAGGCACCAACCATGTATAGTTTACCACTCAAATAGAATAAAGAACATTTTGCTTGCTTCTAGAGATTAAACATTTTTGAATGAAGCAATACCAAGCATTTTAATGGCTTTATTTGCAATGGAGCAAAAGGGAGCGTTTTGAACTTTTTGCATTTTTTTAAAGTTGCTGTTTGTTAGTCCCCTTAAGGAACTTAAAGCTGTGATCATCTGATCACTTAGAGCAGAGCAGCACTGCACAGCAGACACCCATCTATGATCATTAGCGTCCATGTCAGCATTCACTGGAACAGCAACATGGCAGACTCATCAGCAGTAATCACAGGTCTGTCAATGGGAGTGGGGAATGAGGTGCTTGCATCAGCGTGTTTTGAGTCCCACTGTCAGATTTACATCAGATCTCCAATCTTCCCAGACATTGGAGCCAGGTCACATTCAGATCAGGCAATATATGCAGGCTCAACCTGCAAGCCTACATTTAAAGCATGAGAGATTACTCATGAATCTAGTACCTCTTTGGCTGTAAAGGGCTTAAGCTTTCAAGATACCCTTGTCGTCATAGGATGCGGTTTGAGCGCTGGATCACCAACAAAAAGAAAATTGTTAATTGCAAAAAACAGGACACTGGAAAGATAAAACAAATGCTGCTCTTTAATTCGTAAAAACAGGTTAATTATACAAAAACCTTAAATACCAGTGTGTACATTGTACACAATCACACGACTTACAAGAATGAAGTTATATTTACACAACTGAGGATCTTGTGTTTGGAGGCTTTCAGAACAGACTTGGGTCATAATGGAAATTGAAGAGCTGTGAATGAATCTCATATGCTACAATGTCACTGGTACTAAAGTTTCTGAATTAGTCACCATGTAAAACACTACATAACTAGCAAACAAAAGTATTTTTATTTTTTTAAAAGTCTCCTGTGGTATACACTGGGCTTCACTCTTCAGCTGCCATTTTACTCAAGTACTCCTTGTCGATCTTAAAGAGGCGCCAGCCTTCTTCAGTGGAAAGATCAGATGCTCCACGTCTCTTGTAGAATCGGATAGATGGCTCATTCCATTCTGCTACCAAGAAATGCATACTGCTGCAGCGACACTTCACAGCAATCTGGGGAGAAAGCACAAGGCAAGCATGTAACATGGGCAAGCAAGACAAGTCCAGGGTCATTTGTAATAGGAATACAACCCATTTGGATACATTTAGTGCTACATCTGCCCATACTGGATGCTAGGCACTAGTGTACCATGCAACATCCACAGTATCTAACAACTAACATTTAGTTCATCTGCCAGCATATAGTAGTGATAAAGCCTTAATGATTAAACACTGATGCTCATCTTCATCCCCAAATGAAGAGGCAGACACCTAGACTGACCATAAAATATGCTGTTTTTAAAGCGCCATTTTCCGAGACCAGTAGTGTTATTTTCATGATCTGAGGCGGATATGTATTGTCATTTAGAAATGGCCAATTTTCTCATTGTTAATGGGGCAAAATAGTGTTCAAGTTAAACTTATAAAATAGTGAAAACGTCTTAAATGTTTTTAAGCCCCCTTAGGGCACCTCAGCACTGCGATCACTTGACCTGTACAGAGTTGTGCTGATGCACAGCAAAAAACTGAATGCCAATGCTCACAGGAGGTACACCAGACAGGCGGGGAGGGGGGGGGAGGGAAAGTAATTTGACATCTTGCTGTCATGGCAAGACAGCACCCAAGACTGGTGCAATCCACACCACTGTTGGATTGTACTGTCTAATATGCTGTTTACCATATGTACACTTTCAGTTCAGGTTAGTTTGGTTGGGAATTGGAGCAGTGACATGAAATATATATGATTATAATGCCATATGAATAACCCTGAAGGAAAAGAACTTATGAACAATACATAAAATACTAAGACAGTGTAGAAGCAGAGTTTTAATGCAAAACACTACAGCAGATCAAAGAAAACTCACCTGACTCAGGTGCTTGAATATGTCTGATCCAATTCCTGACCCTGGAGAGCAGAAGAGAGTCAATACATACATAAAGACAACTGAACCAACAAGATCAGTGGTGACAATGGGTGTTGCTCAAGACCAGTCTATCAAAAAAAATTGAACTGAGCAGTACACTGGCACATTCAATGACCACTCTTCTACATTGTTTCCACTAGGCCTTAGCTGTTCAGTGGAGACTCTGGACTTAAAGTTGTCCACTACTAGGACATGCCAAACATCTCCCCCTGGTGAAATAAAATGCCCTGTACTCTCCCTTCCATGCTGCTGCTGTTCCATGTTAATTGTATTTCAGGGATCTAGTGACATTATAGGAGACCCATGCCTAATTAAAGGGAACCTGTCACCTGATTTTAAGTCCCTACACTATTTCTAGCTGTCCCTACACCTTCATAGGAGCTCCCCATCTATCCCTTTATTATCTAAAGTGTCCCTATTAAACATGTGTAAAAAGTATAAACTTACTGCAGTCCCCGAGGTTGGGGGGACTGGGTAGGCGTGCCCCCGCTTCCTTCATCACACCTCCGTGTTGTAATGCACGCCCCGCTGGGCGGCATTATTCTGTGTCCTCTCTGCCCCCTGTATTTGGAATCTCCCGCCCTCTGTGCACCGGCCGGGCGTCACATCCGGCGCAGTGCATTATGGGCTTGATCACTTGATCGGCCCGACTCCGCACATGCACTTATTGAAGCCGGGCTGATCACATGATCAAGCCCATAATGCGCACTGGGGCCAATCACATGACTGGCCCCATAATGCACTGCGCCAGATGTGACGCCCGGCCAGTGCATAGAAGTACAGAGGGCGGGAGATTCCAAATACAGGGGCTTGATGACACAGAATAACGCCGCCCAGCAGGGCGTGCATTAAAACACGGAGGTGTGATGAAGGAAGTGTGGGCACGCCTACCCAGTCCCCCAACCTCGGGGACTGCAGTAAGTTTACACTTCACATGTTTAATAGGGACACTTTAGATAATAAACAGATAGGGAGCTGCTAGGAAGGTGTAGGGACAGCTAGAGATAGTGTAGGGACTTAAAATCAGGTGACAGCTCCCATTTAACACCGATTTGTCAGGCCATCAGACCAAATGGGCACACAGGAAGTGATCGAAGTTTCCCAGTCAACTCATTTGGTCTGAAGGTGGGGACAGAGAAGCAAACAGTGATTGGTTGTGGGGTTGACGTGTCAACAATGTCACATGATCACTTATAGACCATGCTGGAACAGTGCCAGCACAAGAGGAAAGTACAGGGCTGGTTGTCCTAGTAGTAGAAAACCACTTAATACAAAGATTGGTCATAAATACACAAGTGATAAAACTTAAAGGGGTTAGTTTTATTAGAAAAATAACTTCTAATAGATACCTCTGAACTCATTCATTACGAAGAAGTCTTCCAGATAAAGAAGCTTCCCTATCCATGGGTCATACGTGAAGTAGTACATCGCAAATCCAACAATGGTATAGCCTGTTAAAGAAACACAAAGCCCATTTAGGATACAATTAAAATATACAGCATCAATTGATATCACTCAATGCGGTCAGATTATAAAAGGTCAAGTTCACATTTTAATATTATGTACTGAACTTAGTATGGATGCTCCATAATAGGAATATATAGAGCTCCTTTGACACGGCAGTTCAGAATAGTAAACCACAACATTAAATCTCTCCCAAAAAGTTATATCTTAGTTTGATACAAATTTGCAAAATGTTTAACACCAATGGGAAGGACGGAAAAAAAAAAAAAAAAAAAGAACAAAACAGAATTGTAAAGGAGAGTTTACAGGCAACTCTGTCCCCTAAGTAAAATTTTCCAGTTAGAAATTGCACATGAAAACAATTGGTGGAGAATGTTCCGCAGTTGTAATGAAAAACTCATTGTTCTCCACTAGAACCCTCATCAGCGGCACGATTTCTGATATACCGTGTTGGTTATTCTTGAATGGATGTCCCTAGTGGCCTTACCTCGTTTTATGCTCATCTATGTTATTGTGTAACGGATCTTTTAGTTACCTCCCCACCCGCCCATGTACACGGAAGGGCCATCCATGTACATGGCGAAGCTAGAGACTGTAACCTGAAGATTGGGGACAAATTAGAGAAAATGATTTAACAAATATTGCAACCGCTCACAAATAGGGTCAATACAAGAAATGCCACAAGGCTCAATACAAGTCATAAGGATAAGAAGAGCTAGAGAAGTTAAATGGTTACCATCAACCGTCTGGTTCTCTTTCGGTACTTCAGCAACAAGACAGTGGTAGAAAGGGTGTTCTCCAAAGCCATCTTCTAGAAGATCTGCACAAGGAAGACAGACAAGCAATGGATGTTACTTACAAGTAAGCTTGGTCTCCCTGCACGACAAGGCATACTGTTTATCTAAGCAGCGTTCCAGGGGCTCATGGGACCGGACTGGCAGAGTGCCCATTGTGGGATCAGGCAAGAAAAACAAACCCACCATTGCAGGTCTAAAAATAACCCGATCCCCAGGTGCCGGAGCCTAGTAACTAAACTACACAGACATCTCAGAAGACTTCCAACATACCTTTCTCAGTTAACACCACTTGGTCCTCCATCTCCTCATATTTCGCCAAATCCTAAAAAAGTAAAAAAATATAAAAAAAAGTTACTCAAGTTTCCAAACACACATAGATTAAAGCTAAAAACATAGCAGCTGTTATCCAGAAACAGCACCACACCTGCTCCCTGGCTGGGTCTGGTATTGCAGCTCAGTGTCTTGAACAAAGCCAGACTGCAGTACCGCCACAATCCTGGAGGGGCAGTGTTCAGAGATCTGTAGTGAGGGGGTCAATAGCTCTGGGCAAAGATCACTTTCCTACAAGGCTGGCTGTGTGTGAGGGGGGAAGAATCTTAGATTACAAGCCTTTGTGCTGTAGACTATGCTGACAGCATCACAGGCAGGAAACACTGCAGTTAGGGAGTCTAGGTACGGCAGGAGGAGAGCACTGGAGAAAGCAAGAGGCCAGCAGTATGGCGGCCAGTGAGGGCTATGCACCTTTATGAGTCGCAGAATGTCCTTACAGTCCCCGGGCACGGCAGATCGTATAATATAATTGGCCATTTTCGTCTCTTGCTCTTTTTTCCTTTTCTCACAAGTCCTCTGTATGTGAAGAGAAGTAGAAGGTGTTTCTTCATTCGCTTCCCAGGGGCTTCCGCTCCTTAGTCAGTCTGGGACCCTGACCGGGCTGAGACTCGACACACAAGCCACCGTGATGTAAGAAGTCCAACGACGAAGTGCCAGAACGAGGGGGCAGCTGCTCTATTTATAGACGTGGACACCTTTACCCCGCCCCCTTCTGTTTCAGCCAATAACAAGGGAATTACATAACGCTCTGTCCCTGCCCTGTGGGCTACGAATCTGACGTCACGGATCCCGGAAACTGTGACTCACCAGAGCTGAGGTTTCGGCAACTCGTCAGCGACACCCAGTGGCAGTTCTTGTTCTCCGCGCCATTAACAGCTCAATATAGTGGTTTTATATGTGTGAACGATAGAAGTACACAGGTTACACAGCAGAGTACAGGAATCCAGGGTACACAGCAGAGTACAGAAATCCAGGGTACACAGCAGAGTACAGAAATCCAGGGTACACAGTACAGAAATCCAGGGTACACAGTACAGGAATCCAGGGTACACAGCAGAGTACAGGAATCCAGGGTACACAGCAGAGTACAGGAATCCAGGGTACACAGCAGAGTACAGGAATCCAGGGTACACAGCAGAGTACAGGAATCCAGGGTACACAGTACAGGAATCCAGTGTACACAGCAGAGTACAGGAATCCAGGGTACACAGTGCAGGAATCTAGTGCACACAGCAGAGTACAGAAATCCAGGGTACACAGCAGAGATCGTGTCTTCTGTTACACACTTTTGATTGGTGGAAAATGGAGTCAGCTGCTCTGTCCTCGACCAATGTATTCACTGCTATCTGTATAGTGAGGATACAGATGGCCGGGATATCAAGAAGCGGATGTCGGGGACGGCATGGTGTGGCCAGCGGTCCAATGTTTTCAGCCCTTCAGCTGTCTCAGTCCGCAAGCTGGACTGGAAAGGCAGAGGGCCGGATGTGGCCAGCGGGCCACACTTTGCCAAGGCCCGGTCTAATCTGTATGGGAACATTAAGGGTACCTTTACACATGGCAACTTTTCTAGGAATTTCACTGGCAACTTACTGGTTGCTGTGAAATCATGGACACATTGGTCTATTTTGTTGCTGTGTACAAATGGAACAATGTCTCCATGATTTCACTGCAACCAGTAAGTTGCCAGTGAAATTCCTAGAAAAGTTGCCGCGTGTAAAGGTACCTTTAAGGTACCTTTACACAACGCAACTACAGTGTAGCAACTGAGAGGCAATCCGGAGTTCCGTCACCGTTACCCTGAAATTGCTATGAAATTGCGGCGTGTAATTGTGGAACGCGATGGTGATTTTTAAAGTTGCTCCCGGTTGCAGTTTCAGAGCATTTCAAAAACCAGACGCCACCCAGAAGGTGATTTGCCCTGGTTTTGGCGTGTGAACGGGTGATAGGGATGGAATCTGCTTGCCTAGTGATTTTCCCAGAGGCGTGCCACAGCATTCTGGATACCGCGCCCCATCAGCGATGATTGGTGGGGGCTACTGTGTTTCCATTGGCTGTCCCTTCACAGGGCGCCATATTTGAAGAGCTGTCCATTCAGATTACACAATTGCAATGGCGTCATGTATTAACCAGCCTTCCTGCGCAGGCTGGCCAATCATGACGCTATTGCGTTGTCTAATGAGCGTGTTTGGGGCGCGGAATACACAACTCTGTCACGCCTATGCTCTTGCGGCGCTGAACATGTACGCCCACATTCCTTTGTGGTTTGCGGCGTGTGCGTCAGGAGTCAACCGGATGTGTCCAAATGTTGGTGTGGGAACTTCCGGGATGATACATCACCTTAGCTTGAGGGCGCAATTGCGGCGTGTACATGCGACTTCGGCGTTCGGTAGGAACCGTCAAAATCGTGCACGTTCGGTTGTCTCCGATCGCCGAGAATAGTTGCAGCGTGTAAAGGTACCTTAAGGAAACTTAAGAGATGCCTGTGTGTCCCCCATCAAGAAGAAAGGGTTAGAGATGGGGAAGAGGGAAAGTTAGATTAAGTTCAGAGTCAAAGGCAAGAAAGGATCTTTGTGGGAAATGGTACTGATGACATGGTTGGTGCTGCTACGTAGTGTACAGGGAATGTGGGTGAGCTCATAGGCCCTGATTCATAAAGGTGTAAAACTCCTTAAAAGTATCATAATCTTGGCACAATACAGAGTTGAGCAAAAACGTTGTGAATTTTTATGTTTCGGCCAGTTCCGCCAAAGTGGGATGAGCTGGAGTGGGACAAGATCATGGCAACGTCTGCACTTCTAATTCTTGATCAGTTTTGGTGTGAACATATGCCAGAAATGTTAGCTTGGTCACTAACAGAAGATTTCTGTCAAAGCGTACAGAGGGGCACACCTCGTATGAGATGCACCTTATCCACTTATTGGCATACGCCTAATAATGAAGCAAGCACTTTTACTCCACCGCAACCCTATATTGAGACTCAACGTCAGCCTTAATAAATTGGGGCCATGATGCTTTATTGCCAGAAGAAATGTAAGCTAATTGGAGTTGAGTGGGTGAATGTGAAGTGATATTTAATTAAGACATAGGTATTGCCTGAGTGTTTGGTGATAACAAGTGATGAGCGAGTACTAAAATGCTCGGGTGCTCGGTGCTCTTGCCGAGCATCTCAAGATACTCGTGTACTCGGCCGAGCACCGAGCCCAATGTAAGTCAATGAGTGACAGGCTCCGCCCACAGACTTCCGGTTATAAAATAAGTATTGCTGGGAAAGGGCGGGAGGGGGGGCTTTTTGAAATCGCTGCAACATACAACACCTTGCTGTGGCCCCCAGAGGGATCCTAACAATGAATCTGCTCTCTGTGAGGTGCCAGCTCACTGTGTGCACTGAAGGGAGCTGTGTACGTGTGTCAGATCGCTTATTATTACCGAGCGGTCCGAGCATCTTGGCGGTACTCGGTGCTCGCCGAGCATCCCGAGTACCGGGATACTCGTGCGAGTAACGAGTAGCGCAGAGCATACTCGCTCATCCCTAGTGATAACTGCTAGATTGGTGGGGTCCAGCTGCTGAGACCGCATCAATCGCCATAAAGCACATGCACTGCCGCCCTGTTTATTCTATTAACTGACAGGTATAGCTGAGTGCTGTACTCAGCAATCCCATGGAGAATGATTGAAGTCATGGCAAACGTGTGTGAACCACAACCCCATTCAAATGGGAGCACTTTGAGAGATTCTTGTGCCCATGAGCTTCCATTCACGCCATGTAATAGCAGTTACCACCCATCCTGTAGATGAAATTCTGAGTTTTTCATAGGCCAGGGTCACATCTCCGTTTTGACCCTAGCCTGCCGGATTCCGGTTTTAACTTAGAACTTTTTCCAGCACCGCATAGCGTTACCACTATGCGGTGCTGGAAAACGCTGCCCCTAGTTACCCGATCTTTACCTTAACTACCTAAAAGCAATTCAAGAATGCGCACATAGGGTAATACCTTTTATAAGGCTAAAATATGTGTAAAGAGGGAGCTGCTCACCTGATGCAGTTGTGAAAACCCACAACTGGTAATGATCGCTCATCTATGAGTGGTTTGCTGCAGGACCGTACTTCCACAGGTCACCGTGGTTCAATCAGCTTGTAGGACAAAGTACCGTGGGTCCGCGCTGCCACTTCAATTAATGGAGATAAAAAACCAGCCACACGGGAATGTCTGGATCAAACAGGATTCTTCTTTATTTGTCCAACATGTTTCGGAGTTATCTCCCAACTCCTTCCCTGACATTCCCTGAGGAAGGAGTTGGGAGATAACTCCGAAACATGTTGGACAAATAAAGAAGAATCCTGTTTGATCCAGACATTCCCGTGGGCTGGTTTTTTATCTCCATTAATTGAAGTGGCAGCGCGGACCCACGGTACTTTGTCCTACAAGCTACCTTAACTACCTGTCACACAGGCAGCGGTTCGGAGTGCGCTTTACAGCGCCGCACAGGAAACGCTGTCTGCAACGTTTCCTGTGCGGCGCTGTAAACCGCACTCCGAGCCGCTGCCTGTGTGACAGGTAGTTTAGGTAAACATAGGGTAACTAAGGGCAGCGTTTTCCAGCACCGCATAGCGGGAACGCTATGCGGTGCTGGAAAAAGGCTGAGGTCACATTTAAAACGTGAATTGCATTAGACCGCATCCAGATGAACGCAATACCGGTCACACACATTTTTTTACAAAAATGTGTGCAGAATACCGCACTGCAGTAACCGGATGGCTCAGGATGTGTAATCCTGAGCCATCCGGCAACTGCATAGTTTGCTGATCCCGGCTATTGCCGGCATGAGCAAACTGTTCTTTGTCTTGTAAAACTTGTAATTTAATAAATAAAAGAATGATTGAGGTCTCTAGGGGGGGCTTAGAGACCGGACGCCCACTCAGGTGGGCTACACCTACAATGCCCCCATGCCACGGGCTCCTCCGAGCTCCGTGCATATTCCCCTACCTCCCCCCCCACCGTATCTGTATAGAGGGGTGCCTGCACCCCTCTGTTAGAAGTATCCCTAATTGTGGCATAAGCTCAGTGATTACAGTACAAATATAGTTGTATAGTTACGTGTTTCTTCATGATCTCGCAATATCCCTCCATGGGCGGGGCTGTGTGCTTCTGAATCATGATGCCCGCCCCCTGTGGCCTTCACCCTGTGTTTTCAGGGTGGCCGCGTCATGAAATGGGCGGGGCTATCGGTATGACGCGAACTTAGAGCCGGGATCAGCAAACTATCCAGTTGCCGGATGGCTCAGGATTACACATCCTGAGCTATCCGGTTACTTCAGAGCGGATCATAGAACCGCTCCGAAAACTGCAGCCTGCATGATTTTTAACGCAGGCTGCAGAGCCGGAGACGGACACCGGATTGCTTGTGAAGCAATCCGGTGTTTAGCATTGGCTCCTATGAGGAGCGTTTCCTGGTCCGGTTTTGAGCTTTTTGAAAGCTCAAAACCGGATCAGGATTCTTAAAAAAAAAACGTAGATGTGACCCTGGCCAAAGTTCTAAGTTAAAACCGGAATCCGGCAGGCTAGGGTCAAAACGGAGATGTGACCCTGGCCATAGTCTTGGTGTCATGAGCCCCTTAAGGTACCATCAGACATGGAGACATCGCCGGGAGATTTGCTAAGCAATCTCCGCATGCAGCGATATCACTACCACATCGCCATGTGACAGGGTGCCTGATCGTCCTGCTCTGCTGAGAAATCAGGTGATTTCCACCAGGCGATTTCTGTGCATCATGGCGTGTCACAGAGCGATGGCGATGTAGAAAGTGAGCTCAGACCATCTGGAAGCAATGCCCCGTCTGCCGCGATTGGTGGTCGCTCCTGCGTTCCCATTGGCTAAGGCGACATATTTGAATAGCAATACAGTAGAAAGGACACGTGCGTCATGTAGTGGGCAGTCTTCCTGACAAGGCTGACCAATGGCGATGCAGTTGTGTTGGCCAATCGGAGTGGTAAGGGTGCGGTGTACAACACTCTGGCACGCCTGTCTCCTCGACGCGCTCACACTCTACACCCACATCGCTGATGCAGTGGTGGCGTGTGACGTGGCGATTTGGCGGTGACGTGGGAATGTCAAATTGCTTCTGGTCTGCGCCAGGTGATTTCCGGAACGCAGGATTGCCGAACATCGCACGCGAGATGTCTATGTGTGCAACAGCAATGTGCAAAAAAGTGCCTGGAACGTGCGCGCTCACGTCAAATTGCCAGCCATATGGTGGCGATATTGCTACGTGTGACGGTACCTTTATGCTCCAGTTCTCAGGTGCGATTACAACCTTTGCACCCACTATAGTAACATCTCTGGTCCCACACCTGGCACAGGTGAAACAAGCTGGCTCCTAACACGTCATATGTCTGACATTCAAGTATAGAACATGCTGTGGGGTTTCTGCCCATGGCCTCATATATGCCTTTGAGGCCAATGATTTTGGGCATATGACTTGTGGCGGTCTGGATATTGGGGTCTGTACACGGACCATGAATGTCTGAGGTGTTAATCCAGATTAGTTGGGGTGAAGGCCAATTGCCCATCACCTCACTGATACATCAGGTGACGTAGCGTGTATCAGCACTGAAAAGCCCTGGCATGAGCGGATATCCATAATGATGAGAGGAAAAATCCAGCGACAGTAGGAATTCGAGAGTCGGGATGTAGAAAAAACAGCTTTAATGTATAAAACGAAAAACACACTAAACAGAAGAAGCCACCTAATGCCAAAGCAAAAGCCCAACCTAAAAGGCCACCAATGAGGCAACACCAAAATGTGTCGGGTTCAAGTGCTGCTATGCTTTAGCATTGGACAGTTTTGTCTGTTTAGTGTTTTACTTTTGTACATTAAAGCTGTTTTTCTACATCTGAGCTCTGGAATTCCTCCTGTCACCGGATAGTTCATCGTGTGGGAAGACCACATTACAGGAGCGGTGTCACAAACATGGCCGATGTGTTGCACACAAACAAATGTCAAGGTGGTGGATAATTCATATTTTTTAATGTGAAATGAAGATAAATGACAGTTTAATACAATGTTGAAGTTGTGCTTTATTCGTCCAGGGCACCAGAGGCACTTTATGAATAGATAGAGTACTTTCATTTAACCAACTACAGCCATAAAATGTCACCACAGCGCTCTATGGTAGACGGCCGCTCTATCTCATAATCTCTATGGTGTGGGAGGACCGGAGCACAGTGTACTGGCAGGCGGGCGTGTCGCCGGCAGAGGGCAGCACAGAGCACGGGCTGTGGCGTCCTGACCTGACAGTGTGGAGTGACCGGGACACGGGACAACATGCTGCTCGGAGTCAGGTAGACATGTATACAGCCTTCTCTGTCATGTTACGTATCCTGCTGTAGTGACACCGCCCAGACCTGACATGTCCTGTCCGGGCACGGGCAGCCATGAACTGTGTCTGTGCATTAGGTGGTGAGGATTGGTGGGATGGCACAGAAGGGGATGAGGGAGGCAGGATAACTAAGGGTGTGGAGCAGGAATGTTGTACAAGTGCCAAGATAACCCATGCCAGAGTATGATGTGGCACTTCCCTCCCTGATCACTGCCCATGCCGATCACTTCCCACCCTGATCACTGTCCATCCCGATCACTTCTCATGCCAATCACTGCCCATACTGATCCCTGCCCACACTGATCCTTAGCCACACTGTCACTGCCCTCCCTGATCACTTCTCACACTGATCCCTGCCCAGACTGATCACTGCCCATCCCGATCTCTTCTCACGCCGATCACTGCCCACACCGATAACTGCCAATCCCAATCACTTCTCACACCGATCACTGCCTGTACTGATCCCTGCGCACACTGATCACTGCCCATCCCAATCACTTCTCACACCGATCACTGCCCGTACTGATCCCTGCGCACACTGATCACTGCCCATCCCAATCACTTCCCATCCTGATCACTGTCCATCCCGATCACTTCTCATGCCAATCACTGCCCATACTGATCCCTGCCCACACTGATCCTTAGCCACACTGGGCACTGATCCCTGCCCACACTGATCCTTAGCCACACTGGGCACTGATCCCTGCCCAGACTGATCACTGCCCATCCCGATCTCTTCTCACGCCGATCACTGCCCACACCGATAAAAGCCAATCCCAATCACTTCTCACACCGATCACTGCCCGTACTGATCACTGCGCACACTGATCACTGCCCATCCCAATCACTTCTCACACTGATCCTTGCCCTCCCTGATCCTTGCCCTCCCTGATCCTTGCCCTCCCTGATCCTTGCCCTCCCTGATCCTTGCCCTCCCTGATCCTTGCCCTCCCTGATCCTTGCCCTCCCTGATCCTTGCCCTCCCTGATCCTTGCCCTCCCTGATCCTTGCCCTCCCTGATCACTTCTCACACTGATCCCTGTCCACCCTGATCACTGCCCATCCCGATCTCTTCTCACGCCGATCACTGCCCGTACCGATCATTGCTGATCCCAATCACTTCTCACACCGATCACTGCCCACACTGATCCCTGCCCATCTTGATCCCGGCCCACACTGATCATACTCACACTGATCCCTGCCCAGGGCTGGCATCAACACCTGGGCAAGTGCCAGAGCTCTGGATTGTCGGGGGGCCCACTCGCCATCTGGGACACTGTCCGCATCACTTGATGCACGGTGTCCTCTTCCCTTGCACTGCTTCCTCCTTCTTTCTCCCCCTGATAGCTGTTGGCCCCTGGATGCTATGTATTTGCTTTTAACAGGGGTCCCCCTGTGCGCTTTCCTCCATACTCTCCTTACCTGTGCGGCAGGCGCTGAGCGCAGCGTCTGACTGCTGGCAGGCACCAATGTCACTATACCTGTGGTGCAGGAGATAGAAATCCTTAGCTGGCTCACTATAGTCAGATGCTGTGCTCAGCGCCTACCACACAGATTAGGAAGGAGGGCAGGGGGAACAGCGCATAGGGGGACCCCTGTTAAGGGCAAATACACAGCACCCAGGGGTCCCACAGTTATCAGGGGGTGGCAGATACACAGCACACTGGAAGGAGACGGGGGAAGAGAGAGTGTTTGGGGGAGACAGACACAGAAAGGGAAGACACACAGGGAGGAGAGACAGCGCACTGGGGGCGAGACACAGCACACAGGAGGGAGAAACAAGTGGAGACAGGCACAGAGTGGGAAACAGCGTACAGAATTTAGAGACAGCAAAGAGGGGAGAGACAGGCACAGAGAGGGGAGACTCTGGTGGTAGAGACACCGCGCACAGTGGGGATAGAGCGCACCAGGGAGAGAGAGACAGCACACAGGGCGGGGGGGAGGGGATGGGGTGAGACAGCCCACAGGAGGGATTATATTTCTGGGAATACATATATAACATTACAGTCCGAAGCCATATATATATGTATATATAATATTACATACATACAGCCAATGTGTGTTGAAGGGGACTACTGAGACTACTCTTTCGCCCAGGCCCACAATAACCAGGAGCTGACCTTGGCATCACTGCACTGTTTTTTTTTTTTTTTTACTAGTCTATTCATTTGCACAGCTGAGCCCCAAAGACTATATGTAATAACACTGGCATGACAATCTGAGATCTTACCTATTGTAGTGTGAGCTTTATCAAGTTGTTGCAGTCTTATAACTCTGGTTATAGATTGTTGCAGTTTTATAACTCTTGTTATAGATTGGTTTGTGACCATTTACCCGTACCCTGAAAGGAAAGTCCCTGCTTTTTTCTATTGATTTCAGGCTTGGTGTGACCTGTCAGAGGTCAGGATTTCTCAGATCACTGATGACTGCAAGCACCCTGCAATCTAAAGATCGACTACCAGATATGAAGGAAGGTAAATACTGACAAAAAGTTGATTTGGGGAAAAATGGCAGATTTTATAAGTGTGATCACTTTGGATGTGATGACTACATCAGGATCCAGCCAGGATGGTACCAACATTTAACTGCAGTCTCTTTAACAAGGGCGAGCCCTAATATTTAAAGGGGGACTCCGAGTAGATAAAAAAAATTATACTGTCTCTGCCCTCCTACATGATGAAGCTGAGCTGTACACTGCAGTTCTAGGATATATAGATTGCTTATGAATCAATAAAAATCATATCTGCTCCTCAGCTCTCACGTCTCCCTTTGGGACACAGAAATTCAGTCATGCATAGTTCTAAAATTTCAGGGGACAGGAAGCTACCAAATTGATATGGAGGAAGGGAGACTGTTATGATCTGATGACCTAGGAGTAACATAAACAGACTTCACAAAAGTAGTTGGCAACTGTACTGACCACAGTCCCTAAGTACCACAACTAGAAGTAGCCGTGGGATGTAACTGACCATGCCCTAGACACCTCGACACGGCCGGAGAACTAGCTACCCCTAAAGATGGAAACAGGAAAGTCTATCTTGCCTCAGAGCAGAGCCCCAAAAGAATAGCAAGCCCTTCATGGATATTGACTGGGAAACAGGAGAGGAAAAACACACACGGGCAGATAATAGAGTTTAGCAAAAGAGGCCACACTAGTTAGATAGTAAGGACAGGATGGAATACTATTGCAGTCAGTATTGAAAAACTATTAAAAACCTCCAACAGCAGATAGGACCAAAAAATAACCCTGTGTCTGCTAAGACTCACTGCCCTCTATATCTGCAGGAACTTCTGTGAATCAAACTAGAATAGATAGATTCTAACACCAGCAGAACTGGAAGGTGCAGACAACAGTGAATAGCAGTTCATACCTAGGAAGAAAACATCCTAACTGAGAGCAGATAAACAAATATGCAGACTAAATATCAACCCACAACTCAGAGCAAGACAAGCAATAAGCAGATCCTCAAGCACACAACATGTGTGCCACAAAATAACAAAACACCATTCACTTAGCTTGCAAGGATTCATCAGAGCAGGAATGAACCAGGGAGAGATGTGAAAACCTCCAGGAATTATTACAACTGGCAGAGATTGATCAGCTCCAACCACCTATATGCTCCAATCCGAAGCAGACTGCCAATCATCAGGATCAGCTGAGGAACTCTCCAAAAGACAGCCAGCTGCATCACCAACAACAACCACAAGAGGGAGCTCACAACTAGAATTCTTCAATGAATTCACAATAGGAAACCATGGCAGTGCTGAATCAATCAATGTAGCTGCTCCTAGCCTGATACATGACAGTGCACATTATGCACCATTATATCATTGTACAGTAGAGAACCACAGCATGTATATACATCTGCTTGGTGACATAATTGCTTTTTCTGGTCATCATAATGGGAGACCCAGACAATGGGGTTTAGGGCTCCGCCCTCCGGAGGTCACACTAGGTACTACAAGTTTGTAGACACCGCCTCCTCCGCTTATAAACCCCCACCGTAGGGAACATCCTCAGTTTTAGACTTAGTGTGCTCGGAGGATCACGCTTTGCTTGCACTTCACTGCATTCTCACAGACTTACGTGATGGCGTATGAAGACAAGGTAAATGGTCCCGGTTGGGACCCTCGACAGTCTCCCCGCTCACCCTTTGTGGAACACGCTGGTGGAGGTACCGGAGGGCTTTTTAGCCTGGACACTTGTTGTTCTCCCGGTACGCTGTCGAGCTCCTTCCTTTCCATCCCTCCATGGAGGCTCTGGAGAGGGGGAGCCTGGAGCCTTGCACAGCTCCGCTCCGTCCGAGGCCTCCCTAAATGGTGCTTACAGACCGGACGGAGCCAGCCCAGTCCGAGGCCTCCCTAAATGGTGCTTACACTCCGGACTGGTGCTGTACCCCCCGTCCGAGGCCTCCCTAAAGGTGCTTACAGACCGGACTGGCACTGAGGCACCTGGTGTGTCTCCTGTGTGCCTGGGGGTAGTGTCTGTCACTTGGTGTCATGACACTCAGACCGCGCGGTTACCCTCGGGTCCGCGGTTCTGTCGGTGTACCCTGTGCTGGGGTCACTCTGGCTGACCGCCCTGTGTGTCTCAGGGGCTGAGGCTGTAGACTGCTGATGTTTGTTTTATGCAGGCAGTCTGTGTGTGTATGTGTATTGTTACACACTCTTTTCCCGCGCTGCGGGCTCTGGCACCTCCATTACTGAGGCTGCCTGGAGGAGGAGGAAGCAGCTCTTACGGTGACATCACCGATGGGCGTGTTTTGTGTTCTCCCGCGTGTTCCTGGCCACGCCTATGACTTTACTGTCGGCGGCCATCTTCTCCCTCTCTTCCCGGCTGGGATCTGGCTGCAGCGTGTGTCTGCACTTTCCAGGGGAGACCGGAACTCGCGGAGGTCACACGCACCGCTTCCTCCTACCGCTTACTGCGGTCGGTAAGCCACCGGGATCTCCGGTTTGTTTTGTTACAACTTGGCTTATTTCCCCCTACTGTGGCGATGTCCTCAGTAAGGAAGCATGCTGCTAAGGCGGCAGATGGCACCATTACCTGCGCTACATGCAACAGTTCACTGGTGGAGGGGTCCTGCAATAATTGCGGACGCCCAGAGACCCGGACAGTTGCTGTTGAATCAGAATCTGCGGGTCTGTACCCTGAGGTTCGGGTGATCCCAGGGACATGGGAAGCGCAGAATAAGATAAATGAGTCTCTGCTGTCCCAGATGTCCTCCATGTCGCAATCCCTGGAGGCACTTCATAGGAGACTGGAAAACCCAGCTACTCCTTCCAGTTACCCCCGGGTGCTTCTTACTTCTTCTGTGAGACCCCCTAAGCGAGCTCGTGAGGCCTCTCCAGAGCTCCAAGCTCCCTCTGAGGAGGAGCGTTCCTCTGATGGTGAGGAAGAGGATGGGGGTTCTACTCTCGGGTCTGTCTCTGAACCTCCAGATGGGGTGGAGGATCTGGTGTCCTCCATCAATGAGACATTACGTCTGGTCACTCCTCCTGAGGAGGTGACTGTTCACCCCAAGGAGGTCTATCAATGGCTGCGCCCGGAGGCGAGACCAAGTGGGTCCTTTATGGACCACACTAATTTTGGAAGGGTGATTAGAGCACCCAGGTTACATCCTGGGCGGCGTTATGTCCGTAAACCTAAGGACCTTCGCTTTCCCTTTCCTCAGGAGGTGCTTCTGGAATGGTCACAGTCCCCTAAGGTGGACGCTTCCATGACTAGGATTGCTGCACGCTCCTTGTTTTCTGCCTCTGATAGCTCCTCATTGAAGGATGCTACTGATAGACAGGTCGAGCAACTCGCCAAGTCTTCCTATGAGGCTGTGGGGTCTTCATTTGCCCCTAATTTTGCCGCGGTCTGGACCCTACAAGCGATTACCTCCTGCTTGGATGGTATCTCTGATCTAGCTAGGGCCAGCCCAGAGGTCCTGGCACTCACCGACAGAGCAAGGGCTTATGCGGATTACGCTAGGACGGCAACTTTGGAAACTGCCACTCGCTCGGCTGTGGCTTCGGCCAATGCTATAGCGATCCGCAGGTTGTTGTGGCTGCGTCTTTGGGACTCAGATGCCACGTCTAAGAAGATTTTGCAAAATCTTCCGTTTGCTGGTGACAGGCTCTTCGGCACCGAGCTGGACAAGCTGATAAAGGATTCTGCTGAGTCTAAGATACCGCAGAATAAGCCTAAGCCACGGTATACCGTGAAAAGGAACCCAAAACAGTGGTCCTTTCGCCCCAGCTCGCAGTCATCAGCGGCGTCCGCTCGCGCGGACCGTGGGGGCAAGCCCTCCACTCAGTGGCGCAACAAAAGTCGCCAAAAGAAGCCGGCAGGGGCTGCAGCTGCCACCCCTAAACCCGCTTCGGCATGACTCGCTCCTTCCTCCTGTCTCCCCACAGGTGGGGGGCCGCCTGTCTCTTTTCCAGGACAGATGGCTCCTCCACGTTCAAGACCAGTGGGTCCGAGACGTAGTCTCAAAAGGCTACAGGATAGAGCTGACGTCACAGCCGGCACACCGATTCCATCGGTCTGTTCCATCCCTAGACAAAGCTCAGGCTTTTCATCTGGTGTTGGAGGGACTCCGCAGAGACGGAGTGGTGGTCCCAGTACCCACGGGAGAGAGGTTCAGGGGTTTTTACTCCAACCTCTTTATTGTCCCAAAGAAGGACGGCTCTTTTCGTCCGGTTCTGGACCTCAAGTTGTTCAACCGCCACGTGTTGGTTCGGAAGTTTCGTATGGAATCCCTGCGCTCCGTGATCGCGGCTGTGTCACAGGGAGACTTCCTGGCGTCCATAGATATCCGGGACGCCTACCTTCACGTGCCCATTGCACCGGCTCATCAGCACTGGTTGAGATTCGCAGTGGGGGAAGAACACTTCCAATTTGTGGCACTGCCATTCGGGCTAGCCTCGGCACCGCGAGTGTTCACAAAGGTGATGGCCTCAATGATGGCTCTCCTGCATGTGCAGGGACACGCCGTCATTCCCTATTTGGACGACCTGCTGGTCAGGGCGCCATCGGAAGATCTTTGTCGGGTGAGCCTGGAGGTGACCATGAAGTCTCTGGAACAGTTCGGGTGGCTTCTCAACATTCCAAAGTCGACCCTGATTCCGACCCAGTCTTTGACATATCTGGGCATGGACTTCCACACGGACTCAGCCCTGGTGTCCCTACCTCAAGCCAAACAGCTTGCGATCCAGTCAGGAGTGCAGAATGTTCTCCTGTCACCACAATCTTCCCTACGGGGGTTGATGAAGCTGGTGGGACGCATGGTAGCGGCGATAGAGGCGGTGCCTTTCGCACAGTTTCGCCTCCGTCCTCTCCAGTTGGAGATTCTTCGCCGATGGGACAAAAGGACGATTTCTCTGAATCGACTGGTGACGCTGTCACAATCGACCAGGGACTCCCTACAGTGGTGGCTCCAACCACATCATCTGTCACGGGGCCGGTCCTTTCTAAAACCGTCATGGTTAGTGGTGACCACCGACGCCAGTCTGAAAGGCTGGGGTGCGGTGTTCTTGCACCACAGGGCTCAAGGCCTCTGGACTCAGTCGGAGTCGGCATTACAGATCAACGTGCTGGAGATCAAGGCGGTCTATCTGGCGCTCCTGGCGTTTCAGAAATTCCTGTCAGGACAACCCATTCGGGTTCAGTCCGACAATGCGACGGCCGTCGCCTACATAAATCATCAGGGAGGGACCAGAAGTGCTCAGGCCCTCGCCGAAGTCCACCGCATTCTAGCCTGGGTGGAGGAAAACGGCTGCCTGATCTCCGCAGTTCACATCCCAGGGGTCGAGAACTGGGAGGCCGACTACCTGAGCCGACAGGGGATGGACGCCGGAGAGTGGTCCCTGCATCCAGACGTCTTCCGAGACATCTGCAGCAAATGGGGCACTCCGGACGTGGATCTGATGGCCTCACGGCTGAATCATCAGGTGCCGCAATACGTAGCAAGATCATGGGATCCTCAGTCTCTGGGGGCGGATGCCCTGATCCTGAGTTGGTCCAGCTTCCAGCTGCCATATGTGTTCCCGCCTCTGGCTCTGATTCCCAGGGTTCTGTGGAAAATCAGGACAGAATGCAGAGTAGCCATTCTAGTGGCTCCAGATTGGCCCCGGAGGTCCTGGTACCCGGACCTCTGGCAACTGTCAGGCGGACACCGGTGGGCTCTTCCAGAACGCGCAGATCTACTCGCGCAAGGCCCATTCTTCCACCTCAATTCCAGGGCCCTCAGATTGACTGCATGGCTCTTGAGGCCTGGTTGCTGACATCCAGGGGCTTCTCTCCTACTGTGGTTGCCACGATGAATCGGGCAAGGAAACCGGTCTCCAGGAAGATATACCACAGAACGTGGAAAATCTTTTTCTCCTGGTGTGCCTCTGGTGGACGCTCACCGTGGCCCTTGTCCATCCCGACATTGTTGGCCTTCCTACAGTCGGGTTTGGAGTTGGGATTATCCCTTGGCTCTCTGAAGGGTCAAGTATCAGCACTTTCAGTGCTGTTTGACAGGCGCCTGGCGCTCCTCCCGAAGGTTCGTCAATTTCTGCAGGGGGTGTCTCGGGTGGTTCCGCCTTACAGACGACCTCTGGACCCTTGGGACCTCAACATGGTCCTGGCGGCACTGCAGAAACCGCCGTTTGAGCCACTGAGAGACATCTCTCTCTCTCGTCTGTCCCAGAAGGTGGTTTTTCTGGTGGCAATTACGTCTCTGAGAAGGGTCTCAGAATTGGCTGCACTTTCGTGCAAGTCACCCTTTCTGGTGGTTCACCAAGACAAGGTGGTGTTGCGCCCGCGGCCTGAATTCTTGCCGAAGGTGGTTTCAACTTTCCACCTAAACCAGGAGATTGTTCTCCCATCATTTTGCCCCGCTCCCGTTCATCAGGTTGAGCGCGACCTCCATACTCTGGATCTCGTGAGAGCTGTACGCATTTATGTGTCCAGGACCGCCTCCTTTAGGAGTTCGGATTCCTTATTTGTCCTCACGATGGGTCGTTGTAAGGGGTCCGCGGCTTCGAAGTCGACCTTGGCCAGATGGATCAAGGCTCCCATTCAGGAGGCATACCGGTCTTCTGGTTTGCCTCTCCCGGTGGGTTTGAAGGCACACTCTACCAGAGCTGTAGGTGCCTCATGGGCCTTGCGACATCGAGCATCTGCTCTACAGGTGTGTCAGGCGGCCACCTGGTCCAGCCTGCACATTTTCTCAAAGCACTATATGGTGCATGCCCATGCCTCTGCGGATGCAAGTTTGGGCAGGCGGGTCCTCCAGGCGGCGGTTGCCCACCTTTAAGGGGGACCGTGTATTATCCGTCTTGTTGAGGAACTCTTCCCGCCCTGGGGTATTGCTTTAGGACATCCCCATTGTCTGGGTCTCCCATTATGATGACCAGAAAAAAGAGAATTTTGTTTACGTACCGTAAATTCTTTTTTCTTTAATCATCAATGGGAGACCCAGCACCCACCCAGTTGTTCCGTTGCATGTTTGCATTTGATCTGTTCTCTGTTGAGACAGTGTTTTCCGGGTTGTTCAAACCGTCTGTGCACGGTATTCTTCCCGATGTTTTGGGTGTGGTTCATTTTTCTCCTCGCAGCTTATGGACTAAACTGAGGATGTTCCCTACGGTGGGGGTTTATAAGCGGAGGAGGCGGTGTCTACAAACTTGTAGTACCTAGTGTGACCTCCGGAGGGCGGAGCCCTAAACCCCATTGTCTGGGTCTCCCATTGATGATTAAAGAAAAAAGAATTTACGGTACGTAAACAAAATTCTCTTTTTTGAAAGGAGAACTCTCCTGTTCATACATTACATGGGATGGTATATCAAGGGTTAGATTGTAGTGTGATCATGGGGCTGGCGGACACACCCCCTGTTCATACAGATGTATGAGGGGGCTGGGATGTAGGTTGATCCTGGAGCCTCCAGGGTCCACACCCTTGACACAAATCTTAATCTAACTAATTTTTCTGTCCCCAAAGGGAGGGGAGAGTGCTGAGGAGCAGGTATGATTTTATTGATTCATAAGAGATCTGTAGATCTGCAGTGTACAGCTCTGCTTCATCATGTAGAAGAGCAGGGACAGTACCAAAATTATTTATCTCCCCGGAGTTCCCCTTTAAGGGCCCTTGTGCAACACTGGTGTCTCAGACCTTTGTTCATAAGGCCTTTCTTCATCAGGCCCTCTTTATGTAAACAGCAGCACATATGCATATTTATATTAAGCACAATATAATAAAATATGCAGTTTCTAATACATCATGCTGACATTTACACATTATATATACTACACCATGTTCCAAATTATTATGCAAATTGGTTTTAAGTGTCATGGTTTTTTTTTTTTTTTGTAATGTCAATAAAACCCATTTATGTTATTGTGTCTCAGGGTTCTTTGGATCACTGAAATCAATCTCAGATACCTGTGATAATTAGTTTGGCTGGTGAGCCCAATGAAAGGAAAACTGGATGTTCCACAATATTGAGCAGGCCACAGTTTTCAAGTAAGGGTGGCTTCACACTGCGGTGTGATCTGGTCCGAGGCTGTCCGGGATGAACCAGACAGCCCCGGACTGGATCAGCACACAGAACTGGAGGGCTAATTTGCCGTCCAGTCCGGTCTGCAGCTGCAGCCGCTTAGGTCAGGACCGCAGCGCCGCGGTCCTGACCTATATCAGTAGCGGGAGCTGCGTGCGGCTGCAGACTGGACCGGAGGGCAAATTAGCCCTCCAGTTCTGTGTGCTGATCCAGTCCGTCCGGGGCTGTCAGGTTCATCCCGGACAGCCCCGGACTGGATCACACCGCAGTGTGAAGCCGTCCTAACATGGGAAAGATAAAGGATCTCTCTGCTGCCAAAAATCAACAAATAGCGCAATGCCTTGGACAAGGGATGAAAACATTAAGGCCGCTTCACACGCTATGATATCGTTACCGATATCGTTGAAACGTCACGGATTTGTGATCGTGTAAACGAACGATGTAGGAAAGAAAAATCGTTAGAACGGTCATCAAAAATTTGGGATCCAGACCTCAAATCTATTGTTCGTCATCCAATTAACGTCATGGGAAGAAGCAACATCGTTCAATGTGAAACCTTTTTGAACGATGTCGTTCATATTTCTTCTATTCCTGCCGCTTTGTAAAATCGTTCAAACGTTCTTCTCCAAATAGCTGGAGCATTGCCAAATTTAAGATCGATAATGATATCCTTGCGAGTGACAACACACTAATGGTACCTTTACATGCCGCCACAACAGGATGGATACAACCCGCTACAGGCTACAAATGTAGCTTGTCGCGCAAATATCGCCCGTAGTAGCGGCGTCTGAAGACGGGACGACACAGCCGGCTACAGATACATCTGTATCCGTGCACTGCCCATAAACAGATGGCTACATCGCCGATTGTAGCGAGCTGTATCGGCGTGTAAAGAAGGAACAGAAGGGTTGTTTCTACACCATGCTATGTAGCTGGGGCGTGACACAGGGTCCGGGTTTCCGCGCCCCCTTCAGCGATCATTGGAGGAAGCTCCTGCGTTGCGATTGGTTGTCGCCGCACAGGGCGGCATATTTAAGGAGCTGACGAGTCACACTACACAATTGCTCGAGCGTCAAGTATTAATCAGCCTCCTGCGATGCCTGGCCAATCATGGTATTATTGCTTTGTCCTATCAGCGTACGGACGTCTCGTAATCCACAATTGTAGCACGCCTATGTGCTGTCCCTGCTGCACCAGGTACGCCCATAGTAGCTGGTTGTAGCGGTGTGTAAATGACGTACGATGGGCTACAGATGGCTACTTGAGACACCCGGCGATGTAGCTAGTTACAGATGTAGCGTAGCGCACCTTGTGGCGGCGTGTAAAGAGGGTGCGTTTACCGTTGGTAACCGTTTGGGCGTGCTCGTGCACGTGAAGTAGCCGTTGGTATCCATCCTGTTGTGGCGGCGTGTAAAGGTACCATAAGGGTACCTTTACACACGGCTACATTTGTAGCTTGTCACCAGGTAACTTACTGGTTGCAGTGAAATCATGGAGAGATTATTCCATTTGTACACAGCAACAAGATAGAACCTTGTCTCCATGATTTCACTGCAACCAGTAAGTTACCTGGTGACAAGCTACAAATGTAGCCGTATGTAAAGGTACCCTCACTGTGTCGGAAGGATCGCGGTCACGTGACTTAGCTAACGATCTCATTCACCTATATCCTAACGTGTGAAGCAGCCTTTATATATTGCACAAAAACTTAAGCATGATCATCGTACTGTGAAGAGATTTGTGGCTGATTCTGAGCACAGACGTGTTCGTGCAGATAAAGGCAGAATGAGGAAGATGTCTGCCAGGCAAGTTCATCGGATTAAGAGAGCAGCTGCTAAAAGGCCTTACAAACCAGCAAACAGATATTTGAAGCTGCTGGTGCCTCTGGAGTCCCTCGAACCTCAAGGTGTAGGGTCCTTCAAAGGCTTGCTGTGGTGCATAAACCTACTATTCGTTCACCCGTAAACAGTGCACACAAGCAGAAACGGTTGCAGTGGGCCCAGACAATACAACCCTGGATGGCCCAGATGGATGGAGTAGTGGATGGTTGGTGGATGGCCACCATGTCCCAACAAGGCTGCAACGTCAGCAAGGAGGTGGAGGAGTCATATGTTGGGCAAGAATCATTAGGGAACAGCTGGTAGGCCCCTTTAAGGTTCCTGAAGGTGTGAAAACGACCTCTGCAACGTATATAGAGTTTCTGACTGAGAACTTTCTTCCATGGTACAAAAAGCAAAAACGTGCCTTTAGGAGCAAAATCATCCTCATGCATGTCAATGCACCATCTCATGCTGCAAAGAATACCTCTGTGTCATTGGCTGCTATGGGCATAAAAGGAGATAAACTCATGGTGTGGCCACCATCTTCCCCTGACCTCAACCCTATAGAGAACCTTTGGAGTATAATTAAGCAAAAGATCTATGAGGATGGAAGGCGATTCTGACATCATGTAAAGAAATACAAGCAGAAACTCTCCAGAAACTCACAAGTTCAATGGATGCTAGAATTGTGAAAATGAGATCAAAGAAGGGTTCCTATGTTAACATTTAACTTGTCCTGTTCGGATGTTTTGGACTTAAATAACGTTTTATTTCAGTGAATGTGACCTGTTAATGCTGCAAATTCAACAAATGAGCATTTTCAGTTCTTTCAAACATATCAAATGTTTAGAAACTCTACTGTGCCTACTAATTTGGAACAGTGCTTTTAGAGTTTATTTTTTAATTTTGAAGATTATACTGTTATCATTGGGAGGTTTCTTCAATAAAATTTGATGTTATACTCTAACGCGGGGGTGGGGAACCTTTTTTCTGCCGGGGGCCATTTGGAAATTTCTACAATCCTTCGGGGGCCGCAAAATTATCAACTTAAAATTACCTGCTTTATTTGGTTAAAATAGACATAGGGTTAATCTGCAGGTTAATAGCTTGTAAAAGCTGCCCTGCACTTGAAGATTGAATCTCGCTGGCAGGAAGAAATAAAATTGAATCCTCCAGGCAACAATTCAATTTCAGCCACAGGGGCAGCGCTGGAGCAAGTTTAGTTACTGTCTGTGAATGGAGAGATTTAGGCTGGGGTCACACCTGCGTTTAAATTTTGTAAACCTGATCCGGTTTTGAGCTTTCAAAAAGCTCAAAACCGGAGCAGGAACCGCTCCCCATAGGAGCCCATTATGGTAACCGGATTACTCTACATGCAATCCGGTTGCCGGCTCCGGATCTGCAGCCTGATCTAAAAATCATGCAGGCTGCTGTTTTCGGAGCGGTTCTGGCAACCGCAATGCGGTCACCGGATTGCTCAGGATGTGTAATCCTGAGCAATGCGGTTACCGTATACTTTGTTCATCCCTGCTGCCGCAGGGATGAACAAAGTGTTAAATGTGCATTAAAACATTAAATATGAATATTATCTGTGGCCAACATGTCTCTAGGGTGTGCCCACCCCCACCAAATGAAGCCGCGGCTCCTCACATTAGAGCAGATACTGTACGCAATGTATGTATGGTATCAGCCGCTGTCCAGGGACCTGATACCTTTAACATTAGGTGTATGGGGGTGCGCACCCCATACACCTAATGTTAAAGGTATCAGGACCCTGGACTGCGGCTGATACTATACGTACAGTATCTGCTCTAATGTGAGGAGCCGCGGCTTCATTCACAAATTTGTACAAAGCCGACAATAGCCGGCTATACTGTCAATGGGTGATTTAACCCCTAACATGCTGACATAAGTGGACAGCATGTCTCTAGGGAGGGTGGGCACCCCCTAGAGACATGTTGGCCACAGCTAATATTCATATTTAATGTTTTAATACACATTTAACACTTTGTTCATACCTGCGGCAGTAGGGATGACCAAAGTATACGGTAACCGTATTGCTCAGGATTACACATCCTGAGCAATACGGTTACCGCATTGCAGTTTACAGCACACATTTTTGCACAAAAATGTGTGTGAAGTCAATTGCGGTTACCGCATCCGGATCTGGATGCGGTCACCGCTATTGCCTTAACAAGTGTGACCCCAGCCTTAGAGCCGTGACTGAACTCATGCAGCCCCCGTGATTGTAACAGGAATGCTGCCACCAGAATTAAAGTTCATTTCCTCCAGGCAGCGGGGTTTAATATGCAGGTGCCGGACAGGTTTCAAACGCTATTAACCTGCAGATTAACCCCATATCTGGGGCCTGAGGTATACGGCACATGGGTAGGCAGAGCCTGAGGAAAATGGCACATGAGTACATGGATCTTGAGGCATACGGCACACGGATACACGGAGCACGAGGCATACGACACATGGGTACAATGAGCCTGAGGCGTACGGCACTTGGGAACACGGAGCCTAAAGTGTAAGACACATCGGTACACTGAGCCGGAGGCATATGGCACATGGGTACATGGGGCCAGAGGCATACAGCAAATGGGTACACAGTGCCTGAGGCATATGGCACATGGGTACACAGGGCCTGAGGCATATGACACATGGGTACATGAAGTCTCAGGTGTATGGCACACAAAGCCTGAGGTGTACAACACAGGAGTACATGGAGCCTGTGGTGTACGACACAAAGGGTAGCCAGAGGCGTACGACTCGCGTTTACACGGGGCCAGAGGCGTACGATACATGGGGCCAGAGGTGTACGACACACGGGTGCACGGGGCCAGAGCAAAAAGGAGCTGCATCCAGCAACACATGCAAAGGAAGGCAGATAAAAATCAATATGGACATATATGATTTTAACATGGCTTAACATGATTTTTATCTCCCTCTCTTGGTTGTGCTGCTGCTGGATGCAGATCTTTTTTGCTACTGACACTCCTCATCCCTGCACAGCCCGGAGATCATCAAGTAGCACAGAACAGACGCTTTTATTTTATTTATTTTGACATCTTTATGTTTACTGACCTCCTGGAGGTGGAAGGCATTGTGTACTTAAGATGCCAGCAGGAGCTGATTGCAATCGTTAGATGCTTTAGCAGGGAGCTGGAGAGCGCAGCAGCTCCTGCCACACACAACTTCTCACGCGCTGGCAATGTTGCATGTCGGACACAAGTCCGGCGCGCACCTATGAGGATTTAAAGGGCCCACATCACAAAATGAGCAAAGTGGACACGGGCCGGATCAGGTAACATGGCCGGCTGGATGTGGCCCGGGGGCCAGACGTTCCCCATCCCTGCTCTAATGGGTGATGACTTTTATTACACTGATCGTCATTTGCACCGACCATTTAGGAAAATCAGAGAAAAAGAACATTTGCATAATAATTTGGAACATGGTGTATGCATAGTACACACATGCACATACACATAACTTATGCCTGTATGCAGTGACATTTTTGTGATGCTCTTCTTCAGACATTGTTTGCTTGTTCACTCAAAGATGTAACAGCCATAACCTTTTTACTTTTATGTTAGCCTTACTATATGAGGTCTTATGTTTTTACAAGATGAGTTGTGTTTTTTTTCAGTGTCGTTGCCAAAAACATGTGCAAGAGTTACATTGGTGTCATCTATTAATTGATTTACTGAAAAAAGTAATCATCCTACCATTTACCGATCACTATAAATAATCTTTTCATTGTATTGTTTGAGTTATTAGCCCAGCATATATCTAGATCAGGGCTGGGGAACCTCCAGACTGAGGTCTATTTATTGACCGCAATGTAATTGCCTTTCTTTGTGTAGATCCTTTTGACCACAGCACTTGGGCTGCTGGCCCCGTTTTACTGGCTAACAGCCCTCTAATTCTTACCTAAACTGAATACTGCGGCACACTACAAAAAAATACATCATGACACTTGGCCAATTCCATCGTCAGGAAGTTCTTTGTGGATGGAGTTAGCACACGCTGCACTCCCATCTCAATAATGAAGGCTGAAGTCACAATATCTCCTACTTAATGCATACAGCAGCCTGGGTATGCTTTGTGCTGTATATACACCAATTTTCGTGTCTCCTATGTGCTGTATATACACCAGTCTCCGTGTCTCCTATGTGCTGTATATACACCAGTCTCCGTGTCTCCTATGTTCTGTATATACCCCAGTCATCTCCATGTCTCCTATGTGCTGTATATATCCCAGTCATCTCCATGTCTCCTATGTGATGTATATACACCAGTCTCCGTGTCTCCTATGTGATGTATGTACAGCAGTGTCTGTGTCTCCTTTGTGTTACGAAGCTGTGGGTAAAGAAAGGGTGATAGGGTCTTAACAGGCAATCATAAAGAAAATTAAAGAGAGATAGTTACTCACCTTGTATGGTTGTGCCATACAACCAACATGAAAGCGTTCAAAATGGGCAAACAGCTGCTGCAGGATCCACATCCAGACCTATGGATACAAATCTGCGCTGCTGTTATAAATGATGTGATTCAGAAGTGATTGTCATAAAGATGGTCATTTATTTTATGCACTTCGAAGTGTGTCCCCACTTTTTCCTCAGGAAAGTCACCGATTGGATCGCACTGCATGGACTTGGTGCACATCGCCTGACCCGACTGTGACAGTAGAAATATCTGAAGCTATGACGCTTGGGTCCCGAGAACCGCAAACACTTCGTGCATTGTGCCCTGACATTGGCCAGAATTGCATGGATGTGTGAAAGAGCCCTGACAGCCACAGTCAGAAAAGACCTCTAATCCCAGTGCCAATCGCAGCGTTACTAAACGGAAGCTGCACTATGTGTCGTCTCAATCAGTCCCAACATTGTGATCGCTGAAATAGTTGGTTTTAAATTGTAAACTTGGGACCGAACAAGGTCCCCCGGGCTGCCCAGTGTAATGCCAGCATTTTATATACAGGGTAGTTCATTTATATGGATGCACCTAAATAAAATGAGAATGGTTGGTGATATCAACTTCCTGTTTGTGGCACATTAGTATATGGGAGGGAAAAACTTTTCCAGATGGGTGGTGACCATGGGGGCCATTTTGAAGTCAGCCATTTTGGATCCAACTTTATTTTTTTCAGTGGGAAGAGGGTCATGTGACACATCAAACCTATTGAGAATTTCATAAGAAAAACAATGGTGTGCTTGGTTTTAACATAACTTTATTCTTTCATGAGTTATTTACAAGTGTATGACCACTTATAAAATGTGTTCATAGTGCTGCCCATTGTGATGGATTGTCAATGTAACCCTCTCCTCCCACTCTTGACTCACTGATAGCAACACTGCAGAAGAAATGCTAGCACAGGCTTCCAGTATCTGTTGTTTCAGATGCTGCACATCTCGTATCTTCACAGCATAGACAATTGCCTTTAGATGACCCCAAAGATAAATGCCTAAGGGGTTAGATTGGGAGACCTTGATGGCCATTCAACTGGCCCACGATGACCAATCCACTTTCCAGGAATCTGTTCATGTAGGAATGCTCGGACCTGACGCATATAATGTGGTGGCGCACCATCCTGTTGGAAAAACTCACGGAACGTGCCATCTTCAGTGCATAAAGAGGACAACACATCATGTAGCAATTTCAGATATCCAGTGGTATTGAGGTTTCCAATGATGAAGAATGGCCCCACTATCTTTGTACCCCATATACCACACCATACCATCAGTTTTTTTGTTTTAACAGTCTTGGAGGGATCTATCCACTGTGGGTTAGTGTCAGACCAATAGCGCTGGTTTTGTTTGTTAACTTCACCATTCAGAAAAAAGTTTGCCTCATCACTAAACATAATGTTATGTGTAAACTGAGAGTCCTATTCCAATAATTGTTTTGCCCATTCTGCAAATACAGTGGCCGATCTGGGTGATCCTCGTTGAGATGCTGCAGCAGCTGGATTTTGTAATGGTAGCATTTATAAGCAGCTAATATCTGCCGAAGCGATGTTCGACTGATGCCACTCTCCAGTGACATGCGGCAGTGTTATGCTGAGGGCTCTTGCTGAATGAATCTAGGACAGCCACTGATGTTTCTTCATTAGTGACAGTTTTCTTGCGTCCACATTTTGGCAAATCCAATAATGAACCTGTGTCATGAAATTTGGCAAGGAGTTTGCTAACTGAAACATGGGAGATGGGTGGTCTTGTAGGGTGTCTTGCATTGAAATCTGCTGCAATGACCCAGGTACTGCATTCACCAGACATCAGCACAATTCTCTATCCGCTCCTCATGTGTTAACCTCTGTGACATGTCAATGGCTGTAAACAAAGAGAAACTTGTAAGTAACTCATGAAAGAAAAAAGTTACATTAAAATGAAGCAATCCATTGTTTTTCTTATGAAATTCTCAATAAGTTTGATGTGTCACATGACCCTCTTCCCATTGAAAAAAATGAAGTTGGATCCAAAATTGCCGACTTCAAAATGGCCACCATGGCCACCACCCATCTGGAAACGTTTTCCCCCTCCCATATACTAATGTGCCACAAACAGGAAGTTGATATCACCAACCATTCCCATTTTATTTAGGTGTATCCATATAAATGGCCCACCTTGTACAACGATAATTATATAATGGCACAAAAAATGTCTGAAAGTAAAAGATTGTTGAAAATTAATAAATGACGTGTGGCATCTCCATAGTCATAAGATCAAACCAAAAGTGGTATGTTGTCCAGTAATGTAAATGGAATTGATATTTTAAGTGCATGTGAATTAAATATAAAGAATAGTAATCGCTAAAAAAAAATCTGCAACTCGTCTCACAAAACATCATGTCCCTAGAAGTAGATATCAAAATGAAAAAGTCACTGTAGCCTTAAAGAATTCTGCCCACCCTACCCATGGCTGGACTTGGCTATGTGAGTCCAGACACCGATCACATGAGGTAGAAGAGCGTAAAAATTTGAGAGGTTTTTATTCCACATAAAACCTAATTTATTAGTTTGGTGCAGCTCAATTAATCTCCACGGACACATCTACACAGCTGTGCTGCCCATAGAATGCAGAAAGTGATACGAGCGGCCTGTGCCCCCTGGGTGTCATAGCCCCCCGGCTGAGCATGTAGGGTGCATTCTGCAGCAGATGCTGGTTTTCATGTCTGTAGGGTCTCATTCAGATATCAGATTCTCACATATACAGCCTGCCCCATTATACTATAGGGGACTGTTCACATGTCCCTGCACTTTTGCTGTGTGAGTGATCCACGTCAAAACAATGGCATGCGTCCGATTTTGGTCCAAGTTACAAAGACTCAACATTACAAGTTTATGGGTCCTTGGAAAAAAAACTGGACCCCACTCGGACGCTGTGTGTGTACAGTTTGATAAATGAAGCTGGAGAAATCCATCAATTTGTTTATTTTTATTATTTGTTACATGAGAAAAACTGCTGAAACTTTCATGGTAAAAACTAAAACTGATGAAAATCTGATCCAAAACACGATGATCCAAAAGATCGAGGGAAAAATGATCCAAAACATTGAGGAAAAAATGATCCAAAAGATCGAGGGAAAAAATGATCCAAAAGATCGAGGGGAAAAAATTATCCAAAAGATCGAGGGAAAAAATGATCCAAAACATTGAGGAAAAAATGATCCAAAACATTGAGGAAAAAATGATCCAAAAGATCAAGGGAAAAAATGATCCAAAACATTGAGGAAAAAATGATCCAAAAGATCTAGGGAAAAAATGATCCAAAACATTGAGGAACGTCGATCAGTCTTTTTCATATAAGAAGAATCAGTGACGTCTTAATGAGCCCGGAGGTGGATTAATTTGTCATTGTTATGATTATGACATCAGCATACTTAACATTTAATGATCAGTTATCCTAACCTGTCATGTGTGAGGACATTAAATTCTAGCTGGCATGGCTGGTAACACAATGTACCTAGTGCAGTGTTATAACATGTACTGTTTCTCCATCAGGTTACATGACAATGACACGCACATACATAGTTCTTCAGATCATCAGAGTTTTACGGGATAATGGAAACACTCTTGAACTACAGTGTGGCGATTCTCATGGCGACCTCTCCTTTCAGTCTAGTCGGTGGGAGTCGTTGGCTTGGAAATGGCACCTGTCTTTCATTTATGGCATATTCTTCAATATTTAATAAATATTTCAAGTAGTAATAACCCTTTACGTTTTATTGAGGCCTGTGTAAGAAAGTGGATCTTGGAAAAGTTTGTGCATCCCTGGTCTCAATAAAGCTATATATTCCGGACTATTTAGTATTTAGTCATAAAGTGATTAAAGGTGTTTTCCGGGACTAACGTTCATGGCCTGTCCTTAGGATAGGTCATCAATGTCTTATTTATGGAAGGTGCGACACCTTCCATCAGCTATATAGTGGCTGCAGCTGGGTGCCTCATATTCACCCCCCATTCAAATCATAGGGTGCAGATGTGAAGTATCTGGCCATGGCCACTATTCTGTTGAGGGAGCGGTTGAGCAGTACTGGCCAACTCCGACAACAGCTGATCAGCGAGATGCAGAGTGTTACACCCCCACCAAACACATTGATAGCCTATCCTTATGAGTCTATCTAGAGAATGAAATGGCTTATAAGTCCAAGTGAATCCATTCTCTGTCCAGCTCGACTGACTGAAAGCTGCAGCTTATACGAGCAGTGTGAGATCTCAGCTGCAGGAGAGACAATGAGGAGCCATTAATACAATCAGTCTAGGTGGACAGGGTTTGCTTTTAACTTCAGTAAGGATTGTACAACCATATGGAATATCAAAGTATGTACACCAGCCTCCTCAGGTGTAATATGCAGTCTGATGCAATCTGGTGACAGATCTGCTTTCATTTCAATAATGGCTGCAGTGTATGAGAGCACATAATAGAGGGCTCGTGTGTCAGGTTGGCATGACGCTTCGGGCACAGTTTGGCACCACATTTACTGTGTATGACTTGTATTGCTTGCCCTGTACATAGTTTGTATAAACTTGTCTTCCCTTACAGGACACGTTACCGTCCATGTGAATAATGGTTTGTGGTAATTTGATGCATGTTCCTAGCGGCTCCTCGCTTCGTCACCTCTCCTGTGTATTTTGTTCTGGACTGCAGAGACACTTGGGATTTGTTGCAAATTGGACAAAAAACCCACAAAAATGATGACCAAGTCTGTGCTATCACCGATCAGCTAAAATATAATTTTTGTTTGATTATATTACAATTTGCGAGATCATTCAAATACAAATAATAATGGGAAATCCAAAAAACAAAATCCTCTTATTGCCAACCATGTGTGGTTGCACATATTGTTTTGTCACCTTTAAAGGGAACCAACCACCTCAGATCACCCTAATACACAGTTAGTACATGTCCCTGCACCCTAAGGATACCTTTCCAGCACTGTTTTTGTGTAAAATCTTGCATCAGTATAACTCATATTAAGAGTTCATAAACTTACTAGCCTGGAGACGTCTGGGCGTATCACTCCTTCTGTTATACTTCAGGGCTGTGCATTCATTGCATTGCTGTGCTCCCCCTCCCTCTGTGCAGAGGAGATAACGATCACGCCCATCAGGGCAGGGCAGCAGGCACGGAGGGAGGGGGAGCACAGACATGCAATGCACAGTCCTGAAGTATAACAGAAGGAGTGATACGCCCAGAAGTCTTCAGGCTAGTAAGTTTATAAACTCTTTATATGAGTTATACTAATGCAAGATTTTACACAAAAACAGTGCTGGAAAGGTATCCTTAGGGTGCAGGGACATGTACTAACTGTGTATTAGGGTGATCTGAGGTGGTTGGTTCCCTTTAAGCTTCTTCATAATTAAACACTGAGACAACAAGTCTATATATCGGGGAGCTCAACAATCCCCTATGAGTGACCTGCAGCTCATCATCCAGTCTGCAAAATGCACCCCTGCCTGTATCCAGTATCTCACGCCATCTGCACCCTCTGCTGGCGCCCCCGTGCTGCGGGTTTCATTTTCTCACTTGTACCTGCATGGATCAGAGGGGCTTATAAGCACTTATCACTATTTTATTTTACCTAATTGGTATGTATTCTAATAACTTGTGGAACGGGGCATACCCCAGAGCGTGTCACCCGGGGCATCTGCAGAGGACTTGTAGAGAGGGTAGCAGTTGTGTACAGTGGGACTTTTCTAAGTGCTGTCTGTCAGTGTTTCCTTCCTGTTGGCCCTGTCTGTCGCTATCTGCTAGTATGTGCCCAATATAATATCTGTCTCCTCTTCTATTTCTTCTTACAGTGCGAGATAAACTGAGAGAAATCGTTGGCGCCTCTACAAACTGGAGGTACTCAGCCCCAGTGTTACGCTGGTCCAGATTATTACATGTCTCAATATATTTCTCTGATAAGTATCCAGATTCTGAACTCCCTTGGTGCTAGTCATTTTATTCTATCCCTATTTTTCCATGTGTGACTTATAGTCATATCTACCTACTACATATATGAGGAAATCTATCAGCAGTTTTTTGATTCCTCATCTGACAGCAACATAATGTGTATAAAGAAACCCTGAATCCAATGAAGTGTCTCATAGATTACTGGCTGAAGCCATTCTTACTCAAAGAACTTAATGTCAGGAACACAGCAGATCCGGCAGAGATGCTCCCTCTCACACCAGGATCTCAATAGAGACTTTGTATTGACTGTGAGGTGTCAATCACAGAAAGGGGTGTGTTGGGCTGCCTTGAAGGTGACTTTCTAGTCCTGTAATGGTAATCACAGGGTAGTAAAGCCATTAGTTAAATTAAACAATTTCACAGACTATGATAAGAAAGGTACAGTTGCTTTTTGTTGTTTAAGCCTGGAATCACACTGTCCGTGTGATATGCGAGGCAGTCCGATGACTCTCGGATCAGTCACCTGGAACAGCCTCTTCCTGTCAGGACAGGAGTGTCAGCTGCTTGTATTTATATGCAGCTCTACACTCCCCGTCCAGAGAGGGGGAGGCTGTTCAGGGTTATTGGTCCGACACTCGTCTGAGAGACTCGCATATCACACGGATAGTGTGATTCCAGCCTAACCCTTACAGCATGCTGTCTTCAGCTGACATATCAAAATCCTGCTGACAGATTCTTTTTAATGCTCATATTAGAAATAGTCATGAATTCTCTTGACATGTCTGTTCTAGTATATTCCAAGTTTCTTTTATAAGAATGACACTTGGAAACAGATTGACAAATAGGTGTTGCTTACGGTCACTTAATTTCGTCCGTAAACACAATGTCGCAGTGCCAGTCAGTAATGATCATGCCAGGCTGTGTAAGGACAGAGAGTGTCATTAACAAAGGGAATGGTGACACCAAAATCTCATTTTATTCCTAAATTTCCGGACGTAATAACAGAGCGGCACAAAGCAGAGTTCTAAGAAAAGAGGCCCAAGACTTGTTATTTCATGATGTATACAAGTGATTACTGTAACAGATGTGTCGGGAGAGCCAAGGTCCTTTTTAAGTTTTCCTATTATAATAAAGTGAAGGAATCCTATTTTTTTCATGCAGGATCTTTATTGTTCTGTTTTTGTGCACAGTCCATAGATTAGAGAACTGCTGTGTCTTAAAAAAACAAACAAACCTGCCATACCCTCTACAAGGCCATTTTTCTTAGACATGGTAATGTAAAACTAAATGAGCAGGGATGTATTCTCTCTGACATTTAATCCCTTTGTATTGAATTATATAGATGATGTGCAATACATTTCCATTTTCTCCAATTCTTATACCTCAATTCATGTCCTGAAACTGTTTCTCAAATGTAAAATCATTCACAATAAAGTGCATACTGTAAAGAGGTCAACCCTTAAAGGAAAACTGTCAGGTCAAAAATCCATATGTAACAATCATTTTCTAATTCCTACCTCTAAACTCCCTCTATTTGTGTATTTCTTTTTTTTATATTTCTTTCCTATCTTCTGTAAACTTCAAATAAAGAGATTCATTCCATCTGTCACTCACAGTGAATGATCCACTTAGTTCTCTGCTGTCCACTCCCTATAGGATTTATATTCATGTCACATACTCACACCACATCTCTGCACAGGAGATGTGTGTGTGTGTGTGTGGGGGGAGGGGGGCTGTATTCTCCTTTCTGCTCTGTGTTTTCAGCATTACAAGAGGTCAAATACGACACAGAAACTGCCATAGCAAGGATGCCTGCTTAGATAAAGCAGATCTGTAATAGTTTATATACATACACCAGAGCTAGCAATCTCTAAGTAGGTTGCTGCCACCCGTCTCAAGGTGTTACCGTGTGTTGTCCACCTTAATAAACTGAAATATATAGAAGTTTAATAAAACATTCATGGTTTTATAAAATTGTATGTATAATATTGCGACGGTTTATAATAAACGTCCCAAAAAAGAATAAAATCAAGCAGGTGGAAGCAAATCTATACAATCAAAGGTTCGAACAAATAAAAGTAGCCATATTATTGAGGTTAGCGCACAGTCTTAAACTTCTATATATTTCAGATTTGTAATAGGTCTCTTCCTCCATGTCCTCAACAGAACAGACCTCCTGTAAGTGAAACCTGACTCTGCACTGTTAGCAAAGGGAGGGGTGAGGAGAGAGCTGCTGAGAGGGAGTGCATAATTACATGACAGTTTATACAGCACAGGACTATTCCTGTCTGGTTATAATGGAGATGACTAATCCAGGAGCTCCATGTAGGATCCGACAATGCTGATCACATGGAAACTATAAACAGTATAATAATGATTTTACATGTTTTTAAAAGGTCTGCCCAGGCATTATTCAAGGGTAATGTTAGTATCATGCTGAAAAATGACCTGACAGTGTCTCCTTAACGCTTTAATGATCAGGGAATCTTTAGATTTTTGCAAATTTTGTTTCTTCCTTCTCTTCCTCCAAGAAGCGCACCTTCTTAACATTTCTGTATTCTTATTATTTATTTACATGGCGCCATTAGATTCCATGGCGCTTTACATATGGAAAAGGGCAGACAAGGACAAGAACAATATATATGGACAATTAAGTCTTACAGATACAGGACGTATTGGGGCTTGTTCTCGTAGTTTTGAATGAGAGTATTAGTTTTACTTAATTTTGCCTAAAAAGATGACGTGTAAGGCCCCTTTCACATCAGCGATTTACGCTGATCGCGGCAGTTGCGGTGAAAAAACCGCAACTGCCGCAGTTACCGCATGACGGCCGTGATCGCGGCACACTTGTGGCAAGCCCCATACAATGTCTATGGGGCTTGCGGCAAGTGCGGTTTCGGCACTTGCGGCAGGTGCGGCAGCGAAAAAAAAACGCGGTTTTTACGCGGCCGCACCTGCCGCACACTTACCACAAGCCCCATAGACATTGTATGGGGCTTGCCGCAAGTGTGCCGCGATCGCAGCCGTTATGCGGTAATTGCGGCAGATGCGGTTTTTTCACCGCAACTGACGCGATCAGAGTAAAACACTGATGTGAAAGCACCCTAACATGATGCTCTTGGTCGGTGCAATTACCATGTTAGCAAACCTGGTATATATATAATGCAATATATATTTAAAGAGAGGCTGTCATCAGCAAAACAGTTGTATTGTGTAAATTACGTTATTGTGTTACATGTATTTGCAAAAGAAAAAAAAAATAGCAATGGTAATTTTTGTTCATCTTACTATCCTTATTAAAAAAAAAAAAGTGACAATTTTCACACTGGCCATGGGGGCTATTTTTTTTTTTTCAACTATAAATTTTTATTGAGTTTTATAGAATACAAGAAAAGGAAAAAAAATATACCATCAAATTAATTGCAATAATACAACAATATAGGGGAGGGGGGTCAGGTGAATTAGAAAATGGTATTTGTAGGGTGAGACCCTAAAGGGTTTAGCATCCATATCGCCAAATATGTCGTAAGTCCTTGGTGGTAGCAATCTACCACTTCCAAGTAGTCAATATAATCTCGAATAGTTCCCAAAAAGGGACTTCCAGGCATGTAGGGTCACCAATTATAATCACCTTCCTAAAACATCGAATAATAACAAATAGGGAACATTTGGACTAATAACAACCAGAAAAAGTAAGAGAAATAGGACGAGGATAGAACAGTGAGGTGAGGGGGGAGAGAGGGGGAGATAAAGAGGGGGGGGTTGGAAAGGAAGAAGGAAGGTAGGGTGGGAAGGGTTAAGGGAGTAGTGCCTCCCAGGGCCAGGGAGAATGCCTCATCCTTAAATACCCTCCTGGGCAGCAAAGTAGTCCCATGGGGCCCAGACCTGATTGAACTGGTTGACTTTGGCCGCCAACAGGGCTGTCAGGTATTCCATCCTCCTAATGTCCGACAGCCTAGTGAACAAATCCCTGAGGGAAGGTGGTTCCACATGGGGGCTATTTTTATACTTGTTGTCCTCTCAGGAAGAGTTTACAGAAGTTGTTTTTTTTTTTTTTGTATCATCACAGCCATAATTACGGTGGGTACGGAAAGTATTCAGACCCTTTACATTTTTCACGCTTTGTTTCATTGCAGCCATTTGGTAAATTCAAAATGGTTGTTTTTTTTTTTTCTTTCAATAATGTGCACTCTGCAACCCATCTCAACTAAAAAGACCAGAAATGTAGATATTTTTGCACATTTATTACAAAAGAAAAACTGAAATGTCTCATGGTCATAAGTATTCGGACCCTTTGCTCAGACACTCACATGCTGTCCATTTCCTTGTGATCCTCCTTGAGATGGCTCTACTCCTTCATTGGAGATCAGCCGTGTTTAATTAAACTGATAGGTTACAATGCCCTGAATATGAGGTAACAGCTAATCAGGAGAACTATACTACACTCCTGCTTTACAGGTATTTGCTAATATTATTATTATTATTATTAGACCTACTACATTAGGATCAATGGGAATATCCTTTGTAAAGCAGCGGCTGTGGATAGCCAAAAACGTGAGACAGTGACCCAGGAGTTCACACCAACAGTCTTTTTATTCACACAACACCCTTTACAGACTCAGATACTCGGAGCGTAGCAGATTCACTCATGTATCTTCCTGTTACAGTCCTGCACCATTGTAGGATGCTCAGGTGCAGGGTCCACTTCCATTGTCCGTCTGACAATTGTCTAGGTCTCTAGTACTGGTCTGTATAACCCTCACACAGAAAGTGCTGGTGAGACACACCCTGCCCTTCGCTGCAGGATTAAATAGGAATTGTGGCTATGAGCCATTTTCAAGACCTGAGCTGGAGGGAGAGATCCGTCCCACTACCATCCTACAGATCTCTCCAGTAATAAAAGCCAAAATAAGGTTTCCTTTAAAGACTTGGTCAAATAAAATTAAATGTGAACTTAGTTAAGTTATTTTTTGTTACACTCACAGCAGTAGTTGTGAATACAGCAAACCAGCAGGTTCAGTAGGTTTCCATGCACATTCTGGGGGATACGTAGCGACCTTCGCGTATGACACCTGTCACTACCTCACACCATTTTAAATCTAACAATTTCCCATGGTTAGTGTGACAATTACAAGATTTCTATATTTTATTCTTAATACAGATTGCGGTACGCTAAAGAAAAACGCCAGCATTTAAGAAAAATAAAAGTTAAATAATACATTAAATGTAATTGTTATTAAAATCAATAGGCCATTTTCTAATAATGGTTTCCCTTTAAATTATATATTTTCATCATTATTTTATAAATAAAAAAATATAATATCTTTTTGCTTTTTATGGTATTTGGAATCTGTAATCTTCCAGTCACATGTACTATATACTGCAATGCCAGAGCATTGTAGTATAAGGGAAAAATCATGGTCTCCTATGATATTAACAAGTGTATTGAGATGGCATCCATTGGTGCCTTATGTAGGGCCCTGGCTAACCCATTAGTACCCACCAATCACATTATGGGGGCTGATGGCAGCTATTGTGTATGAACACTGACAGCTGATTCATCTGAATGCTGCTGTCAGAGATTGACACCGACATTATTATTATTTATTTATATAGCGCCATTATATTCCATGGCGCTTTACATGCTAAAAGGGCAGACTAGGACAAGTAACATAGTAACAATAAATGTTGACAATTCGGTTGTACAGATGCAAGAGGGGAGAAATCCTGTCCACGAAGGCTCACAGTCTATGAGGGGTGGGTGGGGATACAGTGGGAGGGGGAATTCCAGTCGTGAGGCGGTGTGGTGGACCGGGTCTTATTGCAGGTGGTAGGCTTGGCGGAAGAGGTGGGTCTTCAGGCTTCTTTTGAAGGTTCCCAGGGTAGGAGAATGTCTGATGTGTTGGGGCAGAGAGTTCCAGAGTATAGGTGAAGCACGGGAGAAATCCTGTATGCGGTTGTGCGAAGAGGAGATGAGGGGGGAGTAGAGGAGAAGCTCTTGGGAGGATCGCAGGTTGCGTGAGGGTAGGTATCGGGAGACCATGTCAGAGATGTATGGAGGGGACAGGCTGTGAATGGCTTTGTATGTCATGGTTAATGTTTTAAACCAGGATCTCTGGGAAGTAGGGAGCCAGTGAAGGGCTTGGCAGAGGGAGGAAACAGGGGAGTAGCGGGGAGACAGATGGATTAGGCGGGCAGCGGATTTCAAGATAGATTGGAGAGGTGCAAGGGAGGTATTGGGTAGACCGGTGAGCAGGAGGTTGCAGTAATCGAGGCGGGAGATGATGAGAGCGTGAATAAGGGTTTTAGCAGTGTCGTGGTCAAGGAAAGTGCGAATCCTATAGATGTTTTTGAGCTGGAGTCGGCAGGAGGTGGCGAGGGCCTGGATGTGGGGCTTGAAGGAGAGGGAAGAGTCAAGGATAACCCCGAGGCACTTGGCATAGGGGACTGGAGAGAGAGAGCAGTCGTTGACGACGATGGATAGGTCAGGTAGTGAGGGGGAGCGTCTTGGGGGGAAGACTATGAACTCGGTTTTGTCCATGTTCAGCTTAAGGAAGCGAGCAGAGAAGAAGGAGGAGATGGCGGACAGGCAGTGTGGAATTTTGGATAGAAGGGAGGCGATGTCAGGACCAGACAGGTAGATTTGGGTGTCGTCGGCGTAGAGGTGATATTGGAGGCCATGGGACTCAATGAGTTGTCCTAGGCCGAGAGTGTAGATTCAGAACAGTAATGGTCCAAGAAACGAGCCCTGGGGGACCCCGACATATAGGGGGTAGGGCGAGGAGGATGTGTGGGAGTGGGTGACGCTGAAGGTGCGGTCCGTTAAGTATGAGGAGATCCAAGAGAGGGCAAGGTCCGTGATGCCAAGAGATTCCAGGATCTGTAGTAGAAGGGAGTGGTCAACAGTGTTGAAGGCGGCGGACAGGTCGAGGAGGAGGAGAACAGAGTAGTGGCGCTTGCTTTTGGCAGTCAGTAGGTCATTTGTGACTTTGGTCAGGGCTGTTTCAGTGGAGTGGAGGGGTCGGAAGCCAGATTGCAGGCGGTCAAAGAGGGAGCAGGAGGAGAGGCGAGAGGACAGCTCAGAGTGGACATGCTGTTCAAGTAGTTTAGAGGCGAAAGGGAGAAGAGATATAGGGCGGTAGTTGGAGACAGTTGTGGGATCGAGGGAGGGTTTTTTTGAGGATGGGTGTGATCAAGGCGTGTTTGAAGGCTGAGGGGAAGGTGCCAGTGGTAAGTGACAGGTTGAAAAGATGAGTTAGGGCTGGGATGATAACGGAGGTGAGGTTGGGAATGAGGTGGGATGGGAGCGGGTCGTGGGCGCTGGTGGTGAGGTGTGATTTTGACAGGAGGGAGGAGAGCTGGTCTTCAGTTATGGGGGGAAGCAGTTGATGGAAGTAGAGGGCAGTATAGGTGAGATGGGAGGCTGTGGGGACAGTGGATCAAAGCTGTCTCTGATTCTGTCAATCTTTTCTTTGAAGAAGGAGGCAAAGTCTTCTGCAGAGATAAGGGGAGAGGGAGGGGGAGCAGGCGGGCGGAGTAAGGAATTGAAGGTTTTGAAAAGTTGCTTGGGATTGTTGGACAGGGAGGTTATTAGGGATAAGAAGGTTTGTTTGGCGGTGGCAAGTGCAGTCTTGAAGGCGATGAGGGACTGTTTGAACAGCGCAAAATGCTCAGTGGAACGTGATTTTTTCCATCTCCTCTCGGCGACCCTGGATGCCCGTCTCAGGTCTTTAGTGAGGGTGGTGTGCCAGGGTTGCCTATTAGTGCGTGGAGCGTGATATGTGAGGGGGGCTACTAGGTCGAGGGCCTTGGTTAATGTGGTGTTGTAGAGGGTGGTGGCAGTGTCTGTGTCACGTACAGATGTTATGTTGGCGAGAGGGAGGAGGGATTCTGAGAGTGAGTGTAGATCAATGTGTTTTAGGTTTCTGCGGACATCTACATGTTTACCAGCCAGATCTTACATCTGGCCATGACTGTTGGACTCCTCATGTAGCTTGTAATGTAGCCGGAACCTACCACATAATGGAGTGGCCTCCGCTACTGAGCCTCTTCCACCCTTGCAGACCCTGCCCAAGACATTTATGGTATTCACATCCTAATGCTGGAGAGGATTAAACAAAGTATCACCTGGATCACAAGGTCCCGAATACCCTGCTGCTTAGATGTTAGTACTCTAAACTACAATACGTATAGAACAAGGGTAATAATAAGTTAATATAATGAGTTATGTCTTTAGCAGCATATCATGTACCTCTTAGGCTCCCAAATGTCACATGTTCTAATAAAACTGGACTGATCATCTAAAAAAAACACTCTAGGCAACTGTACCCAAGTATGATTACATCCTTTGCACCCACTATAGTTACTTGCCTTAACAACCCTGACAAAAATGATGGAATCACCTGGCTTGGAGGATGTCCATTCAGTTGTTTAATGTTGTAGAAAAAAAGCAGATCACAGACATGGCACAAAACTAAAGTCATTTCTAATGGCAACTCTCTGCCTTGAAGAAACACTAAAGAAATCTTGAAAAAAAATGTGCTAGCCAGTAACGGTTACTTTTGTAGACCAAGCAGGGGGAAAAATTATGGAATCACTCAATTCTGAGGAAGAAATTATGGACTCGCCCTGTAAATTTTCATTCCCAAAACTAAAACCATCAAATAAGATCTGCTTGTTAGTCTGCGTCTAAAAAGGAGTGATCAGGGAACAAAGGAAGATTGTTAAAGGGAAACAACATACTGGTAGATCAAGGAAGACATCAAAGCTTCAAGACCGGAAACTTAAAGCAATAAAAAACAGGTAATGCACAACAAAACAAATGAGGATCAAATGTGAGGAAACTGGAGTCAATGTCTATGACCAAACTGTAAGAAACCGCCTAAAGGAGATGGGATTTACACACAGAAAAGCTCAACAAAAGCCATCATTCACACCTAAGCAGAAAAAAACAAGGTTACAATGGGCTAAGGAAAAGCAATCGTGGACTGTGGATGACTGGATGAAAGTCATATTCAGTGATGAATCGCAAATCTGCATTGGGCAAGGTGATGATGCTGGAACTTTTGTTTGGTGTCATTCCAATGAGATTTATAAAGATGACTGCCTGAACAGAACATGCAAATTTCCACAGTCATTGATAATATGGGGCTGCATGTCAGGTAAAGGCAGTGGGGAGATAGCTGTCATTACATCTTCAATAAATGCCCAAGTTTACACTGATATTTTGGACACTTTTCTTATCCCATCAATTGAAAGGTTGTTTGGGGATGATGAAATCATTTATCAAGATGATAATGCATCCTGCCATGGAGCAAAAACTGTGAAAACATTCCTTGAAAGAGGACACATAAGGTCAATACCATGGCCTGCAAATAGTCTGGATCTCAATCCAATTGAAAATCTTTGGTGGAAGTTGAAGAAAATGGTCCATGACAAGGCTCCAACCTGCAAAGCTGATCTGGCAACAGCAATCAGAGAAAGTTGGAGCCAGATTGATGAGTACTGTTTGTCACTCATTAAGTCCATGCCTCAGAGACTGCAAGCTGTTATTAAAGCCAGAGGTAGTGTAACAAAATACTAGTAATGTATTTGAGTGTTGTTTTGTTTGTTTGTCATGATTCCATCATTTTTACCTCAGAATTGAGTGATTCCATAATTTTTCCCCCTGCTTGGTCTACAAAAGTAACCGTTACTGGCTAGCACATTTTTTTTCAAGATTTCTTTAGTGTTTCTTCAAGGCAGAGAGTTGCCATTTGAAATGACTTTAGTTTTGTGCCATGTCTGTGATCTGCTTTTTTTTTCTACAAAATTAAACAACTGAATGGTCATCCTCCGAGCCCGGTGATTCCATAATTTTTGTCCAGAGGTTGTAGATACCTCCTGTGTAATATATCATGCATGTCACATCATCAACAATGGCCGGACCCTCAACTTACATCCTGGTCTGCAGTATGTGTACATGTATTTCCAGACTTTAGTTGCACCAAATTTTAACAAAGATTGTATCATAGAAATTGTGTATACTTACTTGCATAAAATATATTTAAATATAAAGATGGGGTTATATTATTATTTTATATACAATAGCAATTATTACTTTGTGTTTGGCTATTTTGGGAATTTGTTAGAGATCACGTACACGCAATGGAAGAGCGGAAGGCTCTACAATCACTTCTGGCCAAGAAGCAAGAAGATCTCCCCGCACGCAGGATGAAGGACAGTTACATTGAGGTTATGTTGCCCCTCGGCAGTGAACCACAGCTGAGAGAAAAGTACCTGAATGTGTACAATAATGTCCGGTGAGAACGCTTTATATACTAATATAATATTCACATTGTAAACACATCAAGTTGGAGTAATTTTTACAAGACCATTAGGTCCACATTACTAGATTCACCTATCAAATTGTGTATTTGTTGTAGATTTGGGAGAATTCTTGAAGACCTGGATAGCCTTGGAGGTATAGTATACCTAGTATACCATGTATAAGATACCATCAGCCATGTCTAATGAGAGCAAGGTGAAAGAGATCATAAGAATATGATAGCAAGATGGGTACAAAGCAATGACAAACAATGGATTCATATGTAGGAAGCTGATCCAGTGAACTTTGTGTTTAGGTTTATTCTTCATTCTTCAGGTTTTGGATCCAGGTCAATAAGTGCGTTGTACACTGTACATTGGTTAATGTCTGGAACATTAAATTATCGACAGCTCTTTTTTATCCAGAACTTTTTTAATGGGCTATTTGGAGGTTGCGGACATTTATATTTACTGACTCTCTTTCAGAGTGATATTTGTTATGGCTGTCCTTGTGGAGACCATTGAGTGATATTTGGCCTGTTCTCACAGTCTATGGTCTCTCCATGCATATTGAGTGGGAATTCCCTGCCTACGTGATCGTAGAGCGGTGCTGTATCCTCTGAGCTAATAAAATGTTACATTCCACCCCGTCTCACCGCATGAAGCCTCATAGACCCATAAATCGGAGCTGCATCTCCCTCCTCCTTGTATTCTATTCACCAGTTTGGAAGCCTTTGTAGTATCTGTCTAAACTCACATATCTGAGATTCAGGGACTTGTAGTAAATGGTAATTGTTTATATTGAAAAGCCTTATGGCCCACATTAATCATAAATGGTGTAATTTGTGCCATATGTTTAGTGTGTGCCCTCCAGCCCCACCACACCATAATTACCTTTTGTTTCACTGCTGAAGTGGCACTCTAAATGGAAGCTCTATACCCTAGTGCTATACTTGCCCTTAGTCATGTTCACCATTTTTCGTCGCCGCTTTGGTCCATCAAGGCTCCCATAGAGATGTATTGAAGAGTGACCTCCGGCGCGCTACATAAAACACTGCAGCTGCCGGTAGGTCACAAATTGAGACAATTGACCCTGGAAACCCATGAAGAGGGCGGCAGGTGGGCATAAGATAGTGGCAGGGGACTTATATTTACAGCACCGGTCCAGTGCCTGGTGGGGAATCAAAATGCCACTGTCAATCATTGAAAGCACACCGAGTATCATCACTACAACGTGAGTGGGGGACTGATGGATGCTATGAAAGCCGAGGGTCTGCTGAAGACCGGCGTCACCCTCATCTCAATCCTTTAGTGGAGCTCCATCGAAGACCAAGATTTCCATGAGAGGCTGTAATATTGTAGTGCCGATGTACAGTATAAGCGGCTAAATCATTGCAGGTTCAACTTCTCTACAGTAAATTAAAAAATAATGTTAAAAAATAAAGAGCCATTTTTAAAAGATGTAACAAAGAAAATACAAAAATTCTAATCTCCATCCCTTCCCTGGTTAAAAATAAAAATTAGCCAAAAAAAATTACAATTACAGATACCGTATTTTTTCTTTTATAAGACGCACTTTTTTTCATATAACATTCTAGCATCCTCAGTTGCTTGGGAGGGGGGGACAGCAGTGAAGTGGGGACAGAAGTGACAGGGAATGGTCCCTGCTGAAGAATCAGGCGGCAGGAGCACCACGTGTCCCCGGCTCATTATCTACTTAGATATTCACTTCACTTGCTCCCAGTCTCCACCCACCTCTCTGCACTGAACACAGCGAGGAGAGGTGAGAGCACAGGGAGCAGGAGAAGCTGCTTAGCCGGCACACATGGTCTCTCTCCAGCTTCCTGCAGTGGCTGGGGAGACTGTGTGCTGGAGATAGTGAGAACGGAGGAGCGGGGCACAGCTGCTGTAAGTGAATCAGCACTGAGCTTTGTGCTGATTCACTGCCATGTAGTCAGGGGCAGAGCAGGGAGATCGTACCTTATCACAGTGTGGTGCTCTCTGTAATGTGTCCTGCTGAGCCCCTGCACAGTGCAGAAATGCAGGAAGCTCGGTCTGCAGTTGAGGAGCTTCTGTGTATGGAGAGCAGGGCTGGAGCCTGCATAACACCAGTGTACAGCTCCTGTATCTACATCCTGCATCTACAGGTCAAGCTCTGCTGTGGTGACTTGTAATTAGGAGACAGGGCTGGAGCATTATATTTCAGCACAGTGTATAGACCCCCTCCCTGGCCCTCCCTCATACAGTACATCACATCAGAACTTGATCTGCAGACTATCGCCACTTCCTTGATTTCAGCAGGGTGATGGCAAAGCAGGATACATTAAAGTGAGTGCACATGTATATGTAACATAACCACTAATAAAGTTAACACTGCCAATACTGTGCTTAACTAGAACTTCAAGCATGCTATAGGATCTACAGTACATGCTGGGAGTTATAGTTCTTAAAGGGGTTGCCACTACATGAACAAATCCCATCTCATTCACCTTTTTGGCCCTTGTATAATTAAGGCTGCCTTCACACTTGTGTCCCCCTCTGCGGCGTCCTGCGGAGGGGGACCGCAAGCTGAGCGCAGGCACTGCAAGTCCCTATGTTTAACATGGGGACGTGGGTGCCTGCGCTCGGGTGCAGATTGGCGTGCGCACCCATTCACTGCAATGTATGATTTGTACGCAGGCGGATGCATGCGCACAAATCATACAGTCTCGTCCGCACTAGGAACACATGTCGCATTCAGCGTGTGGACGAGAGTGTGTGATTTGTGCGCAAGTATACGCATGCGTACAAATCATACATGGCGGTGAATGGGTGCCATGCCAATCTGCCCCTGAGCGCAGGCACCCGCGTCCCCATGTTAAACATAGGGACTTGCGGTGCCTGCACTTAGCTTGCGGTCCCCCTCCACAGGAAGCAGCGGAGGGGAACGCTAGTGTGAAGCCAGCCTAAAAAAGACCATACTTACCCACGATGCTGCAGCGGTTCCAACATTGTCAGAAGTTGCATAGTCATCTCCCATGTGACATTGATATGAGACTCAGCCCTCCGACCAGTCAGTGCTGGCGTCTGTCTCCCCGCCATCAGACACTGGAGCAAGAAGTCATTGGTGTTGCTCACATGCTGCTCCTGCATCCGAAGGAGACAGATGCCAGCGCTGACTGGTCGCAGGGCCTGACTGTCAAATCAAAGTCATTTGTTGCTTCAAATATTTTTTTCCCTATCTTCCACCTCCAAAATCTGGGTGCGTCTTATAATCCAGTGCGTCTTATAAAGCGAAAAATACGGTATATCATGTTTTACACTAAAAGGTTAATTGTCACCTTTTCTTGCAATTTATAAGAGAAATAATGTAGCATATTTTGCTTTGGCATTCATGACCATAATAGGTTACATAAATGTTGGCACCTTTGTAAAGATAAATGGCCCCAATGTGGTTTTCTTTTTTTCTTCTAGTTCTCATCTGTTATACTCACACAAAGTCGGAGTCCCGGAACATGTCCCCTCTGTCCATAGTCACCGCGCTGGTGGATAAGATAGGTAACCAATGTAATGGAAGCACAATGAGCCCATTCTCCTTGCTTGTTTTTCCTGAAATTGGTAAAACTGAGACTCCTGTCACCGGCTGCCAGCCTTACCGCACTATGTATGATTACGGCTTTGTCAGACAATCGCAACTTGGGCTGGAAAAACTGTGGATTGAGCTCTGATGTATGTATCTCCCGACCAGCACAATATAAGTAATGCAGGACACTTACAGGATTGCTGAGCCTTTTATGTGCAGTGATGATATATTGGAGGTATATATTCTCTAGAATGTGGAGGCCTGACTACTCTATATTTTTACCTTTTCAATTGCATATAGATAACTGCCTAAAAATAGAATAGAGGATGAATACAAGTAGTGTATAGTTGTATACATTCCTCTTCTTGTTAATCTATTTCAGATCTTCGTAAGCAGATTGTGTCTCCGGATTGTGACATCAAGTTGACAGGTCATGTGTCTTGGGTTGGGAAGACATCAATGGAAGTTAAAATGCACATGTTACAGGTATGTGAGCCTTGGGGATCATTTACCTACAATTTTCTTCTTGCATATAAGGACCTAAGCTCTAAATCCTTTTCTTCTTGAGCACAAATTGCATTTCCAATGCTAAAAATAGTAATAAATATTCACAAAAATCTGCAAAGTCTTTAAAGAGGAGCACACTTCTTGAAGTGTCTTTTTTTGTTTTTTTTCTGTAGTGCTTTTTCACTGTTTTTTTTAGAGTTTTTTTCCTTTTTTGTATCAGCAGTTTTTGCCAGAAAAACACCTAAATAGTTGTCAGGTCATTTCTTTTAACCACTTGGTGTCTTTGGTACCATAAAAAAGATGTTGTGCGCACATACCCTTTAAGGTATTTTTCTTTATGCTAAGGGTGATATACAAAAGGCAGCAGAAGAAGATTGACCTTGGCCATTAGCAGAAATGTTACTTGAAGCATCTGAGTCCTAATGTTGTATGTAACAGGACTCTCCTATCTACCAAATGCCCATTTTGTCATCTCATGTGGCAGATGGACCTTTCGGCCTGTATCCTGGGCATAATGACATCTATACTGGCCATACTGGTCACAAGGGCACCACTACGGAGCTACTAGAATACACATTTTATAATCATCTCTTAAGGCCCCGTAACACCTGGCGACGGGGCTGGAGATGTCGGCAGTGACTGACGGGTGCGCGCACGTTGTTGGCGCCCCGCCAGCGTCGCCGTCGCCCATTTACATGGGGCGACATCTCCAGCCCCGCGCCGGCGAGCTGACAGGCAGCATTGCCGCCGGGGTGTCTGAAAACCCCAGCATCGATGCAGGTCCGGCTCCCATCGCCTGACAGGTCGCCGGCGGCCGGTTACATGGGGCGATGTGTGCACATCGCCCCAGATCGGTCGCCTGGTTTCAGAGCACTGCTCTGAAACCAGGCGACCTCCCGGCGGCGCCGACATCGCCCCTTTACATGAGGCGACGTAGGGCCGATGTCGCCGCCGATAGGCCACGCCCCTACGTCGCTTATGTAATTGGCGGCAATGTCACACCGTGTAACGGGGCCTTTAGGGTTATGGTCCAGTTTATTCACCCACAGTAGTGTTTTATTGGAGGTGTATGGGGGTTTCATTTGGGCAGCATAATTTAGGTGTGGAATGTCTTGTCTGTTTATACAAATTATTATAGAAGTCATGTTTGTTCTCGTCTAAAGCTCCATGATGGCATTTACAGTCCAGTGTTGGATGCAACGTTTGTGATGGTGGCCAGAGACCCGGAGAATAGGAGGTATGTATATAAGCGGTATAATATTAGACAAATTGTGGTGTGTGTATAGGAAGAGACCTGTCAGTCTAGGTGAGCAGAATGGAGAAGAGCCACCAGGGACTGCGCCCAGACTGGTTATCCGAGAGACATGGTCCCCACCAGCTTTTAAAGTATATGTATTCTGAAAAGTCACAGCATTTCGGAGTAAAGCCTATCTGGTTGTTGTGTCGGAGCCAGTGTCTGACACATGCTGCCCACAGTTTGAGCAGAATGAATTTAGTGTGGTAGTTTGTGATTCACTATCACCAGACTACACATTAATGCTTGTATCATTTTTCCACCAGGCCTGCGTTTGTCAATCCATTAGTTCCGGATGGTCCTGAAGAGGAAAGGCTTTTACATCAAGGAGAATGTATGTACTTGTGGTTTTCTGTTTTTTCTACTATCTTGTATGTATATTGACCACCTCCCTTATTTAATCAGATCTGTTTTTACGTTTCCATTACCTCTAGTGAACAAGTTGAGAAGAGTTGAATTCAGCACAGCATCTTTACTAAAAATGGCTCCAACCGCCGAAGAAAGAAAGATTGTACATGACATGTTTCTAAACACACTAGATACTAAGTAAGGACCAAGAAAACAAAGATGATGCGCACGGTTTAGGCTCCTTTCAGATCAGCGGTTATGCTGATGTGCGGCAGATCGGGCAGGTGGCGCTGCATCTGCCGCCTAACGACCGACTTGCGGCCCGGATCCGGCAAGCCCCATGTATTGTCTATGGGGCGATGCGGCAAGTGCAGTTCTGCTGGATGCGGCAGATCCGGCACTTGCGGCTGCAAAAACAAACGCTGCTTGCAGCGGCCTCATTGTCATGTTCCTCAATTCCTGAACTGAGTAATAATACATTCTGCAGGTTGACATTATGCATTATTACCTTGCTGTAATGGCCGTGTCACACGTGTCAATGTCGCTAGCGACATCGCCAAAAAGTGACGCATCAGCGATGTCGCTAGCGATATCGCAAGTGCGTCGTGCTGTGTGACAGCGCGACGCAACTGCAATTTATCGCTGGTCGCAGGTTGACAGGTTTATGAACATGTTCATAAACCTGTCAATCTGCATCCAGCGATTAGGCTGGATCGCGCCGTCTGAAACCGCAGTAGTGATGTTGGCGGCAATCCAGCCTATACCGCAGCATTGCTGCGGATCGCTCGCTGGGTTGATCCCAGCCCAGCGAGCGATGGCTCCGCCCGCATCGCTGCGGCATCATCCTGCCATGTGACACCAAGGCTGCGATATCGGAAGTGACCGCGCACCCGCACATCGCTTCCGACATCGCAGCCTTGGTTGACACGTGTGACAGGACCATAAGAGGCTACTGCCACCAAAGGATACCATTGTCATGAATTGCTGGGAACAATAACAGGGTAGGTGATACAAGCCAAGATAACATTCACAGGAATGTCAGGATCCAGAGTTTCCTATCAGAAAATGTCTAGAACATCACACTGTATACTAGCTTGTCTTCTCCCTCCAGTGCATTCTAGTGCCATTTCTTACCCCCCCCCCCCTCCAGGTAAGAGATGATGGAAAGAGCAGGCTATCTCCTTCCTGTGCTCCATTTCTGATGCTCACGTGCCCATTGTAGGTACCTCGGTGGTAGCATCCTGACCTCTGTTGTGACGCCTGTCTACATACCAATACTACTTTTTTTTTTAGTAAATTGTCCTTCAATCACTTTCCTGTGGAATTCCGCCAGACTGGCTAGCCATTACTCTGTATTTGGTGTAAGTAACCCTGTTGATCCTCTATCTGTCCTTTTTTCTTTTTAGGTACTGTCCGCAGAAATACTCTACAAAACCTTGGAAATAATCTGACCCAGCTATTTACCTCATGTACTGACCCTTCCCTTGCAACCCAATATATACTGCTGTGACGTGTATTTGTCATGACAATCAATGTTATTCGCTTCAGCTGTCAGTGGTTTTAGTGTGATGGCTGATCAGTGTATGTAATTTAATTTAGGAATCGATAACCTAATTGCCACATTTTTGCGGACTATAAGATGCACTGGACCATAAGATGCACCCCAAATTTACAGGAGGAGAATGAAATATCAAAATCAGGGTCTGTCTTATAGTACAAATTTAGCTTACCGGAGGGGAACCATTTCCCTGAAGCCGACAGTCAGTTTGTAAGGCAGGAGCCATTGATGTCGCAGCAGTGGGTTCCAGGAACATGCATCAGAGGCAGCGTATGCGCAGATTGAACTCACAGCTTGTTATTGAGCTGAAATCAAAATGATTGCATGCGCTCCCTCTGGCACTATTTTCCAGAAGCCAGCTGCAGACATTTCCCTGAAACCCATTGCCAGGAGTTCAATGGCTCCTGCCTCTCACCGCCAGGACATCCCCTCTTCCCAGCCCAGGGTCTGCAGCATTGTCCCACTCCTGGTGCCAGCGGTGGCTTCCTGCAGCGCCAACCCTGCCTTTTGTGACTCTGATCTACTGCCTCCGCACCCCTGGTATGCTACATTTGGACCATAATATGCACCCCCATTTTCTACATTTTTGGAGGGGAAGTGCATCTTATAGTGTGCAAAATACAGTAATAATGAAGACATTCAATTTTGGCTGGTTTTTAATGATAATTTCCTCAATTGCTTGATTGTTTGTCTTTCAGCACTGTGAGCTTCAGGAGCCGTGTTTTGCCACCTAATTCAGTTTGGATGGAAGATGCAAAACTCAAGGGTTTGGAAATTTGTCATCCACAGGTATTTTATGAAAACCAAATATAATATCAATACATCACCAGAACCACCAGAGTTACAGAAATACAGCACCTTAACCCTCATCAATACAGAAATTCATTATCAGAACCACCAGTAGTACAGAAACACGGCATCAAAACCCTCATCAGTACAGAAATACACCACAAGAACCAACATCGGTAGATGGTATATCAACTGAAATATTTGTATCACGTGTACATTTGTATCGCATGACACGTATACATTTGTATCGCATGACCTACAAATACTGGGTGTTGTTGTTACCAGTCATCATCAGACCATACAGGAACCACCGTACTAAAGAGACGTAGTCAGTATCACAAATAATCATTTCCATCTAGGTACCTTATAGATGACGTTTGTCCCTGATCAGAATCATTTTCTTTCTTTTCTTCATCTAGTCCAGACACCATGATAATATTTTATGGTCACAGCCATCTCTCCAGACTTCTTCTTCGGTCTTGTGCAGCACATCATGTCACAATTCACTTTAAAATGGTAGAATGATTGATGCTCCTGACTAAAGCTATGTTCCCTACACTGCACTCCTGAATAAATAATTGCCCCTCACTGTGTTCCCTGTACAAAATATGATTTACACATTGTCCCTCTTATGGTGTATGCCCTCCACACAGCCCTCACCCTTCCATACTGGGCCCCCTCTTCACACTGTCGTCTACACTGTTTCCCTCTATATTGTCCAGTCTTTAAACTGTGCCTATTTCTTACACTTCTTCTCCTCTCCATACTGTGGGCTTACACTGTCACCCCATGCAGCCCCCTCTCCATACTGCTCCCAACCCCGCACTACCCAGTTTCTATTCTGTCTCTATTCTCTCACATTTTTTTCATCTCATGCGGTCTCCTCACTATCTCCACAGTCATCCTCCACCTCACTCCCCATACTATATCTGCACCCATGCCACCTCCTCACTTCTCACAGTTTGCACCTATCCCCACCTCACTCCCCATACTATATCTGCACCCATCCCACCCCCTCACTCCTCACACTGTCTGCACCCATCCCACCCCTCACTCTTCAGACTGTATATGCACCCATCCCCCTTCACTTCTCATACTTTGTCTGCACCCCCTCACTCCTCATACTGTGTCTGTACCCATTCTGTCCCCTCAATCCCCATACTGTCTGTACCCATCCCTTCCACTCCCCATACTGGGTCTGTAAACCCCCCCCATAACACCCTATTCTTTGTCTGCACTGATCCCCCACACATATTGTTTCCTAATACATATCCTACTTCATCTTCCCCCTGCTTCTCATTAGTGTGTCCTTAAATATCTCCATCTCCCCATATTGTGTATGAACCCATCCCTCAAATCTTCACCCCTGCCTCTCATTATACTAAATCTTTGGTGTCTTCAGCTCCCCTGGAGCACTTAGCACCGCTGTGAATGCCGCACTTCTGTATGGCCGCCGAGTGATGTCAGCAGTGTGTGATCAGCTGACCTGATAACACTGCTGCTGCGCCCTGACCTGGAAGTGCCGGCGAGTAGTGCTTCAGTTGTATTTGTGTCTGAAAGACGCGCGTACAATTGATGACATGGAGGCGGCACCCTGCATTATCACTGATCCGACTGTCAGCTTGACAGCAGCATCAGACAACAGGTAGCTCCTGGTCCCGAGAGGCAGCAAATGCGGCCACTGGGGAGACACCTCAGGGCTATAGGTGCCACCGTGACTCTACACACACACACACACAGTTCATTTAAAATGTATTTTATTACTCAAATTAAAACCAATGTGACATGTAGTAAAAAGCACCTCATGGATATATCTGGGGCAGGGGTCACAGCTTATAGATTTCCAATTTATACATTATAGTAAGAAAAATACCACTAACAGTATCCCCAAAGATCAATAATTGCCAGTGCAAAATGTGACATAAATGGCATGTGCTTTACAAATATATAAATGTATACACATGATTAAAAAGATAGTATGACAAGAGTGTAATGTATACAAATAAATGGGAGGGTAGTATACTAATCTGTAGTAGTCAGTGCCTAAATAAGTGTCTCATATCCAATTAGCAATAGCACTTTCAAAATATGTAACTGGTAATTAAATTATTCACCAAGTTTCAAAAGTACATGGAATATCCCAATAAACTATACTAGTTCAATGTGATCAACACCTCCTCCCCATATCAAACAATTCCATTCATGTGCAAGTATCATTCAAAAAAGCATAATACCTGTATCCTGCCAGTAGCTGACGTCTGTGTCGAGTGCACCCTTCTCTTTCCTAACACGCGTTTCTTAAGTTTAATTTTCATCAGGGGCGTGTCGAAATATAGGAGGTTTATATGTTACTGGTAAAATAAAAGCTCTGAAAAAGTGCTATGGCCTACCAAAAAAAAAATTCAGCAAATTTTGCGCTCTCAAATCCAAATGCCCACTGCCGTCTTAGCCACAGAGTGTGCCTAATCCACATCTAGCATCCAGATGTTTGACATTGTTGTAGTGAGGAAGCCCGCTTTACCATTTGTGGTGTGCATCTCCAGAAGAAGGAGCTGGGCAGTGTACAGGCACTGCAATGTACAGGCACTAAAAAAGACTGGGAACTACAATATATAGGCACCACAGTGTACTGGGCACTACAATGTACGGACACTGCAATGTACAGGCATTACAAAGTACTGGGCACTACAATGTATAGGCACCACAATGTACTAGGCACTACAATGTACGGGCACTACAATGTACTGGGCACTATAATGTATGGGCACTACAATGTACGGGAACTACAATGTATGGGCGCTACAATGTATGGGCACTACATTGGCAGATTTCCAATTTTCACTCCACAACATCCATTGCTGCTTCTTTCTGGAAAACACCCATAGAGTTAAAATCACCTCTATACCTGTAGATAAATTCTTAAAGGGATGTAATTTCCAAATTGGGGTCACTTGAGGAGATCCTGCTCTTATGGCACTTAGGGGCTCTATTTATGGAGTCTGCAAACTATTCTGAGAAAATCTGTTCCCCAATAGTCAAATAGCAATGCTTCCCTACCTCCCGAGCCTCACAGTGCTGCTAATCATTACTGTACAGACATATGTGGGGTATTGCCACATTCAGCAGAAATTGTGTGACTGATTGTGGTGCCATTTGTACTCATTTCCCATGTGAAAATGTAGAATCTGGGGATAAAACAAAAGTTTTGTGGTTAAATGTAATAATTTTTTCTTCACAACACTTTGCTATAAAATACTGTAACACGCCTGTGGTGACACTATGCTCACTGGATCTCTAGCCGAATTAATAGCTGTTCTGGCATCTCTGGGGCTTTGCCAGTGTCAGTGTTGCAGCCCCCAGCTGTCTGCTTTACCCTAGCTGGTTATCAAAATTGTGGAGGACCCCTTTTCATTTTTTTTTTAAATAATTTATTTATTAGCTTAAACCTGCAAAAAAAACATTTAGTGCCACATAAAAGGTACTAAAAGGAGCAAGCCTACAATGTGTAGGGGGTGGTACATTATATATATATATGCCAGCTGTAGAGCCCGGCGTTGCCTGGACATATTATCTAACTGTTTTAGTTATAAGCTGAGTGTCTGTCTGTGTGTGTGTGTGTATATATGTCCCCTATATGCATCAAATCTGCCCCCCCCCCCCACACCAACCCCTCCACCCAAATTTACCTCTCGCCCCCACCCCAAAACTACCCTACCCCGAAACCTTGAAGGTGCAAATTCCTTTAGTAGACATACATACAATGCGAAGGGGCGGGCCATAAAGGTGGCGGAGCTATGAAGAGGTGTGGCTATGTGGAGTGGGTGGGGCTATGACAGCTTTGGAGTGGGCGTGGCTTATGCCATATACACGCACATACACTCATCTTTTCTGGTCGTCATAATGGGAGGCCCAGACAATGGGGTTTAGGGCTCTGCCCTCCGGAGGTCACACTAGGTACTACAAGTTTGTAGACACCGCCTCCTCCGCTTATAAACCCCCACCGTAGGAGACATCCTCAGTTTTAAACTTAGTGTGCTCGGAGGATCACGCTTTGCTTGCACTTCACTGCATTCTCACAGCTTACGTGATGGCGTATGAAGACAAGGTAAAATGGTCCCGCTCGGGACCCCCGACAGCCTCCCCGCTCACCCTCTGCGGAACACGCTGGTGGAGGTACCGGAGGGCTTTTAGCCTGGACACTTCAGTGTTCTCCCGGTACGCTGTCGCGCTCTTTCCTTTCCATCCCTCCATGGAGGCTCTGGTAAGGGGGAGCCTGGAGCCTTGCACAGCTCCGCTCCGTCCGAGGCCTCCCTAAATGGTGCTTACAGACCGGACGGAGCCAGCCCAGTCCGAGGCCTCCCTAAATGGTGCTTACACTCCGGACTGGTGCTGTACCCCCGTCCGAGGCCTCCCTAAAGGTGCTTACAGACCGGACCGGCACTGAGGCACCTGGTGTGTCTCCTGTGTGCCTGGGGGTAGTGTCTGTCACTGTGGTGTCATGACACTCAGACCGCGCGGTTACCCTCGGGTCCGCGGTTCTGGCGGTGACCCTGTGCTGGGGTCTCCCTGGCTGACCGCCCTGTGTCTCACAGGGGCTGAGGCTGTAGACTGCGGGTGTTTTGTGTGTACATGCAGTCTGAGTGTGTGTGTGGTGATATTCACACTCTTTTCCCGCGCTGCGGGCTCCGGCACCTCCATTGCTGAGGCAGCCTGGAGGAGGAGGAGGCAGCCCTTGTGGTGACATCACCGCTGGGCGTGTTGTGTGTTCTTCCCGCGTGTTCCAGGCTCCGCCCACATCTTCACTGTCGGCGGCCATCTTCTCCCTCACTTCCCGGCTGGGATCTGACGGCAGCGCGTGTCTGCACTTACAAGGGAGACCGGAACTCGCGGAGGTCACACACACACACCGCTTCCTCCTACCGCTTTACTGCGGTCGGTAAGCCACCGGGATTCCCGGTTTGTTTGTGAACTTTGGCTTATATTCCCCTCACTGTGGAGATGTCCTCAGTTGGGAAGCATGCTGCTAAGGCGGCGGTGGTCTCCATTGCCTGTATTACATGCAACGGGACACTGGTGGAGGGGTCCTGCAATAACTGCGGACGCCCAGAGGCCCGGTCTGCTACTACTGAGTCTGCAAATCCGGGATTATACCCTGAGGTTCAGGTGATCCCAGGGCCATGGGAAACGCAGAATAAGATCAATGAATCTCTGCTGTCCCAGATGTCCTCCATGTCGCAAACCCTGGAGGCACTGCATAGGAGACTGGAGAACCCAGCTACTCCTCCTAGTTACCCCGGGTGTCTCTTACTTCTGCTGTAAGACCCCCTAAGCGAGCTCGTGAGGCTTCTCCTGAGCTCCAGACTCTCTCTGAGGAGGAGCGTTCCTCTGATGGTGAGGAAGATGATGGGGGTTCTACTCTCGGGTCTATGTCTGAACCTCCAGATGGGGTGGAGGATCTGGTGTCCTCCATCAATGAGACATTGCGTCTTGTCACTCCTCCTGAGGAGGTGACTGTACACCCCAAGGAGGTCTATCAATGGCTGCGGCCAGAGGCTAGACCAAGTGGCTCCTTCATGGACCACACTAATTTCGGAAGGGTGATTAAAGCTCCCAGGTTGCATCCTGGGCGGCGTTATGTCCGTAAAACTAAGGACAATCGCTTTCCCTTTCCCCAGGAGGCGCTCCAGGAATGGTCGCAGTCTCCCAAGGTGGATGCTTCCATGACTAGGATTGCTGCGCGCTCCTTGTTTTCTGCCTCTGATAGCTCCTCATTGAAGGATGCTACTGATAGACAGGTCGAGCAACTCGCCAAGTCTTCCTATGAGGCTGTGGGGTCTTCGTTTGCCCCTAATTTTGCCGCAGTCTGGACCCTACAAGCGATCACTATCTGTTTGGATGGTATCACTGATCTAGCTAGGTCCAGTCCAGAGGTCCTGGCGCTCACTGAGAGAGCAAGGGCCTATGCGGACTATGCCAGGACGGCATCTTTGGAAACTGCCACTCGCTCTGCTGTGGCCTCGGCCAATGCAATTGCGATCCGCAGGCTGTTGTGGCTGCGTCTTTGGGACTCAGATGCCACATCTAAGAAGATTTTACAAAATCTTCCGTTCGCTGGTGACAGGCTTTTTGGCACCGAACTGGACAAATTGATAAAGGATTCTGCTGAGTCTAAGATCCCGCAGAATAAGCCTAAGCCACGGTACACCGTGAAAAGGAACCCTAAGCAGTGGTCCTTTCGCTCCGGTTCACAGTCATCAACGACGTCCACTCGCTCAGACCGAGGGGGCAAGCCTGCTACTCAGTGGCGTTCCAAGAGTCGTCAGAAGAAGCCGGCGGGGGCAGCGGCTGCCACCCCCAAGCCCGCCTCGACATGACTCGCTCTCTCATCCTGCCTCCCCACAGGTGGGGGGCCGCCTGTCTTGCTTTCAGGACAAGTGGCTTCTTCACATTCAAGATCAGTGGGTTCGAGACGTGATCTCGCGAGGGTACAGGATAGAGCTTACGTCAAAACCGATATCCCGATTCCATCGGTCGGTTCCATCTCCAGAAAAGGCTCAGGCTTTTCACCTGGTGTTGGAGGGGCTCCGCAGAGACGGAGTGGTGGTCCCTGTGCCCACGGAAGAGAGGTTCAGGGGTTTTTACTCCAACCTCTTTATTGTCCCAAAGAAGGACGGCTCCTTTCGCCCGGTTTTGGACCTCAAGTTGTTCAACCGTCACGTGTTGGTTCGGAAGTTCCGCATGGAATCCCTGCGCTCAGTGATCGCGGCTGTGTCACAGGGAGACTTCCTAGCGTCCATCGATATCAGGGACGCTTACCTTCACGTTCCCATTGCACCAGCTCATCAGCGCTGGTTGAGATTCGCAGTGGGGGAAGAGCACTTCCAATTTGTGGCACTGCCATTCGGGCTAGCCTCGGCACCACGGGTGTTCACAAAGGTGATGGCCTCCATGATGGCTCTCCTGCATGCGCAGGGACACGCCGTCATACCCTATTTGGACGACCTGTTGGTCAGGGCGCCATCGGAAGACCTTTGTCGGGTGAGCCTGGAGGTGACCATGAAGTCTCTGGAACGGTTTGGGTGGCTTATCAACATTCAAAAGTCGACCCTGGTTCCGACCCAGTCATTGACATATCTGGGCATGGACTTCCACACGGACTCGGCCCTGGTGTCCCTACCTCAAGCCAAGCAGCTTGCGATCCAATCAGGAGTGCAGAATGTCCTCCTGTCGCCACAGTCATCCCTACGGGTATTGATGAGACTGGTGGGTCGCATGGTAGCGGCGATAGAGGCGGTGCCGTTCGCACAGTTTCGCCTCCGTCCTCTCCAGCTGGAGATTCTTCGCAGATGGGACAAGAGGACGATCTCTCTGAATCGGCTGGTGACGCTGTCACAACCAACCAGGGACTCTCTACAGTGGTGGCTCCAGCCACATCACCTGTCACGGGGCCGGTCCTTCCTAAAACCGTCATGGTTAGTGGTGACCACAGACGCCAGTCTGAAGGGCTGGGGTGCGGTGTTCTTGCACCACAGGGCTCAAGGCCTCTGGACTCAGTCGGAGTCGGCGTTGCAGATCAACGTGCTGGAGATCAAGGCGGTTTTTCTGGCGCTACTGGCGTTTCAGAAATTCCTGTCAGGACAACCCATTCGGGTACAGTCCGACAATGCGACGGCCGTCGCCTACATAAATCATCAGGGAGGGACCAGAAGTGCTCAGGCCCTCGCCGAAGTCCACCGCATTCTACTCTGGGTGGAGGAAAACGGCTGCCTGATCTCCGCAGTTCACATCCCAGGGGTCGAGAACTGGGAGGCCGACTATCTGAGCCGACAGGGGATGGACGCCGGAGAGTGGTCCCTACATCCAGACGTCTTCCGGGACATCTGCAGCAGATGGGGCACTCCGGACGTGGATCTGATGGCCTCACGGCTGAATCATCAGGTGCCCCAATACATGGCGAGATCTTGGGATCCCCAGTCTCTGGGGGCGGATGCCCTGATCCTGAGCTGGTCCAGCTTTCAGCGGCCATATGTGTTTCCGCCTCTGGCTCTGATTCCCAGGGTCCTGTGGAAGATCAGGACAGAATGCAGAGTGGCCATTCTAGTGGCTCCAGATTGGCCCAGGAGGTCTTGGTACCCGGACCTGTGGCAACTGTCAGGCGGACACCGGTGGGCTCTTCCAGAACGCGCAGATCTACTCGCGCAAGGCCCGTTCTTCCATCTCAATTCCAGGGCCCTCAGATTGACTGCATGGCTCTTGAGGCCTGGCTGCTAACATCCAGAGGTTTCTCCCCTACAGTGGTTGCCACTATGAATCGGGCGAGGAAACCTGTTTCCAGGAAGATATACCACAGAACGTGGAAAATCTTTTTTACCTGGTGTGCCTCTGGTGGCCGCTCACCGTGGCCTTTGTCTATCCCGACATTGTTGGCCTTCCTACAGTCGGGGTTGGAGTTGGGATTATCCCTTGGCTCTCTGAAAGGTCAAGTATCAGCACTTTCAGTGCTGTTTGACAGGCGCTTGGCGCTCCTCCCGAAGGTACGTCAATTTCTGCAGGGGGTGTCTCGGGTGGTTCCGCCCTATAGACGACCTCTGGATCCTTGGGACCTCAACATGGTCCTGGCGACACTGCAGAAACCGCCGTTTGAGCCACTGAGAGAAGTCTCTCTCTCTCGTCTGTCCCAGAAGGTGGTCTTTCTGGTGGCGATTACGTCTCTGAGACGGGTCTCAGAATTGGCTGCACTTTCGTGCAAGTCTCCTTTTCTGGTGGTTCACCAAGACAAGGTGGTGTTGCGCCCACGGCCTGAATTTCTGCCGAAGGTGGTTTCAACGTTTCACCTAAACCAGGAGATTGTTCTCCCATCATTTTGCCCCGCTCCCGTTCATCAGGTTGAGCGCGACCTCCATACTCTGGATCTCGTGAGAGCTGTACGCATTTATGTGTCCAGGACCGCCTCCTTTAGGAGTTCGGATTCTTTATTTGTCCTCACGATGGGTCGCTGTAAAGGGGCCGCGGCTTCGAAGTCGACCTTGGCCAGATGGATCAAGGCTCCCATTCAGGAGGCATACCGGTCTTCTGGTTTGCCTCTCCCGGTGGGTTTGAAGGCACACTCTACGAGAGCTGTAGGTGCCTCCTGGGCCTTGCGACATCGAGCTTCTGCTCTACAGGTGTGTCAGGCGGCCACTTGGTCCAGCCTGCACACTTTCTCTAAGCACTATATGGTGCATGCCCATGCCTCTGCGGATGCGAGTTTGGGCAGGCGGGTTCTCCAGGCGGCGGTTGCCCACCTTTAGAGGGAACCATGTGTTATCCGTCTTGTTGAGGAACTCTTCCCGCCCTGGGGTATTGCTTTAGGACATCCCCATTGTCTGGGTCTCCCATTATGACGACCAGAAAAAAGAGAATTTTGTTTACGTACCGTAAATTCTTTTTTCTTTAGTCATCAATGGGAGACCCAGCACCCACCCAGTTGTTCCGTTGCATATTTTGCACTTGTTCTGTTCTCTGTTGAGACAGTGTTTGCCGGGTTGTTGAACCGTCTGTGCACGGCATTCTTCCCGATGTTTCGGGTGTGGTTTAATTTCTCCTCGCAGCTTATGGACTAAACTGAGGATGTCTCCTACGGTGGGGGTTTATAAGCGGAGGAGGCGGTGTCTACAAACTTGTAGTACCTAGTGTGACCTCCGGAGGGCAGAGCCCTAAACCCCATTGTCTGGGTCTCCCATTGATGACTAAAGAAAAAAGAATTTACGGTACGTAAACAAAATTCTCTTTTTATATATTAGATATGTTGGACCTCTATCTATACATCATCTCTTCATATGGCAACTAGCTTTACATTTACTTAGAGTTATTAGAGTATGTAAAAGATGATGTTAAATACACATTGCAGACGTATCTCCATGTGCCGTCCGTCTTTCCTCTGGCACCCAGTCACTGGCATTGGTGAGTCTTTTGTGATATATGCGGCCATACGCAGCGTGTTATGATGACCTCGCAGATGGACACCGTCCTATTGTTTAGCATTGATGTGAGTGCAGCCTGATTTCTTCTATCAGATTGCACTCTGCGATTTTAACCACAGACGTGGGTGAATCCTTACAGAAATTATATTTATATATCAGATATATTTTTTGAACTGTATTGGGCTGGAGGTGGCTTTACTCATTTTGTTTAGTTTATTTTTACTTTTCTTGCTTGTTTATTTTTTCATTTATCTCACAGAATGTTCTCCATCACATAAGTCATAAAAAGACTTCTCAATATTGGAATACATGTTCTATTGCTGATTTCCCGTGTATCTGTGGATGGTGAATTCAGCCTCTTGGTGTAATAGCAGAGCTGATCTGGGTCTGCTAGGATCCAACAGATCCTGATCACAGGTTCAGGGGGAGGATCCGCTATTAGCCATACCTGGCTCTTGATCAGTGCTGGGTATATAGCAATTAGGAAGACTGAGGTGGTAAAATAAAACCATTGCACCCTTCTCCACGGGTGTTACAGCTTTGTCAGACGCTTCTGCACGATCCCATGAAGCTTTTTAGTCTGCAGTCATGTAATAAAAAGTCACTGAAGAATTCTATTCGTGCCACCTGGACAGTTAGGGCCTGTGCACATGATGCGTATTGCATTGTGTATGTGGTGCGGATCTGCACTAAGTTTGCAGCAACGTGTTTTCCCAGCCAGGTCTATGAGATTTGTGAAGTCCGGTCCACATGGCGCGTATGTTTTCTGCTGTGGATCCGCTGTGTATTTGATTGCGGTAAAATCTGCAGCATGTCAGTTCTTGCTGCGGACTGTACTGCATATTTCTCCCATACACCCTCATGTTAGCTCAAAATACACAGCAGTGTTCGCACAATGTGCATGTAAAGATTGCATTGTGTATGTGGTGCGGATCTGCACTAAGTTTACAGCAATGTGTTTTCCCAGCCAGGTCTATGGGATTTGTGAAGTCCGGTCCACATGGCGCATATTTTTTTATGCTGTGTATTTGATTGCGGTTAAATCTGCAGCATGTCTGTTCTTGCTGCTGACTGTACTGCGTATTTCTCCCATACACCCTTATGTTAGCTCAAAATACACAGCAGTGTTCGCACAATGTGCATGTAAAAATTGCATTGAAATCCGCAGGTAGTGATAGTGTTGGGAGGGGGGAGCAGGATTTGACTTTTTTCTGGTCGTCATAATGGGAGACCCAGACAATGGGGTTTAGGGCACTGCCCTCCGGAGGTCACACTAGGTACTACAAGTTTGTAGACACCGCCTCCTCCGCTTATAAACCCCTACCGCAGGGAACATCCTCAGTTTTGAACTTAGTGTGCTCGGAGGATCACGCTTTGCTTGCACTTCACTGCATTCTCACAACTTACGTGATGGCGTCTGAAGACAAGGTAATATGGTCCTAGTCGGGACCTGTGACAGCCTCCCCGCTCACCCTGAGTGGCACACGCTGGTGGAGGTACCGGAGGGCCTAGAGCCTGGACACTTGGTGTTCTCCCGGTACGCTGTCACGCTCCTCTCCATCCCTCTCTGGGGGGCTCTGGAGAGTGGGAGATGGGAGCCTTGCACAGCTCCGCTCCGTCCGAGGCCTCCCTAAATGGTGCTTACAGACCGGACTGGAGCCAGCCCAGTCCGAGGCCTCCCTAAATGGTGCTTACACTCCGGACTGGTGCTGAACCCCCGTCCGAGGCCTCCCTAAATGGTGCTTACAGACCGGACAGGCACTGAGGCACTCTGTGTCTCCTGTGTGCCTGGGGGTAGTGTCTGGCACTTTATGTGTTTCATGACACTCAGACCGCGCGTTACCCTCGGGTCCGCGGATCTGGAGGTGTACCCCGTGCTGGGGTCACCCTGGCTGACCGCCCTGTGGGTCACAGGGGCTGAGGCTGTAGACTGCGTATGTGTGTTTGTACAGTCAGTCTGTGTGTGGTGTATTTCACACTATTTCCCGCGCTGCGGGCTCCGGCGCCTTCATGCTGAGGCTGCCTGGAGGATGGGAAGCGGCCCGTGCGGTGACGTCACCGATGGGCGTGTGTGTGTGTTTCCCGCGTGTTCTCGGCGCCGCCCACAGTCTCTCTGTCGGCGGCCATCTTTCCCATCACTTCCCGGCTGAGAGCTGTCTGAAGCGTGCGGCTGCACTTCAGGGGAGACCGGAACCTATCGCGGAGGTCACACACACACCGCTTCCTCCTACCGCTGTGTTGCGGTCGGTAAGCCACCGGGATTCCCGTTTTTTTGTCTGCGATTGGCTTATTTACCCCTACTGTGGCGATGTCCTCAGTTGGGAAGCGTGCTGCTAAGGCGGCAGAGACCACAGTTACTTGTGCTACATGCAATGGTACACTGGTGGAGGGGTCCTGCAATAACTGCGGACGCCCAGAGGCCCGGACTGCCACTGCTGAGTCAGCAGCTCCGGTGCGGTACCCTGAGGTTCAAGTGATCCCAGGGCCATGGGAAACTCAGAATAAGATCAATGAATCTCTGTTGTCCCAGCTGTCCTCCATGTCGCAATCCCTGGAGGCGCTTACTAGGAGGCTGGACAGCCCAGCTACTCCTTCCAGTTACCCCCGGGTGTCTCCTTCTTCTGCTGCGAGACCCCTTAAGCGGGCTCGTCGTGAGGATTCACCCGAGCTCCAGGCTCTCTCTGAGGAGGAGCGTTCCTCTGATGGTGAGGAAGATGATGGGGGTTCGACTTTCGGGTCTGTATCTGCGTCTGAACCACCAGACGGGGTGGAGGATTTGGTATCCTCTATCAACGAGACCTTACGTCTTGTGACTCCCCCTGAGGAGGTGACTGTCCACCCGAAGGAGGTCTATCAATGGCTGCGGCCGGAGGCTAGACCAAGTGGTTCCTTTATGGACCATACTAACTTTGGAAGGGTGATTAGAGCCCCCAGGTTACACCCTGGGCGGCGTTATGTCCGAAAACCTAAGGACAATCGTTTCCCCTTCCCCAGGAGGTGCTTCAGGAGTGGTCGCAGTCCCCAAAGGTGGACGCTTCCATGACCAGGATTGCTGCACGCTCTCTATTCTCTGCCTCTGATAGCTCCTCGTTGAAGGATGCGACTGATAGACAGGTCGAGCAACTCGCCAAGTCTTCCTATGAGGCTGTGGGGGCTTCGTTTGCCCCTAATTTTGCCACGGTTTGGACCTTACAAGCAATTACTACCTGCTTGGATGGTATCACTGACCTGGCAAGGTCCAGTCCAGAGGTCATGGCACTTACCGAGAGGGCAAGAGCCTATGCGGACTACGCCAGAACGGCGACTCTGGAAACTGCCACTCGCTCAGCTGTGGCTTCGGCCAATGCTATTGCGATTCGCAGACTGTTGTGGCTGCGTCTTTGGGACTCAGATGCCACATCGAAGAAGATTTTACAGAATCTTCCATTTGCTGGTGACAGGCTGTTTGGCACTGAGCTGGACAAGCTAATAAAGGATTCTGCTGAGTCTAAGATACCGCAGAATAGGCCTAAGCCGCGGTATACTGTGAAAAGGAACCCAAAACAGTGGTCCTTTCGCTCCAGCTCGCAGTCATCAGCATCGTCCGCTCGTACGGACCGAGGGGGCAAGCCCGCTTCTCAGTGGCGCACTAAGAGTCGTCCAAAGAAGCCGGCGGGGGCAGCGGCTGCCACCCCCAAACCCGCCTCTACATGACTCGCTCTGCCTTCCTGCCTCCCCACAGGTGGGGGGCCGCTTGTCTCGCTTTCAGGACTGCTTCACATTCAAGATCAGTGGGTTCGAGACGTGGTCTCGCGAGGTTACAGGATAGAGCTGACGTCAAAACCTATCCACCGATTCCATCGGTCGGTCCCATCACCAGAAAAAGCTCAGGCTTTTTACCTGGTGTTGGAGGGTCTCCGCAGGGACGGAGTGGTGGTTCCGGTGCCTTCCGGGGAGAGGTTCAGGGGTTTTTACTCCAACCTCTTTATCGTCCCGAAGAAGGACGGATCCTTCCGCCCTGTTCTGGACCTGAAGTTGATCAACCGTCACGTGTTGGTTCGGAAGTTCCGTATGGAATCCCTGCGTTCCGTGATCGCAGCGGTGTCACAGGGGGATTTCCTGGCGTCCATAGATATCCGAGACGCTTACCTTCACGTACCCATTGCTCCGGCTCATCAGCGCTGGTTGAGATTTGCAGTGGGGGAAGAACACTTCCAATTTGTGGCGCTGCCGTTCGGGTTGGCCTCGGCACCGCGGGTGTTCACAAAAGTGATGGCTTCCATGATGGCTCTCCTGCACGCGCAGGGACATGCCGTCATCCCCTATTTAGACGACCTGCTGGTCAGGGCGCCATCGGAACACCTCTGTCAAGAGAGCCTGGATGTGACCATGCGGTCTCTGGAACAGTTCGGTTGGCTCCTCAACATTCAGAAGTCAACGCTGGTTCCGACCCAGTCTCTGACATATTTGGGCATGGACTTCAACACAGCCTCGGCCCTGGTGTCTCTGCCGCGACCCAAACAGATGGCGATCCAATCAGGAGTGCAAGCAGTCCTCCTGTCACCACAATCATCCCTACGGGTGTTGATGAAACTGGTGGGACGCATGGTGGCGGCAATAGAGGCGGTGCCTTTTGCACAATTTCGCCTCCGTCCTCTTCAGCTGGAGATTCTCCGCAGATGGGACAAGAGGACGATCTCACTGAATCGGCTGGTGACCCTTTCCCAACCGACCAGAGATTCCCTGCAGTGGTGGCTACAACCGCACCACTTGTCTCGGGGCCGGTCCTTCATAAAACCGTCTTGGTTAGTGGTGACCACCGACGCCAGTCTGAAGGGCTGGGGGGCGGTGTTCTCACACCACAGGGCTCAAGGCCTGTGGACTCAGTCGGAGTCGGCGTTGCAGATCAATGTGCTGGAGATCAAGGCGGTATACCTGGCACTCCTGGCTTTTCAGAGATTCCTCTCAGGACAACCCATTCGGGTTCAGTCCGACAATGCGACGGCCGTCGCCTACATAAATCATCAAGGAGGAACCAGGAGTGCGGAGGCTCTGGCCGAAGTTCACCGCATCCTATCCTGGGCGGAGGACAACAACTGCCTGATCTCCGCAGTTCACATCCCAGGGGTCGAAAACTGGGAGGCCGACTATCTGAGCCGACAGGGGATGGACGCCGGAGAGTGGTCTCTTCATCCGGACGTCTTCAGAGAAATATGCAGCAGATGGGGCACGCCGGACGTGGACCTGATGGCCTCACGGCTGAATCATCAGGTGCCGCAATACATGGCGAGGTCGTGGGACCCCCAGTCTCTGGGAGCGGATGCCCTAATCTTGACCTGGTCCAGATTCCATCTGCCGTATGTGTTCCCGCCTCTGGCTCTGATTCCCAAGGTGCTGTGGAAGATCAGGTCAGAGTGCAGGGTAGCCATTCTAGTGGCTCCAGATTGGCCCAGGAGGTCCTGGTATCCGGACCTGTGGCACCTGTCAGGCGGACACAGATGGGCTCTTCCAGAACGCGCAGACTTACTCGCGCAAGGCCCATTCTTCCACCGCAATTCCAGGGCCCTCAAGTTGACTGCGTGGCTCTTGAGGCCTGGCTGCTGACATCTAGGGGTTTCTCCCCTACAGTGGTTGCTACTATGAATAGGGCTAGGAGGCCCGTTTCCAGGAAGATATACCACCGGACGTGGAAAATCTTTTTTACCTGGTGTGCCTCTGGTGGACGTTCTCCGTGGCCCCTCTCCATCCCGACGTTGTTGGCTTTCCTACAGTCGGGTCTGGAGTTGGGATTATCCCTTGGCTCTTTGAAAGGTCAAGTGTCAGCACTCTCGGTGCTGTTTGACAGGCGATTGGCACTCCTCCCGAAGGTGCGTCAATTTCTCCAAGGGGTGTCGCGGATGGTTCCGCCCTACAGGAGACCTCTGGACCCTTGGGACCTTAACAGAGTCCTAGCGGCGTTACAGAAGCCGCCGTTTGAGCCGCTGAGAGATATCTCTCTCTTGCGTCTGTCCCAGAAGGTGGTTTTTCTGGTGGCAATTACGTCTTTGAGGAGGGTCTCAGAATTGGCTGCACTTTCGTGCAAGTCACCCTTTCTGGTGGTTCACCAAGACAAGGTAGTGTTGCGCCCACGGCCAGAATTCTTGCCGAAGGTGATTTCAACTTTTCACCTGAACCAGGAGATTGTTCTCCCTTCATTTTGCCCCGCTCCCGTTCATCAGATTGAACGCGACCTCCATACTCTGGATCTCGTGAGAGCTGTTCGCATTTATGTGTCCAGGACCGCTTCCTTCAGGAATTCGGATTCCTTATTTGTTCTCACGACGGGTCGCTGTAAGGGGGCCGCGGCTTCAAAGTCGACCTTGGCCAGATGGATTAAAACTCCTATTCAGGAGGCGTACCGATCCTCTGGTTTGCCTCTCCCGGTGGGATTGAAGGCTCACTCTACCAGAGCTGTCGGTGCCTCCTGGGCTTTGCGACATCGAGCGTCTGCTCTACAGGTGTGTCAGGCGGCCACTTGGTCCAGCCTGCACACATTTTCTAAGCACTATATGGTGCATGCCCATGCCTCTGCGGATGCGAGTTTGGGCAGGCGGGTTCTCCAGGCGGCGGTTGCCCACCTTTAAAGGGAACCATATGTTATCCGTCTTGTTGAGGAACTCTTCCCGCCCTGGGGTATTGCTTTAGGACATCCCCATTGTCTGGGTCTCCCATTATGACGACCAGAAAAAAGAGAATTTTGTTTACGTACCGTAAATTCTTTTTTCTTTAGTCATCAATGGGAGACCCAGCACCCACCCAGTTGTTCCGTTGCATATTTTGCACTTGTTCTGTTCTCTGTTGAGACAGTGTTTGCCGGGTTGTTGAACCGTCTGTGCACGGCATTCTTCCCGATGTTTCGGGTGTGGTTTATTTCTCCTCGCAGCTTATGGACCAAACTGAGGATGTTCCCTGCGGTAGGGGTTTATAAGCGGAGGAGGCGGTGTCTACAAACTTGTAGTACCTAGTGTGACCTCCGGAGGGCAGTGCCCTAAACCCCATTGTCTGGGTCTCCCATTGATGACTAAAGAAAAAAGAATTTACGGTACGTAAACAAAATTCTCTTTTTTTTTTTTACCAAAGTATCCCAACTTTATTGAAATAGACACAAAGCACCAAAAAATATGCATCAAATCCCCACAAAAAAAACGCATCAAATCCGCACCGTGCAGACAGGGGTGGACTTCTGGCACTAGGTGCAGATTTTGGAAGTTCAAAATCTGCACCACAATTTCAGCGTGCAAATGGGCCCTTAAAGTCTATGGGAGGTCCGCAAGCTGTTACCAATCTCCATCCTGATATAGACCATGCCTTGTGCTGGAAAATGTGTCCTGATTTCACCCATGATTAAGGCTATGTGCCCACTGTGCGTTGGTGCTGCGTTTTGGTTGCTGCTTTTCTGCAGCTCCCACAGCTTTAACATTACAGTCTGTGGTTTATAAAAAGCTGTGCTCACATGTGTGCTACGTTTTTGCTGCAGAAATCGCCTGCATTTATAAAAGTCCCTCTCCATTAACAGGGCTGCATTTTTCCCATTGACTCCATTAGAGACGCCCCTGAAAAGCATCACTAAGGGCCCCTTTACACACGGCTACATTTGTAGCTTGTCACCAGGTAACTTACTGGTTGCAGTGAAATCATGGATACATGATTCCATTTGTACACAGCAACAAGATAGAACCATGTATCCATGATTTCACTGCAACCAGTAAGTTACCTGGTGACAAGCTACAAATGTAGCCGTGTGTAAAGGTACCCTAACAGATTGGTATTCACACAGTGCGTATGTTGTGCTTTTTACAGCAATTTCCAAAACAAAAACACTGCAATACTCGCCCTCCCTGGTGAGTCCATGGTGATCCCCGGTGATGTCCTCCTCCTGGCCACTGGCAGGAGCTGCGCGATTGACTTCCAGGACCAGGTTGAGTCACATTGCCAGTCACATGATGCGCAGGTCCTGGAAGGAAGAAATGACCGGGGCTTGCCAGGGAGGGTGAGAGAGTGTCTGTGTGTGTGTCCCCTTATTTGTGCTGTGTTTGTAGGTGCACAAACTCCATACGTTTGTGCTGCTTTTGTTTTTACACAGCTGATAAACGCAGCACAAAAAAAAACGTCCAATGGGCACATAGCCTAACAGGAATATTTTGGTGTGAATGTACATTTTATTAATATAACATATTATTAATATTACATATTATTAATATAAAAATGTTCTAAATTTATTTATGGTAAATGCTTTTTGTCTACAGCAAAGAAATATCTTCAACAGAATTTTCGGTGGTTTTCTAATGAGGAAAGCCTATGAATTGGGATGGGCAACTGCATGTTCTTATGGGTGAGTGCTCCTCTCTAATGGTACGGGGAAAGGGGAAAACACAGAAACGTATCACCTTTTACTAATTAAGAAGTACTGCATACACACATGGAAACCCAGAATGGCCAATGAATAACTTGAAACAGAAAAAAGTAAAAGTTTTCAATTTAAATTTCCTGAATATCAACTAATGGAATCAGACTTTGCTTTTGAATTTAGGTTCAACAGGAAAAAAAACCCTAATGAATATGGCCTGGACAGAAATGATGGTACCATTAATTTATTATTTTGTTGCACAACCTTTTAAGGCAATCACTGCACACAAGGATTTCTGTAATTCTCAATAAGACGTCTCTGTCTCCAGCTGTCTCAGGATGATGGATGCCTTCACACTGCAGCTTTCAGCTCATGCTACAGATATTTAATTGTTCATGTTTTTCATAGACTGTACAATATTTTCAGAAATAACTGGAAATGTACCAAAGTTATATCCTCAGGATTTTTTAACTAGTCTTCTGAAGTAATACAATAGTAAAACATTGTTTGTCAACTTACATGTTGCAATTTCAAAGTAGAAAAAGAATAAACAGCATGTGCAGCAATAAAGTCCCCCATAATCAATACTTGGTTCCACACCCTTTGGCATTGATGAAGCCTCCAAATGTTTCTTGTAGCCATCTTTAAGCTTCTTGCACTTCTCAGCTAGTATTTTCTCATACTCTTCCTTTGCAGTTTGATGAAGCTCTTGAATGGTTGCAGGATTCTTATTCCCAATGGCAGATTTCAGCCCACCTCAAAGATTGAGGTCAAGACTCATTGCTGGCCATTTTAAATAAGTACATTTTTTCTTATTCACCCATTCCTGTGTACTTGTATGCTTTGGGTCATTGTCTTGCTGGAGTACCCATGATCTTCAACTCAAACCAAAGTTTCTTACACAGAGTAGGACATTTCTCTCTAAACTTTCTTGATAATTCTCTGATGTCATGATTCCTGTGGCACGATCAAACCCTCCAGTACCTGAAACAGCAAAGAAACCCCACAGCATTAGGAGTCCTCCACCATGCTTAACTGTTGGTAAGGTGTTCTTTTCCTTAGAAGCTTCATTGCGCCATCTGTAAACAAACTGTTGCTTTACATTGCCAAAAAGGTATATTTTTATTTTATCTGCCAACAGAACATTTTCCCAGAAGGAATTTGATTTCACAAGGTATTTTTTGACATAGATCAGTTGTTCCTTTTAATGTTTTTTGTTTACCTTTGGTTGCTTCCTTGGTCTTCGCCCCTTAAACATTTGCTTGGTTTCGTGTGCGGAGTATGGTACTTGTTGAAACCATGACTCCATGCTTTTCCAGGTTGGCCTGCAACATTTTGATGTTTGACATGGTGTTTTTTCAACCATGCACACCATCATTTGAAAACATCTCTTGTCAATTTTCCTTTTTTACCCTCGTCCAGGGAGGCTCTTGACTGCTTCATGCTTGGCAAACTTCTTAAAACATTGCGTAATGTTGCCACTGGGATACCAAGGTCTTTGGAGATGGCCTTATACCCTTTGGAAGTCTTGTGTTTGCTAATAATAGCAGTTCTGATGTCCTCAGACAGCTCCTTTGTCTTCACTGTTGTGACAAAGTAGCAGGGCTTAAGGCAGCCGTCACACGCACAGATATCGCGCAAGATATCGCTTGAACGCGGCAGATTAAACATCGCGTAAGCGATGTCTGTGCGTGTGACGGCGAGATACGATGAGCGAGATCTGATCAAATCGCAAAATCGAGATCTGAGGTCCGGTCCTCAGATCTAGCGATTTACGATTTGGCGATCTGCTTCATCGTGGTGTATGACACCACGATGAACAATCTCCCAGCGGCAGAGCCTATGCTGGGAGATGGTAACTATGGTACACGTCGGGTAACTAAGCGACGCGCGGCGCCTAGTTACCCGATGTGTACCATAGTTACCAGCGAGATCGTGGATCCACATCGCTGGTGAGTCTGTCTGTGTGACAGCTCACCCGCGATGTGAGCGATATTGTAAGCGATCGCGCGTGCACGTGATCGCTTACAATATCGCTAGAGATATCTCAGCGTGTGACGGCCGCCTAACATGTAGCTTTTTAAAACATTGAAGTCATCATTCATTGGCTAATTCATGTCACATGGGTACTACTAATTTATCACAGGTGATTTTCATTTGTGATTTACCACAGGCGAGTCAAAATGTGTTTCCATGCTAATTTAATGTAAAGGGCGCCAATACCAGTGTCACAGCAAGATTTAGGTTTTTTTTATTTTTATCTCCCATTGTTTTTAGTTTTAAATTATTGTTTACCATTTGCTCTTTTGTATTGAAAGGGCACCAACCACCAAGATTTAACCACCTGTAAATGAGTGCAGGAGGTGATTGACTTGTGCAGCATGACATCACTATTTGTTTAGTTTTTTTCATTCCTCCCCTGTGGGCTTGTCTTTCTATTGTAAGCTGAAGTCCCTCCCCCTCCCTCTCATCCACACTCCTCAAGGTTATCCAGGGAGGGGGGGCAGTGGAGGGGGTCGGCATCAAGCTGTTTGGAGAAATCCTTATATCCTTAATCTTTGGTTACAATCCCAAAGGCCTTTAAGGGGTCTAAAACCCACAAGTGTACAATCACTTTCTAATTGTGGAATTATGAATCTTGTGCACTTTATAAGAATTTGCTGGTCTCAGAGCCAGGAACGGGAGTTTGTGGCCACCACCATGCAATATGCTTATTCCTGGGCACATTCAAACTAGAGAGGTGCAGTTTTAATCAATGCAAGCTCTGAAACCAGCAATTAATCACAGCACATAGTGCCTGTTATGTGAGGATTCATAAGTGTGCAGTCACATAGAGTGACTGCAGACTTGTGGATTTCGACGAATTAAACTTCTGAATGACATGTGCAACTGTAGTAACAGGAACATGAAGCTATTTGGAGATGGTTTTATAGCCTTAACCTTTTAACATGTGTGTGTCACAATTCTTCTGCTCAATGTGTTTTGGACGCAGTGATTCACAGTTTTGTTGCTCTATTGAATCATGGATGTGTTGAACTGTCAGTTTGGCGAGTGACAGGTCAGTCATACAATCTAGTGCAGGGTTGTGCTGAACTGTCGGTATGTTGATTGACAACTCAGCCGGCTATTCTGAGACTGGAGGGTGTTGAGCTTCTTCAGGTGTTTTTTGTTCTGCGTGATTAACCAGCTACATAGCTGAGCAGTCAGTCCCAGATCACTGCCAGTTGTAGTTTTTGCTCATCCGTGCATGTTTGCCTCGTTTACCTGTGCCCTTTGTTTTGATTTATTGCTGCCAGAGGACCTTGGACCTCCTCTAACCTTCCATTAGCCCTTGTCCCTTTGCTTTGATATCCTCCTAGTATTCTGACTCAAGACTCTGATGTGACCTCGCAACACCTTTGTCTTTCCCATGTGGAATAAGGTGCTCTCTCAGATTAAACCAAAATTGAACTTTTTGGTCATAATGCAAACCTATATGTTTGGCGTAAAAGCAACACAGCTCATCACCCTCTAAACACCATCCTCACTGTCAAACATGGTGGTGACAGCATCATGGTTTGGGCCTGCTTTTCTTCAGCAGGAACAGGGAAGATGGTTAAAATTGATGTGAAGATGGACTGAGCCAAATATAGGACCATTCTGGAAGAAAACCTGTTGGAGTCTGCAACAGACCTGAGACTGGAACAGAGATTTATCTTCCAACAAGACAATGATCCCCAACATAAAGCAAAATCTACAATGGAATGGTTCAAAAATAAACGTATCCAGGTGTTAGAATGGCCAAGTCAAGGTCCAGACCTGAATCCAATCGAGAATCTGTGGAAAGAGCTGAAAACTGCTGTTCACAAACGCTCTCCATCCAACCTCACTGAGCTCCAGCTGTTTTGCAAGGAAGAATGGGCAAGAATTTCAGTCTCTCGATGGGTAAAACTGATAGAGACATACCCCAAGCGACTTGCAACTGTAATGGCAGCAAATGTGGCAATACAAAGTATTAAGTCAAGGGGGCCGAATAATATTGCACACCCCACTTTTCAGTTTTTTATTTGTTAAAAAAGTTTAAAATATCCAATAAATTTAGTTCCACCTCACGATTGTGTCCCACTTGTTGTTGATTCTTCACAAACAAATTAAAATTAATATCTTTATGTTTGAAGCCTGAAATGTGGCAAAAGGATAAAAAGTTTAAGGGGGGCAAATACTTTCACAAGGCACTGTAAGAGTTCAGAGAAAAGTGTTATTAAACACTGGGAAAACAGTGCAGCAATTTACCATGTGTGCAGCATAGTGTCACTTTGTAGGGTTGGGTTTATTGTTATTACTCCCCTGTGGATTCTAAGACAAACTCTACCCCTTACTTCCCTCTTTCCCTCCCTTCGTCTACTGCTTCTCCTGCACTCCTGCGATTCACAAGCAGAAGAAGACCTCGCACCCTCCAGTCTCTCCGTGTCCCAAGCTCAGCTCTCTCCTCAGTCACAGATCCGGGAGGAGACCGGGATAGAACACCGCTATTGTCATCTGTGATCTGTCCTGGTCTCCTCTCCTGAATCTGTGACTGAGGAGAGAGCTGGGCTCAGGACGTGGAGAGACTGGAGGGTGCGAGGTCTTCTTCTGCTTGTGACTCACAGGAGAGCAAGAGAAATCAGTGAGAAGCAGGTAAATGAGTAGGGTGAGTGGGAGGGAAAGAGGGACAGGGGAGGGTTTGACTTTGAACCCACAGGGGTGTAATAGAAATAACCTAGCCCCTCGTAGTGACGCTGTGTTGCACATATGCTAACTTGCTGCACTGTTTTCCTCGTGTTTGATAACAGTTTTCTCTGCAATCAAACCTTGAATCATTGAACTAAAGGTATGATTGCACTCAGTATCCCTGTGCTTGTAAGCCCTATAACCTGGTTCCTTTTAACATGTCCATATGGTCAAATCATTTTCAATCATTTCTAGGGGTACCATCATTTTTGTCAAAGTCATTTTCATTACTTTTTTTCTGTTGAACCACAGTTCAAAAGTAATATTTGAATATCAGTAGTTCATGTACAGTAAATTTAAATTGTCAGTTTCAAGTGTTTTGTGACCATATATTCTGCCCTTTCCATATGTAAAGCGCCATGGAATCTAATTGCGCTATATAAATAAATAAATAAAAATTATGGGTTTTTCTTACTTTAACAGAAGGGTCCCAACATGTGTGTATGTTTATTGATTGTGCTATTTTGGTGAAGAGGTCTTTTTCTATTAAAGGAATGAAAGGATGGACAATTACATTTCTTATAACATTATTCACCCAATTTAGACATTCATTAAATTTTTGGAATAATTACAGTTGCAATCAATTTTATTTAAAGAGAACCTGTTACATCCTCAAACATTACTAGCCTGCCAATAAGGGGTTACTCTGGAGATGAATAGTGTTCTAAAGTGATGCAGCCTCCACTCTGAAAGCTCATTGACTGGGAGGAAATCAACTTTATTCCTTAAGCTTTCAGTCAAGGAGGTGGATCTAGTGGCTTCAGTCACCGCTGGGTCCATAGTGAGCGGCCGCTGTATCCACACCCCAGGCACTGGCTGACAGCTGTCTCTACGCTGATGCACTGTATACAGCATCCTTCACACGCTGTCTGCGCATAGCGTAGCTAGGTCCGCATTCCACATTCTCTTACATCAAGGACTAAATACCCCCAGCATCTTTACAGTCAGTAAGCTAGGTATCTTAAATTATTGCAAGACTTGCATCAGTGTCAAAAACCCTATATACCATGTCAGTCTGTCCATATATACATATTCAGGACCAATAAAGCACATCCCAGCAGCTAAAATCATAGGAAGCATAACTGACAGATCGTTATCTCCTAGACTCCTATGTCTATATGTAGATTCTTTACATTAAGATAGTCCATTCACTTATTATCTATAAATCCATATATCTATTTAAGGACCGATAAGGTGTCTTTATACTTTCTGCTGCACAGAATCCATGTGTTCTAGGGTTCATCTCGTCTCTATTACATTCCATTCCTTAGAGTATTCCCCTACCCTTAACAGTTTGAATACCTTGAGAAAGGCGGAGGGTTCTGCCGAAATGTTGGTATAGCAACTGATTTTTTTTTTTATTTCAAATTTATAAAGGAGTCACAATAAAGTTGAGTTTTTTTTCTTGAAAAATCATGGACCTTTTCTAATTATTCATTCTTTGTGTGGCAGAGGTCTATTGATTATTGATAACTATGTTTTTTTTATCTCTGAGCACCTTCATAAAAGATGGCACATGAGTAGTCCTACTCTCCTATGCTTTATATGCACAGGTGACTGCACACACATACCCGTCTACAGTCATAGGGGGCGCTTTTGCTTACTGTCACTCAAGTTCATTCATTATATCTTTTTAATTTTGTCATGCCCCCTGCATTGTAATTGATTGACATCAATGCGGGACCTGTGGTAATGTCAGAACCACTTGACTAATGGGCGGGGCTAAGCCTAAAGGGTCTTTTACGTGAGGCCTAATTAGGTCCGTCTGTTGCAGGCACATGGTCGTGACATCACCACAGGTCCCTCACCTCCAGAAGACCTTCAGTGATAGATGTCAATATATTACACTGCAGGGGGTGTTACTACAATAAAACAAAATGCAGGAAAGACTGACTTTACGGATTCCGGCTGAAGTATCCACCATTTGACTGTTAATGCCGGTGCCTAATGCCAACAGCTAAATATTTAAAGTGCTTTTTTTTTATAATTCTTTATTTTTATTACATTTATACAATTATACGGTTTGACAACAGGTATTAACAACAGCGTGAACCATTATATCAATCGTGTACATCTGCTATCCGTATTACTTAAGTAGCTATAATAAGCCAGGCGTAGGATAAAGCGAATAACATCATTACAATACTCCTCGTCATAAGTGTATCGTACCAGCATGTGTCGATGGTCTATCCAAATTGCAGATCTTCCCTATCCTCGAATAATTAAGAACAGAATTCTCTGACGCTTGTCTTATCGTTACATAACGGATATTAAGACTACCTAGCAATACTGTAAAAATAAATAGATAAGGTCCACTTAACCTTAATACTTAAAGACAAAGACAAACCTGTTCGAAGAGAGAAAAAAGAGATATTTAGGGATGGATGGGGAGGGGGAAGAAGAACAGAAAACAAAATGGGGGAATATAGTATAATAGTCCAATAAAGCCTCAGTAAAGTATATTCAATAGGTTACACGGACATGGCAATTCAGCTATTGATCTCTGTAGGTCTTATATAGATCAGACTGTTGAAATGACATCCAACTAAACCAGGTATTTCTAAATTGTACATAAGTATCATGGATAAAGGAGGTCAAGTCTTCCAAATGCATGAGGTCATTCACCTTATTCAGCCATTGAGCAACAGTAGGGCCAGACTCTCTCCTCCAAAGAATTGGGATGCACGATCTCGCCGCCATTACCAGAAATCTCAAAAGGGACCGTTTATATTTGCGGAGAGGGATCTCACTGTGATGAAACATGAAGAGACTCGGGCCAAGATCGCCAGGGTAGTCCGTGACCACTCGAATAATCTCCACCACTTCAGACCAAAACGTCTCAAGTCTTCTACATTCCCAGAATATATGTAACAGAGTACCCTCCGCCTCGCCACACCTCCAACAACATGCCTCAGTGGAAGGGAAAATTTTGTGTAGTTGCGAGGGGACCCTGTACCACCTAGTTAGCAGCTTATAATTAGCCTCTTGTAGTCGCGAGCATATTGAGGTAGAGTGTGCCAGTGTGTAAATGTCTGATCTTTGATCTAAAGACAATTCCAACCCTAGGTCTGCCTCCCAGTCCAGCATGAACATTGGTGTTGACAGGTCCGGAGGTGAGATCAAAAATGCATACGATCTCGATAGAGCGTGTCTACAGTCTCCTACAGATTGGCATAGGTTTTCGAATTGCGTCTTGGGTCTGTGATAGGTCGATTTAGCGGGAAGCGATCGTAGATGATGTGCAAGTTGAAGGCATCTCCAGAATCCTAAAGGTATCGGGTGTGTGATCGAATTAAGTTGCTCAAGGGAGGGCCAAGCGTCCCCGTCTCCCCAACTCCCCGCCCTGTCTATTCCCTCGGAAATCCATCTTTGAAATATAGAGTCATCTATGCTGGGTTTAAAGTCCGGGTGAGTCAGGATCGGGGACATGGTCGAGGCACGTGGAATTATAGAAGCCCTTACTAGTTTATGATCACATATCTTAAGGGTAGGTCCGATCGTTGGGTGTCCAGTAATAGCCTCATCCCTTCTCAAAGTAACCCATGGCAATGTTTGTAGTCTGAGTGGAGTGAAGCCCTGCTCTATTTGAATCCACAATTTGTTCTCGCTATGTCTGCACCAGTCAATTATACGTGCAAGATGACTAGCAATATGGTATAATTTAATGTCCGGTAGGTTCACTCCACCATCACCCCTACGTCTGTGTAAGATAGATCTAGCCAATCTTGGTTTCTTTTTATTCCAAATAAATCTCGTCTGAATTTGTGAAACCGATTTAAAGAACGATGCCGGGATGGTAATGGGAAGCGTCTGTAGGTAGTATAAAATTCTCGGAAGTATCGTCATTTTAAAAAGTTGACATCTTCCCATCCATGTAAAGGCGGACAACATCCATCTCTCGCAATCCGCTCTAATTGTAGACAACAAGGCTGGGAAATTTGCGCCGTACAGATCACGGGTATCTGGTGTAAGCTGCAATCCCAGATAACGAAGGGCTTTGAGTGACCAGTGAAAGGCAAAGGCACCCTTCAACTGAACAACGAGGTCCGCAGGAAGCAAAACATTCAAAGCCTCTGACTTGGCTCTATTAATTTTGAAGTTCGAGAGAGCATGGTATCTCTCCAGCTCTTTCATTAAATTTGGGATGGAGACTCTAGGGTTTGTCACAAAGAACAGGAGATCGTCAGCATAAGCAGCAATTTTGTGCGTGTGCGATTTTAATGTTAAACCAGAAATGTCGCCATTCCCCCTGATATGTCGCAGTAATGGTTCCAATGTTAAAATAAAAATCAGCGGGGATAGCGGGCATCCCTGACGTGTACCATTAGTAATGTCAAAGGATTCAGATAGGATACCATTCACCCGAACCCTCGCAGACGGAACAGAGTACAGGGACAACACCCAACCAAGCATCTTCGCTCCCAATCCGATGTGTATTAATGTCTCCTCAATGAGGGACCACTCAACGCGATCGAACGCTTTCTCTGCGTCCGTAGATAGCAACATCAGAGGGGCTTTAGAGACTTTCGCATGATGTATTAAGTTAATAGCCTTGGTAGTGTTGTCCCTGGCCTCCCGCCCGCCCACGAATCCCGCTTGGTCCGGATGTACTATATCAGGAATGAATGGCGAGAGTCTGGCCGCCAGGATTCTAGCAAAGAGTTTGACATCTACATTAAGTAAAGATATCGGGCGGTAACTAGAACAGACCAAGGGGTCCTTTCCTGGCTTCTGGATTACTGCAATAGTGGCGCGCAGCGCATCTTTAGGAGGTGGGGTGGATGCTGACATAGCGTTAAAGCAGGCTGTTAAGTGTGGAAGTAAGGACGTCCTAAGTTTTTTGTAATAACCCACAGAAAAACCATCAGGGCCCGGAGCTTTGCCAGATTTAGCAGATGAGATAGCACCCTCCACCTCGACCTCCGTGATTGGGGCCTCCAGGGATATACCAACTGATTCTGAAATTTTTGGTAAACCTGAGGCTTTAATGTAGTCCCTAATACGGGCTCTAAAAGTGGAAGTCGCTGATATTGACTCCGTTTCCCCTAAATTATATAAAGCAGTATAATACTGTTTAAAAGCTTCTGCTATATCCAGAGGAAATTTTGAGCGTTGCGAAGAATTTGGGATGAGTATCTCGGGTACATATGTAGCGGCCTTCTGTAACCGAGAAGCTCTAGCCAAAGATTTGCCCGCCTTGTTCCCATGTTCATAAAAGTGGCGACGGCAACGTGATAGTACGCCTTTCGCCTTTTGTAGTAAAATAGAACGTAACGCCTCTCTGACATCTAAAAGGTCTTTCTTTACAGTAGGGAGGTCCTGGCATTTGTGTCTGGTCTCTAAATCTTTCAGTTTGGTCATGAGTTCCCGAATCTCAGCTTCTCTTTTTTTTTTAGTCTAGCACCATGCTGTATTAATATGCCTCTCATAACACATTTATGGGCATGCCATGTTGTCACTGATGAGACGGATGCCGAGACATTCAGGTCAAAATATTCTTTCACCTTCTGAACTACGTCCGCCAGGACAGTCGGGTCATCTGACAGGGACGTGTTCAATCTCCATTGCCATTGCCTCTGAATTGGGGAGGCAAGCGCAAGGGAAATCGTAACCAACGCGTGATCCGAGAAGGCGATCGGCTCAATTGTAGCATCTTGTAAGTGCGTCAGGTCCGACTGTCGCATAAGAAAGTAGTCAAGTCTGGAGTACGTGTCATGGGTGGGGGAGTAATGCGTGTAGTCCCTACAGTTTGGGTACAGTATACGCCAAACATCCAGTAGTTGATGATCATGTAACGCAAGCCGCATCCGTCTCCGGGCCATTTTAGAAATGCTAGTTTTACCCCTTGAAGTATCTAAGTCTGGATCAAACGCAATATTGAGATCACCACCCAGTATCAGGGTCCCCTCCGCAAACACGTCAATCCTCTCTAAGAAACGCAAGAGGGCAGATATCTGGCCTGTGTTAGGGAGGTAAAGCGAGGCGAAGGTATACATCTGATTGGCAATCTTACCCTTGACCATGAGTAGTCTCCCATCTTCACCACCACAGGAATCCACGAGCTCCCATGGCAGCGATCTCGACATCACAATGCTGGTACCAGATGAGTGAGGGTCTGATGAATGACTATGATATGCAAAAGGAAACCAATGATTAGAGAGTTTATATGGTTTAGTTGCACTCATGTGAGTTTCTTGGAGGAAAGCGATATGTACTTTGTTTGCTTTCAGATAGTTAAACAGTATTGAACGTTTCCCTATATCATGTAAACCCTGCACATTTAACGTACCTATCTTCAGGGATGTTAGGTCGTTACCAGACATATCCGTGGGTTTGTAATATACTAAGGCCTCTGGGTAAAGTAAAGTAGGTTAAAATAAAATAAAATGAGGCGAGGCTAAATTAAATAGGGAGTAAGTAGGGGAGGGAGGGTAAAACAAACAGGAGGGTAGCTTGATAGGATGAGTAGAGGGTGAAGTAGAAAGAGAGAAATTGGTAGCAAGAGAAGAGAGTAAAAACCTCACTCACCACCAAGACCCCTAGAGTCCAGGGGTATAGAAAAGGGACTATATAAGTCAAAATCGGTTTAAACCGACAAACACGATCCCCTCAGAATAGTAAGAACGGTGGGGATCGTTGGGGGCGTAACTGACCTAAAGGCGGCGAACCGCAGACCCGGAACCTATAAAAATAACATATCACACAGCCTAAAGCATCATCAATATCAACAATACTAATAGTAACAATAACAATAACCCGGTAGGATTTAAAGTGCTTTTAAATTATATATACATGTTTTTAGTTTTGTTTTGTTTCAAGCCAGGTTAGTGATGCAGTGCATGATCTAAATCCCATTTGGGGTTGTTTAAAAACAAAAAAGGACATGATCGGTTCCCTTTAAATCAACGTTTTATTACACCCTATGTAATAAATAAATTACACTTTTTTTTTTTTTTTACACCCTGTGCAGAATGTGTCTGGTCAGATTTGTAAAATTACTATGAAAATCATTAAATGACAGGATTTTTGCAATATTTGCCCTCCAGCGGTTCTAGGCCATATGTTGTTGCTGTTGATGACATCATGTTCCAGCGACCAGTGGAGATTGGCTCGTTACTCTTCCTGTCTTCTCAGGTAGGATCTTTATAGGAGATATTGTAAAATTCTCATTTTTGCCAGCAGTGGACACGTGTATAAGCGACACACTCCCACTTGTAAATGTCTGGTGGGAATACTTCTTTACAAGGTGTAAGGAAGAGGCTTAAAGGGGTTGTCCGGGCTTTTGCTATAATTCATGTGTGTATCTAGGCTGCAAAATGTTGACAGTTTGTAATATACATCCTGTCAACATTTTGCAGGATTACCTAGATATCACATATTTGCAGCAGTCAGGGAACGTCCAGGGGGCGTGTTTGTATGGAGGGGGCGGAGGCTGTGAAAGTGACTGCAGCCTCTGCCCCCTGCTCTGATGATGCTTTGTTCAGTATACCAGCATGCACTGGAATTCTCAAACGAAGTGTCATCACACAAGAAATTGGAGAAAAAAGAATAGAATACCAGTTGGATAATGTGGTTAGGAAGCAGTAGGGAATTTTTAATACAAGTATATTAGAAAATAGCTTAGATGACAACACTAACTAGAAAGGGATTTAGATTTAAAAGTTAGTTAGACTTCAGACCACCCCTTTAATGAATTCAGAGGTATATACTCTGTTAAGACTGGTATAGCATGAGTGGTGGTGATGAATCAGTCACAGTAAGGGGTACTTCACACTAAGCGAGATTGCTAGCAAAATTGCTGGCACCTCCCTAAAACAAAGTGTCATCAGTGACACTCATTTGTGGGGCTGTCACTGTGCAGATCGCGCAGCTCGCAGGTAGGAACAAAGCAGCCCCACAAATGAGTGTCACTGATGACGCTTCGTTTCATGGAGGGGGCGGAGGCTGTGAAAGTGACTGCAGCCTCTGCCCCCTGCTCTGATGACGCTTTGTTGAGTATCCCAGCATGCACAGACTCTCAAACGAAGCGACATCACACAGGAAATGGGTAAACAAATTGAATACCAGTTAGATAGTATAGTTAGGAAATGGTAATTCATTTTTAATACAAGTATATTAGAAAATAGCCTAGATTACAGCACTAAATAGATAGGGATTTAGGTGAAAATGCCAGAAATGCTCCAGTATGTGAATGGAGTAGCATTTCTGGCGTAGAGGACATCATTGTGACGCTAGTCATTGCTCTTGAGCTAGCCGTGCAGATGGGTAGTCAAGAGGTCCAGGGTCAGATATCAGGAATTTAGATAAGAGAGATAAGATGGGCACTACTAGGTCACACTGTAACAATAAGCCGAGACCACCTTTCGATCAGATAGGGAACACTTGCTTTTGGGGTGCACACATAAGATGAGCCGGTCAAATAATCCACGTATTTCAAAGAAAGGAAACTGCAGCACTCACCCAGAGGATGTTGAAAGTTGTCTTTTATCGTGGTTTAAGACATAACAAGCTGTGCAGGGAGGGAGAGAGATGGGAGTGACGGATGACGGTAAACCATTTCGCACCATGTGGCGCTTCTAAGGGATTATATTAGGGGAGGTGACGTCAGATCCTTTAACCGGGCGTATGCGAGGAAGACCTGCCTATTGTCACCGCCTACATTCAAGTGTGTTTAAATAAAAACAAATATCAAACTGTGATACAGAAAAACAAAGGGACAAAGACAGATGAAACAGTTTAAAAACGGGAATAGAAGTATACATATTCCATCTTACTTTGCAGATTTAGACTATTAACAGTGCCTGTTATGTACATAGAGATACCTAGCTATATCCTAGCGTTTTAAAAAATGCTGCCATATCATTTCGGTCATTCAGACCAGCTGATTCCAAAGCGTCTAACTCTATAATCCACCGTGACTCTTTCCTTAACAAATTTTTTTAAAGTGATCTTAAACCCAGAAACTGACCCCCCCGTATCTTTAGACCTGTCCCTGCACCCCTTCTTATCATTTCTAGCCATCCCTTTTGCAGAAAAAAATCGCTTTTGTAAAGTAAGAGAAAAAGTTATATTACTTTGTCCTGTGTGAGTTCTCTCTTTTTGTGCAAGCCGCAATGGGCGGGGCCTGTGTGCTGCTGCCTTGTAATTATGCACGCCCCTCTCTGCTTCTAAGAGCCTGGCTGCGTCATGAAAGGAGAGGGGCTAAATCACGGCATGCTGGAGCCCGCCCCCTTTCATGACGCGGCCAGGCTCTTAGAAGCAGAGAGGGGCGTGCATAATTACCAGGCAGCAGCAGACAGGCACGCCTATTTGCGGCTTGCACAGAAACAAAGAACTCACACAGGACAAAGTAATATAACTTTTTCTCTTACTTTACAAAATCGATTTTTTTCTGCAAAAGGGATGGCTAGAAATGATAAGAGGGGGTGCAGGGACAGGTCTAAAGATACGGGGGGGTCAGTTTCTGGGTTTAGGATCACTTTAAATTAAACATACTTGAATGTAGGCGGTAACAATAGGTGGGATGTCCTCGCATATGCCCGGTTAAAGGAATTGACGTCACCTCCCCCAATAGGATCCGTAGAAGCGCCACCTGGTGTGAAATGGTTTACCTTCGTCCGTCACTCCCTGCACAGCTTATTATGGTTTAGACTGCAATAAAAGAAGACTTTGAACATCACCTGGGTGAGTGCTGCAGTTTCCTTTCTTTGAAATACGTTCGATATCAGGAAGGCTAGCCATATACAAAAAGGTGAGACAAAGACGTAGTAAGGTCACAGTCCAATGCCAAAGGTCCAGGAAGGTAGCAGGTCAAGAAAAAGGAGCTAGGCAAATGGATCATCAGAAGCAAGGTCCAAAGTCAGGTAAACAATAAATCAGACTGAGAACAGGAACATCAGGCATACCGACACCACAGAGCCAAAGCTACGACTGGCACTCATTGAAGGAAGAGAGGCAGCTAAATAGCAAGGTATTCACTCCAAACATTTGATACATGGAGGAATCCTTGCACAGCCCATCCCTTATTGGATGGCTGAGCAGTCTATCACAATACTGACAGCTCAGTATGCCCCAGCCCTGATAGGATGGCTGAGCAGTCTATCACTATACTGAAAGCTCAGTATGTCCCAGCCCTGATTGGATGGCTGAGATATCACCATACTGACAGCTTAGTATGACCCAGCCCTGATTGGATGACTGAGCTGTCTGTCACCATACTGACAGCATAGTATGTCTCATGTCTCTGCACAAGATTGGACGGCTGAACTGTCGCTCTGTGTGTCCAGACATCCCGCTAGGAGGAAATCTGACAGCAGATATGATACATTTGGGTGGGTGCTGGGTGGGGTATTCAGAGTAACAAGAAAATGCCAAAAGTACCAAAAAAATTGTGTAATTCCAAGTTAGAAAAAAAAAAGCTTTTAGAAAGCTTTAATGAAGTGGCCCCATTTTCTTTATCTTGCAGACTAAAATGAGATCAAAGTGCCGCCATCATATTCAATATAACCAGTGCACATACACAGACTACAGCCTTGATGTAGCAGGCTAAACATCTTATTAACAACAAATATACCTGTTCTTATTTTGACATTCTCTCATATTTTTTGCTCTAAATTTTTCACAATGGAAGATTTAGTTCATGAATTGTTTTGTACAATAACATGTTACTTTTTTGCCTGTAATCTTTGTCACCGTTGTTAGCGCAAAAGTGACATGTTCCGCTAAAATGTCGCACAACGTGTGAAAACTGTCTGATGCAAAGAAAATCAATCAAGAGCGATGGGACATTTGGATCAAATTTTGTGACTATTTAAATGAAAAGTTTTAGTTGATTAATCAGCCGGAAACAAAAATGACGGATGTGGAGAAAAAAACAACACAGGCAACACAAAATAGACTGAAAACAAGGCCCAATTGAAAAACAGGCAGAAAAGATGTAATGCAATGATGGATCAGGCCCTAGACCTTCTCAGGACAGCTGACGACTTCAATACAACTGACTACTCTCAATTCATTCCATTCATAAATCTGTTGGTCTTTCATACAGGTGTGTTACACGAGAATAACTACATCCAGATCAGGGTCCATAGCGAGGTATCAGATCCCATCACCCGAGAACATCATACAACCAACATCTTCCATTTTACATTCATGTCAGAAAACGAAGTGCCGCAGATTGTGCCGCAAACGTATGGACGTGAGTATAAGACAACAATTTCTTATAAGAAATAATCTTTCCCTTTCTGATTTCTACTTTCTTAATCATTTATAAGGCCTGAATGTGTCATGATTTAGCCATATAGAGAGAACCAAGTTGGTGTAGGGAGACGTATAGGCATAGGAATTTAAAGGGAATCTGTCTGCTACATTAGACCCCATAAGCTATCACTATCTGTCCCTGCAGCTTCCTAGTACATTCCTAAGCATCTCTGTCTGAGCTAAAAGTGTAGTTTAACAGTTGAAAAAAAGCATTTAATAACTTACATTTTCTGATGTTAATGAGGCACTGGCTGGACAGTCTGGGCGTTCTTTTAGCATCCATGCCGCTGCCCCGGTGGGCGTGATACAAGCGCTGCCCCTTTCTGTGTATATACTAAAATCTATGAACTGCTTCTAAGTATGACCCACCCAGCACATCTATTTTGGGTCCTGTGCATTGTGGGGTAAGTATTGGGTGTACAGTGCACATTCTGAAGCTGATGAGTACCCCCAATTACACCCCCACAATGCGCAGGGCCGGAAATAGACGTGCTGGGTGCGTCATACTTAGAAGCAGTTCATAGATTTTAGTATATACACAGAAAGGGGCAGCGCTTGTATCACACCCACCGGGGCAGCGGCATGGATGCTAAAAGAACGCCCAGACTGTCCAGCCCGTGCCTCATTAACATCAGAAAATGTAAGTTATAAAATGCTTTTTTTCAACTGTTAAACTAAACTTTTAGCTCAGACAGGGATGCTAACAGATGTACTAGGAAACTGCAGGGACAGATAGTGATAGCATGGGGGGTCGAAAGTAGATGACAGGTTCCCTTTAAATGTGCAAACCGCCTCTTCAGATAGGAAGAAGGCATGAACTCTACTGCCACCTATTGGAAGTAGTATTCCTAAAAGAAAATAATCACCCTTTAGGGCATGTTCCCATGATCAGTGCTTGAAGCGCTTTGGACTTAGCGTGTTGTCATCCAAAAAGCTGTGTTGTACATTACAAACATGGTAGATGGGATATAAAGAAATCCCATGTCCACTGTGCTTGTTTTCTCCACAGCATAAACTGACCCGCGGGGCGGCTTCCCAAGCTGCAGCACGTCACTTTATTCCTGCAGAGACACAGGTGCTCTTGGCAAGAGAACACAGCGTAGATCTGCTGTGTTCAGAACACTGACCGTAAGCATGGGCGGCTGCATTCTCCTCTGGAGAACACTGGCATCTCTGCAGGAGAGGATTGTGTCTCCGGATCATGAGAACATAGCCTTATAGAGCCTTGATCTACGACTTAGGATAAGAAGCCGAATCAGAAACTCCATTTACAGACTTGTGTTTCAGTGCAAAGCAGGAGAAATGATTTGCTGCACTGCCCTGGCCAGGCATTCAGATGATGGTACATTGACCCAAAGATTTTAATGGACCTAGTCATACATTTGTTTCTTTATTTTAATTTGTCTTGTGTGACTGGTCCATTACATTCAGAAGCCATCTGTTTTGAAAAGATCTGTTTGTTTTTTTTGAGTCTGTAAAATTGGGTATAGTCATGTTACCTATGTAAGAAGTCAGTAAAACGTCCCTGACCAGCACAGATGCAGAAGAGTTCTGTACGCCTCAGTCATGACTCTAGGGCATCTGGTCCGTACTCTATTTTTCAGCATTTTCTAACTATAGTATAGCCATAAATATATTTCTTTTCCAGAGTCGATGCTGTATTTGGATGGGAAGAGACACTTTGATGCCGTGGTGCGAAGCAGAAATGGTCAAAGCCAAACTTCTTAGACAATGGATAATAGATACCACCAATAAGGACAAATCATGAAACTGCTACCCAAAGAAAGAGGGGTGCAGAACATTGAGGGATCATGGAATTCAGTCTGATACAATGGCTTCATGTATGTTTAGAACAAACCTGTATATCGACTTTGCTGTATATTCATTTTTGCTGCTAAAAACGTTATTCCATTTATTACAGATAGGTCAATACTTGTAAAAAACAAAGCTTTACTACATCTCGGTGCTTCCTTATGTGTGGACACATTACATGTGGATTTATATTTTTCCTGCATTGGTTCATACAATAAATATTTTTTTTATCGGGATATACAGAGCTTTTCATTACTTGTCTCACACTGTATGTCTGACTTTCCACTTGCTGGCTTATTATTTTCATTGCTTTTCTGTTGATATATTTTGCCACCAAAATGTCATTAGGGTTGTTTGACTAAGTACCAATGTGTATGTTATATATATTATTATTTGTCAGTCTTCAGCTCGATCTCGAGCCATGGTGACTTGATGGATGAACTCTCTGTAGGAAGATCGATCTTTTGCAGCCTAGATAGGTGCACCAGGGTCTTCTCCACCATTATCCGAACAGTATCAAGCCAATGGGTTACTGGTCTACCTTTTCGCCTTGTTCCTTCTATTCCTCTCACCATGATGTCCTTCAGTGATTTTTCTCTTCATATGAAGGGTCCTAGTAGACACATCGTAACTTGGGGATCCTTCCTTCCAGTCACATGTCTGACTTGATTTATTTTAGAATTAATTTGTTGGTTCTTGCCATCCATGGTATTGATAACATCCTTTTCCAGCATCACATTTCGAAGGCGTTGATGCTTCTTCTGTCTTGTTTCTTCTATCGTCCATGTTTCACTTCCAAATTTTACTACAGATAAAACCAGACCATGTACAAGCCATGTCTTCGTCACCAGTGAAATATTCCTTAATTTGAACACCTTGTTCAGTGACTATATATTGGTATATAAATATTTATACTATAGATCAATAGTGAGTGTCAAATTGACACATTTTTGTGATTCAGTAAAATTATTGTTGTATTCTAGAGTCCAATTGGAACACAATTAAAACACTAAGAAGACCTCTTCAAAAAAAGCCCCGTCCTCCCCACTAGGCCACACCTGGGCAGCCAACACTCAGTCATTCAGTCAGTGCAAAAGCAGTAAGAGGAGCAGAGCCAAGATTCCCCCCTCACAACAACAAGGGAGGGTGCTCTGTTCCCCCAATGAGAGCTACTAGAAAGAGATTTTACCAAAAATCTTCATCTCTTGGTCACTTCATTGGGGACACAGGAACCATGGGATGTCCTAAAGCTAACCCTGGGGTGGGATAATACCAGTACTACTGAAGGGAAGAATAGCAATCCCTCAGGTTACTGACCTAAACATCCCCACTTGTAGTACCGTTTTTCTATGATTCGCATCCCTACGCACTAAGGTACAAGCTCCACAAAGATGTGGACAGAAGAATAGTAGGGGCCCTATGGAGTAGAAGAATGGACACCTGGATGCATAAACCTAGAAGGTTACTACGCCAGGTGAACGAGCTGTCCCTGAACAGGTGCACTATCTATTAGCCCAAATTTATGTTATTGGCAGATCAAAGCCGGAGAACAGTGGTTGTCCTAGAGGCGATCTGACCTCTGCCAGAGAATATTGGGATGAGCTACAAGGCAACTGAACGTACAGACAGAGCTGTGAGACAGGTAGAGCTGTACAGATTGTGCAAGAACCTCTCTGGGAGGTGGGAGGCGAGGTATCTAAAGGAAGGAGACAAGGTTACCATTTTATTCAGTATACAATGTGATATAATGAATAGAGTCCTTCAGAAATACAACTCGTCTCGCAAAGAAACAAGCCCTCATACATTATGTGGATGGAGAAGTCACAAAGTCAAGGCTATGGGAGGAAAAAACGAAAATGCAAAACCAGAGATTGGCCGTGTCAGGAAGGGGTTAAATGGATTGCCCAGTTAGGTCACGTGTGACGAAATGGACCCCTTTAATATATAATATAGGAGGAGTTCTTATTTATCCCGACAATATTGTATTTTGGTTTGCAAACTTGTAATATGCCACTCATGGGTTAGGCTGGGTTCACATTTGCAGATGCCTCCGCAGCGTTCTGCGGAGGGAATCTGCAAGCCTCTGCATGCAGACCTTATCCTTTAGAATGGGCCGCACGGTGTCTGCAGATGCTTGCAGACCGCCGTGCGCTCCCATTGCCCGCCATGAGTGATCTGTGCGCATACGGAGGCATGCGCATAGATCACACACTCTCGTCTGCACCGGGAATGCGACAGGTCGGGTTTTCGGTGCGGACGGGAGTGTGTGATCTGTGCGCATGCCTCCACATGCGCACAGATCACTCATGGCGGGCAATGGGAGCGCACGGCGGTCTGCATGCAGACCGCAGCCTTATCCTTTATAATGGGCCGCACGGTGTCTGCAGATGCTTGCAGACCGCCGTGCGCTCCCATTGCCCGCCATGAGCGATCTGTGCGCATGCAGAGGCATGCGCACAGATCACACACTCCCGTCCGCACCGAAAACCCGACCTGTCGCATTCCCGGTGCGGACGAGAGTGTGTGATCTATGCGCATGCCTCCGCATGCGCACAGATCACTCATGGCGGGCAATGGGAGCGCACGGCGGTCTGCAAGCATCTGCAGACACCGTGCGGCCCATTATAAAGGATAGGGCTGTTGGCTCCTTGCAGAGGCTTGCAGATTCCCTCCGCAGAACGCTGCGCAGCATCTGCACGTGTGAAGGCAGCCTTACACAAGATTTCTAGGAGCCTGCTAGTATTTAAAGTGGGTAATGTAATTATCTATCTTGTGATAAGCAACTCATTGTAAATACAAGTCTTGTAGATGACTGGCAGTGTTTAACGTGTGTAATGTTATTATCTGCCTTGTGATGGCCAACTCATTGTTCCTAGAGTCTTGTAGATGATTGGAAATGTTGACTGTGTGTAATGTAATTATCTCATCTCTTTGTATTAGAGGGACAGAGGCTCAGAAAACCTAATTATGCTATCCGCCCTTTGTATTACTAGGTATATTGCTGATTCTATGTAAATTACTTCAGCCACCATTGTTTGTGGTCAGGATGTTACACTAAATGTCTACACTAAACCCTCTTTGACCCCTCTCTGGCAAACATCATTTAAATGAACATTATCCAGGCAGCTTGAAAGCGAGCCAATGAGAGAACAGTCTTTTTCCACCAATCGTGAAGTCCCCAATATCCTGCAATGAGGGCTGAGGGTATATAAGGAGGTCTGTTCATTTTGACCAGCAGATTGGATACAGACAGCTAATCTAGAACCTTCGGGTCCGATAGGCAAGCCATAACCCCAGGCCTAGGCATTTTGGTGCCGACCAAGGGGATCAGAACCTGGATTATAAGACTACAAGGACTTCAGCATCAAATGATCGGATTCGGCTGGGATGACAAAGACTGCATAAGGAAGCAACCCAGGTTGGGACGATCCAGTCACCTGGCTACAGACTTTGCTGTGCTATATTCTAAACCCTGGTGAACCAGCGAAAGGGTGAGACTCTGTTGCCTGTTACATGTTGTGTTTTGCTGGTTATGTGTTTATATGCTGTTAACTGTTTGGGGAACCAATAAAGCCTTAATATTGTGGTTCCCTTACTCTGTGTTGTCTGAGTAGTGTTCCGCCCATGGTTAAGGAGCTCGGGCGTTCAGTTTGGGGATGAGCCCTGGTCCAGGCTGTCTTGCTAAAGGCAGCTGGACCAGCGGACGAGAGCACCCACTGACCCCTGTGTCTCCACAACATGCATTTCAGTTTTAGGAGAATCTGATCAGCACGTGGCCACCAATGTGCAATCACATGACCATCCACGTGTACGGGGAATACAGGGAAATCATGACTAGGTAGTGAATATTCAGCCACTACTGAAAATCACTGCAAACTTTTCAGTTTGGAAAACTCCTAAGGTGATTGCAGTTAATAGTAAAGGGAATCTGTCAGCAGGTCTTTGCTATGTAATCTAAGAACAGCATACTCTTAGGATACCATCACACCTGGTGATTTAGCCGGAGATATGTTTACACGCGGCGATACCTCCGGCGACGCACTGGCGATATTACAGGCGGCATCGCCACTGGGGTGTCTACAAACCCCAGTGGCAATGCTGTAACATGGGAGCCTATGGCTCCCATTGGCTGTAACATCGCCGATCGGCATGTTACTTGGGGCGATGTGTGCACATTGCCCCAGAGTGCTCGCCTGGTTTAAGAGCCCTGCTGAGAAACCAGGCGACCACTCAGAGGCGATATTAAGTGCCGACATTGCCCCTTTACATTAGGCGAAGCAGAGGCGCTGTCGCTGCCGATAGGCCACGCCCTGCATCGCCTATGTAATCGGCAGCAATGTCACCAGGTGTGACAGTACCCTAAGGGTACCTTTACACACCGCTACATTTGTAGCTTGTCACCAGGTAACTTACTGATTGCAGTGAAATCATGGATACATGATTCCATTTGTACACAGCAACAAGATAGAACCTTGTATCCATGATTTCACTGCAACCAGTAAGTTACCTGGTGACAAGCTACAAATGTAGCCGTGTGTAAAGGTACCCTAAGGGTTAAAAAACAAAATTCAGCGATGTATCACGTCACCCCCTGTGCTGTAGGTTACTTAAATTTAGTGTTTTATCACTAATGGTACCTTTACACGCAGCTACAGGTGACAGGTTTTCCACAGGTAACTTACTGGTTGCAGTGAAATCATGGAGACATAGTTCCATTTGTACACAGCAACAAGATAGAACCTTGTCTCCATGATTTCACTGCAACCAGTAAGTTACCTGTGGAAAACCTGTTACCTGTAGCTGCTAAAGGGGCCATAAGGGTACCTTTACACGCCGCTACAAGGTGGAAACAACCGGGTAGATGAGACAAATGTATCTTGCACCGCCAAATCAACCCAAGGTAGCGGCGTGTAAAGTAGGTTGTTTCCACCCGTCACTTGCGGCACCTGTTTCAGAGCAGAGCTCTAAAACAGGTTGATTTCAACCCGATGGTAGTGGCGTCTAAATACAGTATGGTAAGGTTTATTCGTCGCCTAGTTAACTCCCTGGGGCGTGACACAGCCTCTGGGAAACCGCCCCCCTTCAGCGATCATTGGAGGAAGCTCCTGCGTTACGATTGGTTGTCGCCGCACAGGGCGGCATATTTAAGGAGCTGACCAGTCACACTACACAATTGCTTAAGCGTCATGTATTAGTCAGCCTCCTGCGCTGCCTGGCCAATCATGATGTATTGCTTTGTCCTATCACCGTACGAACGTCTCGTAATCCACAATTCTGGCACGCCTATGTGTTGTCCCTGCTGCTCCAGGTCCACCCATATTACTCTCTGTAGTGGCGTGTAAATGAGGTAAGGTGCTTTTCAGAAGGTAACTTGAGCACCCGGCGGTGCCTCCAGGGATAGATTCAACCTTCTGTAAAGCACCTTATAGCGGCGTGTAAAGGTGGTGCAGGTACCGTTTGTAACCGTTGGTGCGTGCTCGTGCACGTGAGACACCCGGTTGTTTCTACCATGTTGTAGCGGTGTGTAAAGGTACCCTATGACATTACTATTGCTGTGACTAGCTCATGTTGTCTGACCCCGGCCTCTCTTGTGATTGGCACCACACTGTGTATAGACATTGTCAATACAGAGCCTGGTGTGGGTTGGGGCAGCTCTCCACTCTGCTGTATTGCTGAATCTCAACCTTCTGTCAGAACTGCTGAACCCAGTAATCTAAAATGCCCCGTCTCACACAACGATATGGTTAACAATATCGTTGGAATGTCACACATTTGCAGCCTTTCAAACGACGTCATAACGACGTCGTTCAGTGTGATATGTACAAACTATCAATGATAATCAGGCAGAGCGCTGTGCTTAAGTTACCCGCTGTTTACAAGCTCCCACTGCTTGCTGTGCGGCGCTGGGAGGTCATTAATCGTTGGCCTCCCGCTTTTACACACGCTGATGCTGGCTGCCCAGTGGGAGACCAACGATAAATTTATGGTCCAGTCCATTCTTCCATGATCAACAATCAACGAACTTATCACTGGCCGTTTATGTGTGACACACGATGATGTCGTTTCGACATCGATGCGAAGTCATTAAATCGGTGACGTTGCAACGATATCGATATTGTAGCATGTAACGGGGCCTTAAGACATAACCTTCTGCAACTTTCATAATTAATTTGTGCTCCATTCCTTGCAGTTGATTTGCTGTCAGTGAACAGAACCTTATTTACATTCAGATACTAGAAAGCCTAAATCCTACATAAGGATTAGGATGCCCTGAAGTGTGATGCCGGTTTCCACGTCTATCAGGATTTTCAGCCCTCAGCTGTCACCAGTTTCTCCTCCAGACTAGTGAGCCTGATGGAAGATGTCATGTAGGGTTCTGACCTGTGCAACAAATAATGTGCAGGATGGATGTGAAAATGCTGGATCTATTCCTCCATGACTTTCACTGCCAGGATCACAGGATACACGGCCAGGGCAATCCTGAGCAGCACTATGGGCTGCAAACACATAGGGCCCCTTTACACGCGGCTACATTTCTTGGGTGGCTACAGGTAACTTACTGGCTGCAGTGAAATCATGGAGACATGGTTCTATCTTGTTGCTGTATACAAATGGAATAATCTCTCCATGATTTCACTGCAACCAGTAAGTTACCTGTAGCCACCCTAGAAATGTAGCCGCGTGTAAAGGGGCCCATACTGATAGGATGTTTGGATTGTGAGCCCCAATTGGGACAGTGTTGCAAATGCACGTAAGCACTATGGAATTAATAGTGCTATATACATGAATAAATATCTTCTAAAGTGCACTGATATATTGTAACAACCTTTCATGATGAGCTTTAGGCTATGTGCACATCTAGCGGTTTATTGGTTTTTACTTGAAATCTGCACTGGACCCAACCCTACTGAGCGGGAGCCAGCCCGGAGAGGACACGGCACGCAGATGTGTCATGTGTGTTTACTCATTTATATATTGGACATACTAATACAATCGCTTATGTGTAAACAGTTTGCCGGGATTCTCTGCATTCTCCCCATAGACATCTTTGCAGTTACTTAGATCCATGAAAAAAGCGTCATCTGCAACGGCTCTGCCGGGTGACATTACGTCATCTGCGGTGTCGGTGTGCTCTGCTGGGTGACATTACGTCATCTGCGGTGTCGGTGTGCTCTGCCGGGTGACATTACGTCATCTGCGGTGTCGGTGTGCTCTGCCGGGTGACATTACGTCATCTGCGGTGTCGGTGTACTCTGCCGGGTGACATTACGTCATCTGCGGTGTCGGTGTGCTCTGCCAGGTGACATCACGTCATCTGCGGTGTCGGTGTGCTCTGCCGGGTGACATTACGTCATCTGCGGTGTCGGTGTGCTCTGCCGGGTGACATTACGTCATCTGCGGTGTCGGTGTGCTCTGCCGGGTGACATTACGTCATCTGCGGTGTCGGTGTGCTCTGCCGGGTGAGATTACGTCATCTGCGGTGTCGGTGTGCTCTGCCGGGTGACATTACGTCATCTGCGGTGTCGGTGTGCTCTGCCGGGTGAGATTACGTCATCTGCGGTGTCGGTGTGCTCTGCCGGGTGACATTGCATCATCTGCGGTGTCGGTGTGCTCTGCCGGGTGAGATTACGTCATCTGCGGTGTCGGTGTGCTCTGCCGGGTGACATTACGTCATCTGCGGTGTCGGTGTGCTCTGCCGGGTGAGATTACGTCATCTGCGGTGTCGGTGTGCTCTGCCGGGTGAGATTACGTCATCTGCGGTGTCGGTGAGCTCTGCCGGGTGACATTACGTCATCTGCGGTGTCGGTGTGCTCTGCCGGGTGACATTACGTCATCTGCGGTGTCGGTGTGCTCTGCCGGGTGACATTACGTCATCTGCGGTGTCGGTGTGCTCTGCCGGGTGACATTACGTCATCTGCGGTGTCGGTGTGCTCTGCCGGGTGACATTACGTCATCTGCGGTGTCGGTGTGCTCTGCCGGGTGACATTACGTCATCTGCGGTGTCGGTGTGCTCTGACATTACATCAGCGGTGTCAGTGTGCTCTGACATTACGTCATCTGCGGTGTCGGTGTGCTCTAACGGGTGAGATTACGTCATCTGCGGTGTCGGTGTGCTCTAACGGGTGACATTACGTCATCTGCGGTGTCGGTGTGCTCTGCCGGGTGACATTGCATCATCTGCGGTGTCGGTGCGCTTTAACGGGTGAGATTACGTCATCAGCGGTGTCGGTGTGCTCTGACATTACGTCATCTGCGGTGTCGGTGTGCTCTGCCGGGTGAGATTACGTCATCAGCGGTGTCGGTGTGCTCTGACGGGTGACATTGCATCATCTGCGGTGTCGGTGTGCTCTGCTGGATAAACTGCAGAGCGAAGCACGCCACGAACTACTTCCGGGTGAAACCCATCACTGCACTGTGCCTGCGTCCAGCCGGATGAATGAACCCACACACCTCTGCTCTGTAGATTTTCCCCGGCGCTCAAAGAGTGTTTCCTCTCTCCACGCCTCTAGACGGTGACGTCACCGATCGCCCACCAATCACTTGCTCACTCTTCGCAGATGAGACGTTTCCCCATCAGCGATGTTGAGGCGTGGAACGCAGAGTGAACCGGAAGTGTGTCCGGCGGGCGCCCTGGGATTGTCTGCCGTCTGCTAGTGACTTCCTCTTCAGCAAGATGGCGGGTGACGAACCGGGAGTGACTCTGGGGCAGCCGCATCTGTCCAAGCAGGACCTGACTACTCTGGTGAGCTCTGTGCTGTGGGCCGAACCAAGGAGCGGCGGGGGAGTGAGGCCGGCAGCTGCGGGCGGGGGACGCCGGAGTGCGGCGTGCTGGGAGCTGTCCTGCCGCGTGTGCCGGGATCCGGCCCTGTGCTCCGCTGTGTGGTGAAGGAGCCGCCATGTTCACCTATATGGATATCCAGGAGCTCAGTGTGCGGGGCCCGGTGTCCAGCCCTGCAGGATGGGGACTCCTGCTCCGCTCACACCGAGACATGCTGAGCTGGGGCTGCCTGCCAAACAGCGGATCAGTCACTGGGTCTACAGCAGAGGGGAGGCTCAATGTGACTGTGCAGACGCTGCGGTTATGCCTGATGTAAATAATGAGCGTCAATCATTGCTGCGCTTTCTGCCACACTGACCTCCATTACTTCCCCTCCCCGTGACCCCATGGTGTCCTCCGGCAATGTCTTCCTTCTGGGCATCAGCAGGGCTTGTCTGTGAGCAGTCTGTATGGTACCATGTGACCTCCCATCTGACCGAGTCACACAAGGCATAAAGCACCGTACAGACGGCTCACAGACAAGCCCTGCTGATGGCTGGAAGAGTCCATGGGGTCACTGGGAGGGTGACAGTGTCTGTGGCGCTGGCTGCCTGCGCCTGTGTCGCGCTGGCTGCCTGCGCCTGTGTCGCGCTGGCTGCCTGCGCCTGTGTCGCGCTGGCTGCCTGCGCCTGTGTCGCGCTGGCTGCCTGCGCCTGTGTCGCGCTGGCTGCCTGCGCCTGTGTCGCGCTGGCTGCCTGCGCCTGTGTCGCGCTGGCTGCCTGCGCCTGTGTCGCGCTGGCTGCCTGCGCCTGTGTCGCGCTGGCTGCCTGCGCCTGTGTCGCGCTGGCTGCCTGCGCCTGTGTCGCGCTGGTGCCTGCGCCTGTGTCGCGCTGGCTGCCTGCGCCTGTGTCGCGCTGGCTGCCTGCGCCTGTGTCGCGCTGGCTGCCTGCGCCTGTGTCGCGCTGGCTGCCTGCGCCTGTGTCGCGCTGGCTGCCTGCGCCTGTGTCGCGCTGGCTGCCTGCGCCTGTGTCGCGCTGGCTGCCTGCGCCTGTGTCGCGCTGGCTGCCTGCGCCTGTGTCGCGCTGGCTGCCTCCCAGATCAGGCGCCCATAGCATAAGAGTCTATGGCCGGGCCAGCAGAAAATTGTGTCGGGTCCCGGACACCTGGTGCTGAAAGAGCAGTGGCTGTTAAAAGCAGCTGAATTTCAGCACCCTGAGAGCTCCATGGCTGAAATTTCAGCACCGCGGCCAGCTCCCCTGCAGCCGCGGTGCTGAAATATCAGCACTGGACAGCTCCCTCAATGACGACAGCAAAAAGCAGGATCGGAGGGCAGATTTGTCCTCCAGTTCTTTGTCCAGGGCTGTCAAGTTCTGTCAGGTTCTGTCCGGTGTTTTGCAGGAAGGACCTGACAGTCAAAAATCATGGTGTGAAGCCAGCCTTAGTCCAGCTTCTAAAGTGTGGTTGTGTCCATAGCGTCCAGTCATAGCTTATCTTTCATTTTACATAAGTACTATCAGAAAACTTATCGAGACAAGCTTCAAAGAGCAAAGGTGCAAGAATTCATTTCTAATAAAGAATGAATGTTCAAATCATTTTTATAAATAATATTGTGAACATTTTTGGCTATAACAATGATTTTTCTTGTTCATCTCGGTTCTATGTATTTTCCATATATGATGTTTAAAAATAGAAGTGTTTATAAATCAGGACATAAAAAACATAAGGATCAGTTATTGCATTTGAAAAAAGTTTAATGAAGCCCAAATTTTGTACACCTGTATCTACAGAATGTAAAAAATGTTGTTTTTTATTTCCAATGCATATTCCACGAGAAGTCTGGTAGCGGTAAGATACTCTGGGTGGAGAGCTGCAGTAGTATGCCCTTCTTGTACACACTATATGCCTGTTAATACCATATTCATATTTCAGCTGGTAAGCTTTGTGATTATATGCCCTATGGACATCTGAGAGGGATTCCCATACTTGAGAGTAACCTCTTGGAGCAGAGCAGCTCTGGATCTAGCGGACATGAGCCATTCCTGTATTACATGTGCTGCTGCTTGTCTTTTATGACCACAATAATCCTGTGCTGGCAGCAGCATGGAAACCTGTAAGAAATGCTTTACTTGCTGTATGACTCCCTGACATCAGCTGATAAGACTCCGGGTGTAGATTAGGTCTGCAGCTGTGACAGCAGTCGTATTCACTACCCCAAGGCCGCGTTCAGACGTCCATTTGGCGTACATGTCCTATGTTTTTCATGGATAGAACATGCACCCATGTGTCCTTGGGGCTGTCACATGTTTGTGTGTTTTAGTCCCAACACATGGATGGCTGCAGTGTAGTCTGTGTGATGGAACGGATAAGAGAAGCTTTGTCACTTATTTATCGGTGAAAATCACTGATCAAATTCTGATGGTAGAAAATGACACCGACCCTAATGAAACCGAAATCCAAAATGCTGCACAACATTCCGGACTTCTGTCTGTAGTAAGGGGAATACTGCAAAACCTTCCCAGGGCTTTTTGAAGAGGTTGGAGATAAAAACAAGTGGTGCTATATATGTGTGAGTTATGGGTTATCTGTCGTCTAAACGTTTTCTACTTTTACAGAATGTCACCAAGTTGACGCCACTTTCACCAGAAATCATCAGCAGACAAGCCACAATTAATATAGGTAAGTACATTTGTGTGTGTTATGGTACAGATAACTAGTGATGAACGAGTGGTAAGATAATGAATTCAGATAGCTGCAGGACTGTAGAGTCAGTGTAAAATGGACTGACTCCGACTCTTAAATATATAATAAACTGGGTTCAATGCATAATGTGCTGAATATTATTAGGAATTATGTTCTATCTAAATATCTTGATTATTGTATCATAATAATTATCAAAGCCTGATGTTACCATTGCACTACAATAAATGTATTACTTAAACATGAGCCGTGTATGAGGAAGTCGGAGTCAGGGAAATTGTGGCGTCGGTGGCTTGGCTTACTGACTCCACAGCCCTGGATAGCTGTAATCCAATACTTTGAACAAGTAACAAATCCAATACAAGTCAATGGGGAACTCACTCGGATTTGGATACTGAAACTGTTGAAAGTATTTAGTTAGAGCTATCCGAACCCAAATATCTTACTGTTCGCTCAACACTAATAATAACCCGACCTTGTCTTTGTTCACAGCTGGTCTCTGAAGCTTATTTTTACTTCTTCCTTTACAAACACACAGCTCCTTATACCCTGCAGGGCTATATGTGCTCTGTATTATAACTAGGTGGTGGGCTCCAAAAGAGAACCTCCTCCAGCCAAAAATGCAGATAAAAATAGATTTTTTTATTCCAGTAATATTAAAAGAATGACATCTTCAGCTTTATCCAGCAATAAAGTTTTATTTTTGTGTCATTGGATCCATGCAGGGGTGTTATTTTCCCTACCGAGGATCGCAGCCATATAGTAGGAGGAGCTGGTTGTTCCTTGTTTTGCTGTTTTTTGTATTAGGGTATGTGCCCACAGGACGTTTTTGCTGCGATTTCTGCATTCGGTTTACCATTGGTTTTATGGTAATGTATGCTAATTTGTTCCTGTGGTTTTGATTCCCAGCAAAACCAATGTGTTTCACAGAAACGCTGTGCCCACACATTGGTTTTGCAGGTGTCAAGAACTGTCAAATCCCTGCAGTTTTGCTGCGGATGGGAGAGAATTGACATGCTCTCTTTTCGTGCGTTTTTGCTGCAGTCAATGGCAAAAACGTGCAAAAAACACGATACAAACGCAGGACCTGAACACAGCAAGTCTCATGGCAAGGACTCTAGGATCCTTGAAACCAGGACCGGTTTTGCTGCGTTGAGGACTGCTTAAAAAAACGTCCTGTGGGCACATACCCTTACTGTATTAAGCATTTTATGTTTTTGTTTTTTTACTTTTCCTTAAAGGGATCATAATTTTAGACAATTTTAATTTATCTACTATATAATTGCCTAATCGTGTCTGTCTGTCCAGAAAATCGCACCAGCGTTGATTGGTCGCCGGCAGCCACGGCGACCAATCAGTGAAGCAGCGCGACTTGGTGGGAAATATGAATCCCGCGCCGCTGATTAGTTGCCGCTCTCACCAATCAGTGTACTTGGCCCATGTTTTAAAACACGCTTCGCTGATTGGTCGCTGCGGCGACCAATCGGCGCACCTAGCGTGTGTTTTAAAACACGCTTTGCTGATTGGTCGCCGCCAGTCGCGGCTACCAATCAGCGGAGCATGGCTTGGCAGGGGTTTTGAATCCTGCACCGCTGATTGGTCGCCGTGGGATTCATATTTCCTGCTTCGCTGATTGGTCGCCGTGGCCGGGGACGACCAATCATCGAAGCGTGTTTTAAAACACACGCCAAGTGCGCAGATTGGTCGCCGTGGCTTGCGGCGACCAATCAGTGAAGCAGAACATAGCTTGGCGCGTAATTTGAACTGCCACTCATAGTGTGATGCACTTCACTCCTGTTTACAAGGTCTGTCAGTCATAGTGTACTGCTCTTCAGTCACATTTATTCAAGGGGTTTAATTGGTCGTAAGCGCAAATACGCCAATGACGATGACAGAAAAGCTGCAGAAGCAGCAAGGCGATGACAACGTCGACACCAAGAGACACCACAACAAACTGTCGTGAGACAAGCCCAGGATGCGGCATCTCATAGTGTTGGCTGAATGAATCTCCAGAAGACAGGGCAAACAGACAACAACATGTTCGCGCCATTCATACAACACGAATGCTCTACCAACTAAAGCAAGCCCAGGAGAATATTCAATAGACGCGATAGACACATAGGTAGATGATAGATATCGTGTATTCATTGCATTATTCTTAAATCTTCATAAACTACATACATATTCTAGAATACCCGATGCGTTAGAAGGAATGGGGCCACCATTACTCTAATATATAAAGCTGTGTGTGTATGCCCACACATAGTCCAGACCCCTTCATAATGTGTCTGCTGTGTATGGTTCCACCCCTCCAGTTAGCCTCACCACTCCATAATAAACTGTATGCATATGACTCCACCCCCTCCCATTAGCCCCACCCCTTTATAATTCACTATGTACATATGGCTCCACCTCCTCTTGTTAGCCCCACCCCTTTAGTTTAACCTGGGCAACGCTGGGTTCTACAGCTAGTATAATATATATTTAATGTTTATATTTAAAAAAATGTGTGTACTTTTTTTTTTTTTTCTTTAAACTATATGAAAAAATGATTATAGGGAATCTGTCAGCAAGTTTTTGCTGTAATCTTACAGCATCATGAGGTAGGGATAGAGACCCTGATTTCAGCGATTGTGTCAATTTATTGGGAGATGTGGTTACAATTGAGTCACAATTTTCTCTTCTGCAGATCTCAGTTGTTGTGTATAATCCACTCACACGACAGCTTTCTGTGCACATTATATGGTGACAGAGCTACTAATCCCTGCTGGGGGGGAATGGTTGCACTAGGCTGCAGCAGAAGATTTGTCCTGTAGTACTGATCTGCTGATAAAACGGCAAATGTCAGCATCTTTGTGTAATGAATATCTAGTGCACTGCTAGATCACATTATAACGTGAGTAAAAGTGGGCAGGTTCTGTTCACACGTGCCCAGTGGCGTACCATTCTCGGTCACAAGTGAGACCGGGCCTGGAGGTACAGGGGCCTGGAGCCCGCCAACCCCTGCTACCGCTACGCCAGCTGTGTGGCGCTCTACCCGGCCGGTCCCCAGGCGGATGATCACAGCCGCCGGAGGACTACTGGCACTCATCTCTGACGCTCCTGCCACCTCACCCCCCTTCTCCCTCTCGCAGTCAGACCGCGGGAGCAGGTTGGGGACTGTAGGAGTGGAGACATGCGGCAGCACGCCTACCTCTCTGCCGAAGAGGAGCTGGTTAGTCTTCCGGCCTGGCCTGCTCTCCTCCTCACACAGCACCACTTGAGTCACTGCTTCCTGGGCCTGGCGCGAAGACCTTCAGGTAGCATGGAGCACACAGGAGAGAAGGTGCAGTGTGTGTGTGTGTTGACTGTGTGTGCAGTGTATGTGACTGTGTGTGCAGTGTATGTGACTGTGTGTGCAGTGAGCAGGCTGTGTGTGCAGAATTATATTATCTGGAGTGGCTGTGAGGCGGCATTGTGTTATCTGGAGCGGCTGTGAGGCGGCATTGTGTTATCTGGAGCGGCATTATACGATAATCGATGATCATATATACCTGGATGAGGGACATTAATACATAATGAAGGGAGAGGGGTCAATTCGTGAGTTTTCATAGGATTTAGAACATTACACGGGACCCGTACATCTGAGCAATCTGGGCGCCCGGGGGGGGGCAGGTCCAAATTTCGCACCTGTTCCCTTCGGACTCTAGTTACACCACTGCACGTGTCTGATGTCACTACCCCCCACCCCGCTTTACACACATTCTTTTCCCCTTCTGGGTGTCCACAAAATAGTAATGGAGGATGAAGTTTATGGTCTTAGTGCAGAGACATTTTGTTGTTGACTGCAATGCTATACAGACATGAACAATGTCACTGACACAGCGCTGAACTACAATAAGATGGCCCCTGTCCCATACTCGCTTCCCCTCCCTCAGCTATGATCTGCACATGCTGGGGGCATACACAGTTCACAGCTGATACTATAGGACATGTTTGTGGTGTCCTAATACAGTCTCCTATGCCCTGGGGCTGCTGTGTTTACAGTTGGTATCATACTCTAGGAAATACAAACGGCAGCCTCCAGTAGAGGAAGGAGGCACAAAAGCTAATTTTAATACAATAAAATTGTTACATTCTTTTATAAACAAATGGTAATGAAGAAAATGATCCATTACCTCTAATAGTCAACTTTACTGTTTTAGGTACCATTGGTCATGTAGCCCATGGTAAATCAACCGTAGTAAAGGCCATTTCTGGTGTGCACACTGTCCGATTTAAGAATGAACTTGAGAGGAATATTACCATCAAGCTGGGGTATGCCAATGCTAAGGTAAGTCTCCAGACCAGCTGAATTGTGTATAGCACACACTCTGGTATATACCTATATACTGTAAGCAGCAATATCACTGGGATTATATTATACTAATGACAATCTTTTATCACTGTATATTAAAGATGATCTCTAAATTGGTCACCAGTCTTCTGGTTCTGATGATCACCCAGGGCCGTTTTGGATTGTGTGTTAAATTGGTCTTTCAGTAAAGAGAGGTTGCCTAAAATTGTTCATAACGTTTAGACCTGGCGTGCTTTATTACTTATCCATTGCTGGCATTGCAGATCTACAAGCTTGACGACCCCAGTTGTTCTCGACCTGAATGCTACCGTTCCTGCGGGAGCAGCACCCCTGACGAATTTCCTACAGACCTACCCAACACTAAGGGCAACTTTAAATTGGTCCGGTAAGTATCTGAACGTGTGTATGACGGTTTAGGATTTAGTGTTGGCTAGAAAACTACTTCTATGTAATTGGGAATTTTGCCATTTACGAACATCACTTCGAAGTATGATTTATAAATATAAATGTTTTGTACGTCATAGGGTCTTGATTTAACTTTTTATTGTATGTAAAGTTTTAGGACAAAAAAAAACTACTACCTGCCTGATATGTCGTCAGAACCATCCTGCCAGCGATTCTCCTACCTCTGAGGTCACATCTTCCCTTCCGCTCTGTCCTGTCGACAGGGAGTCACTGGCGATGTTATTTATGGCTTAGCCTAATACTGTGGGGGGCCAGTTGTCAATCAACACAACGTCAGCAGTGACACCCTGTTGATGGAGTGGAAGAGAAAGAACTATGTTGACAAGAAGAGGGAGAACCATCACCAAGAGTGGCCCTAATTGAAAAAAGTGCCCAGTACTTAGATTTCTATGGATATAGCAAAAGACTAACATGCCGATCTGGCATACATCTGGGTGGTAGATGTTTTATCATCTCCTTTCTAATCTAGGCCATGAATTGGATATGAACTCTTCATTTTACAATCTGAATTGTAGATGTCCAAACATCAAGAAATCTGTGCTAAGAATTGTAATGAGTTCTATAATAATGTATAAATATATATACTTTTTTTAATGTATAAATAAATATACTTTTTTAATTTTAAAGTTAGATTTCTTTTGTCCTTCAGAGTGCTCCCTTTAAATTCTTGTCATCCTGTTTTCCAGGCATGTATCTTTTGTAGATTGCCCAGGTCACGATATTTTAATGGCAACTATGCTGAACGGTGCAGCTGTTATGGACGCTGCCTTATTGTTAATAGGTGAGTCTGCACGTATCCATGATCTATTATAAGAAATATTTCTACAAGTTCTAGGTTTCTTTTTGCTGACTGCACATAATGCACTAATTAAGAATCTGTCCATCAGCTCATTGTGATTTCATCCCTTGTCTGTCACTCTCAGATGCTCTTTGGAGGACCGGGGAAACCCGTGGGTTAAGGCTGCGTCCATTGGGGGACAGACACTACTAAGACCCCTCAAATGACAAAAAAATAATGGTCTCCTCCAATAGGATACACTTGGCATACGGGCACCAAGTTGTTCAGTATACCTAAAGGTACAGTCACACCATCCAGCTTAGCTGTCAGACGGCAAGATGTTGCCGGTGACGGCGCTGCGATGTTGGCGCCACGATCGCTCGCTGGGCTGGGATCAACCCAGCAAGCGATCCGCTGCAATGCAGCGAATAGGCGGGATCGGCCATGACATCGCTATTGAGGTGTCACACCGAACAATCCCGCCGGTTGTTTAAGTTGAAATTGACAGGTTTTCCTGCATGCAGGAAAACCTGTCAACTCCGACTTGAATAACTATCGTTGAATCATGCGTTTACACGCAACGACGACGTAATTTCAACATCGTTCCTGACGTCACTTTTGAACGACGTCAGAAACGATGTTGAAAGGTGTGACGGTACCGTTAGTGTTATGTAGAGTGCATACACAGATCTGACTTTCAGACCTATCTTTGCTTACTTTTTTTTTTTTTTGCGGCAGATTATTAACTTCTGTCTCATTTTCACTGTCCCGTCCCCCCTCCATCACCCCTCCATCACCCCTCATTCACATAAGCCCCTCTCTCTTTCCCTCTACTTTACTTTATTGAGCTCCCATACTCTCTTCAATTTATTGAATAATCTCAGACCACCATATTCCAGGGCGTTACATCAGAAACAAAGTCACAATTATTTGCCTTTTCTCTTTTTACTGCTGCGTCTGTCAGGTGAGATCTCTCCAAATCCTGGTCCACCCTCTACCAACTTCAACCCCTCTCGCACCTCACATAGAAACCCCACTAACATTATTAACATTCCTTGCACACCTTCATCTCCCTCTTTTAATTGCGCTCTCTGGAATCCACGGTCTGTATGCAACATGCTTCCCTTCACCCACAATTGCTTTCTCACTAACTCTCTTAATTTCCTGGTGCTCACAGAAATCTGGGTCCAGGATTCAGACACTACTTCCCCTGCTGCTATTTCTCATGGCGGCTTACATTTCTCTCATCCCCCGAGACCTGGGTACAGACATGGTGGGGGAGTTGGCTTACTCCTGTCTCCACAATACACCTTCCAGGTCATTCCTCCAGCCCCATCACTCTCATTCCCCTCTTTTGAGGTCCACACAATTAGACTCTTCCATCCCCTCCCCCTCAGAGTAGCGGTGGTATACTGCCCCCCAGGGTCACCCACCCAGTTGCTTGACCATTTCTCCGCATGACTGCCACATTTTATGTCCTCAGAATTACCAACCCTTATTCTGGGAGACTTTAACATCCCCATAAACAGCCCCATTTCCCAATCTGCATCCCAGCTCCTGTCTAACCACCTCTCTTGGCCTCTCACAGCTCTCAACCTGTGAGACACACAAGGATGGAAACACCCTTGACCTGATCTTTGTCCGGCTCTGCTCAATCTCTTCCTTAGATAACTCCCCGCTTCCTCTATCCGATCACAACATTCTCTCCTTCACACTCACAAATCCTCACCCACCCCAACACAGTCCAACCTATCACACATTCAGAAATCTACACGCCATTAACCCTCATACATTCACAGACTCTCTACACTCATCACTGTCCCCAATCTCCTCATTCTCCTGTCCCGATCTGGCAGTAAACCACTTAAATTACTCTCTCAGAAGCACCCTGGACCAAGTAGCACCACTCACCCTCCGAACCCCCAAACACAAAGTTAAACAGCCCTGGCTCACATCACAAACTCGATTCATCCAGCGATGCTTTAGGAGTGCTGAACGTCTATGGAGGAAAACCCACACTTCAGAACACTTCATTCACTATAAATTCATGCTGAGAACTTACAACTCTGCCCTTCACCTCTCCAAGCAAACTTACTTCACCACCCTGATCTCCTCACTATCCAACAACCCAAAAAAAACTCTGACGCCTTTCACTCTCTCCTCAGTCCTAAACTGCAGGCCCCTATCACTGACCTCTCTGCTGATGATCTGGCTTCTTACTTCACAGAGAAAATAGAAAATATCCGTCAGGAAATCAACTCCCAACCTCAAATCGCTGTTAGCCCTTCCTCTCCCCATATTTTCTCCGGCTCACTCTCCACTTTTAACCCAGGCACAGAAGAAGTTGTCTCCAGGCTCCTCTCATGTCACCACATGCAATGCTGACCTCATCCCCTCACACATACTCTAGTCTCTCTCTCCGGTGGTCACTACTCACCTAACCAAAATCTTCAATATCTCCCTCTCTTCTGGCATCTTCCCCTCAACTTCCTCAAACACTCAACCATTACTCCAATATTAACCTCCCTGGCGGTATTCCCGAGCGTGACTCGGGGTTAATTTTCACTGCCAGAAGCGGTAACCCCGAGTCACGCTCGGGGCAAATTGCAGAGCGGGCGCAGCGGAGCTTCTTACCATCTCCCTGGTGATCCAGCGATGTCCCTGCTGTGATCGCCGGCGAGAGCCGGTGCGAGCCCCTTCTCACTTCCTGGTTCCGTCTCTGTGAGCCGCAGGGGCTCATGGGAGGCGGAACTGGGCGGGAGATTTAAATGTAAATGTAAAGAAAAGTCTAAAAGTGACAATACACAAAGTCAGGTGATACAGTGTAATCCTGTCAGATTACACTGTATCACCTGATTTTACATTTGCTCATCCTACACTGTCATCACTGTCCTGCCTACAATACATAACACCAAATTTCCATGCAAAAAATGGTACCGCTTTTAGTACAAAATTCCAGACAAAATCATACCGCCAGGGAGGTTAAAGAAAACTTCTTGACCCATCCTGCACAATCAACTACAGACCAGTCTCCAATCTCCCCTTCATCTCTAAACTCCTGGAGCGCCTGATCTACTCCCACCTCACCCTCTACCTCTCCACTCACTCTCTTCTAGACCCATTACAGTTTGGTTTCTGCCCCCTACATTCTACAGAAACTGCTCTCCCCAAAGTGACCAACGACCTGGCTCTGCAGCCTTCGACACTGTTGACCACCATCTCCTACTCTCCATCGGCATCAAGGACACAGCTCTCTCCTGGTTCTCGTCCTATCTTTCTGACCGCTCTTTCAGTGTATTATTTGCTGGCCCCACTTCCTCTCCTATTCCTCTCACTATTGGAGTCCCTCAGGGTTCAGTCCTTGGACCTCTTCTCTTCTCTCTCTACACGGCCCCAATTGGACAGACCATCAGCAGATTTGGCTTTCAGTACCATCTTTATGCTGATGGACACACAGCTATACACTTCTTCCCCCGACCTTACTCCCGCTCTAAGAACACCAATTACTGTCTAACTGCAGTTTCTTATATCCTGTCCGCTTTCTATCTGAAACTCAACCTCTCCAAAACTGAACTTCTTTTGCTCCCACCCTCCACTAACCTCCCTAAACATGACATTTCTCACTCAGTGTGCGGCACCACGATAACGCCTAGTCAGCAGGCTCGCTTTCTGGGTGTTACATTTGAATATGATCTTTCTTCGCCTCCATATACAGTCGTGGCCAAAATTATTGACACCCCTGCAATTCTGTCGGATAATACTCAGTTTCTTCCTGAAAATGATTGCAATCACAAATTCTTTGGTATTATTATCTTCATTTAATTTGTCTTCAATGAAAAAACACAAAAAAGAATGAAGCAAAAAGCAAAACATTGATAATTTCATACAAAACTCCAAAAATGGGCCAGACAAAAGTATTGGCACCCTCAGCCTAATACTTGGTTGCACAACCTTTAGCCAAAATAACTGCGATAACCATCAATGAGTTTTTTACAATGCTCTGCTGGAATTTTAGACCATTCTTTTTTGGCAAACTGCTCCAGGTCCCTGATATTTGAAGGGTGCCTTCTACAAACTGCCATTTTTAGATCTCTCCACAGGTATTCTATGGGATTCAGGTCTGGACTCATTGCTGGCCACCTTAGAAGTCTCCAGTGCTTTCTCTCAAACGATTTTCTAGTGCTTTTTGAAGTGTGTTTTGGGTCATTGTCCTGCTGGAAGACCCATGACCTCTGAGGGAGACCCAGCTTTCTCACACTGGGCCCTACATTATGCTGCAAAATTTGTTGGTAGTCTTCAGACTTCATAATGCCATGCACACGGTCAAGCAGTCCAGTGCCAGAGGCAGCAAAGCAACCCCAAAACATCAGGGAACCTCCGCCATGTTTGACTGTAGGGACTGTGTTCTTTTCTTTGAATGCCTCTTTTTTTTCTCCTGAAAACTCTATGTTGATGCCTTTGCCCAAAAAGCTCTACTTTTGTCTCATCTGACCAGAGAACATTCTTCCAAAACGTTGTAGGCTTTCTCAGGTAAGTTTTGGCAAACTCCAGCCTGGCTTTTTTATGTCTCAGGGTAAGAAGTGGGGTCTTCCTGGGTCTCCTAACATACAGTCCCTTTTCATTCAGATGCCGATGGGTAGTACGGGTTGACACTGTTGTACCCTCGGACCGCAGGGCAGCTTGAACTTGTTTGGATGCTAGTCGAGGTTCTTTATCCACCATCCGCACAATTTTGCATTGAAATCTCTTGTCAATTTTTCTTTTCCGTCCACATCTAGGGAGGTTAGCCACAGTGCCATGGGCTTTAAACTTCTTGATGACACTGTGCACGGTAGACACAGAAACATTCAGGTCTTTGGAGATGGACTTGTAGCCTTGAGATTGCTCATGCTTCCTCACAATTTGGTTTCTCAAGTCCTCAGACAGTTCTTTGGTCTTCTTTCTTTTCTCCATGCTCAGTGTGGTACACACAAGGTCACAGGACAGAGGTTGAGTCAACTTTAATCCATGTCAACTGGCTGCAAGTGTGATTTAGTTATTGCCAACACCTGTTAGGTGCCACAGGTAAGTTACAGGTGCTGTTAATTACACAAATTAGAGAAGCATCACATGATTTTTCTAACAGTGCCAATACTCTTGTCCAACCCCTTTTTTTATGTTTGGTGTGGAATTATATCCAATTTGGCTTTAGGACAATTCTTTTTGTGTTTTTTTCATTGAAGACAAATTAAATGAAGATAATAATACCAAAGAATTTGTGATTGCAATCATTTTCAGGAAGAAACTGAGTATTATCTGAAAGAATTGCAAGGGTGTCAATACTTTTGGCCACAACTGTATACAATCTCTTGCCTGCTCTTGTTGCTTGCACCTGAAGAACATCTCTAGAATACGCCCCTTTCTCACCTTGGAAACCACAAAAATCCTCACTGTGGCCTTGATTCACTCCTGCCTTGACAATTGTAATTCTCTTTTAATTGGCCTTCCCTGCTCTAGACTCTCCCCATTCCAGTACATCCTTAATGTAGCAGCCAAGATCACCTATCTAGCTAACCGATACTCAGACTCTTCTGCTCTATTGCAATCACTGCACTGGCTGCCTATACACTATAGGATCAAGTTCAAACTGCTTGTTCTCACCCACAAAGCTCTTAACAGTGCAGCACCTCCCTTTCATCTCCTCCCTCATCTCTGTCTATCACCCTACCTGTTCTCTTTGCTCTGGAAGTGACCTTAGACTCACTTCTGCACTAATCCGAACCTCCCACTCCCGGCTCCAAGACTTCTCCCGAGCTGCACCAATTCTCTGGAATGCTCTACCACAAGAAAATATGTGTATCCACAACTTAGATAGTTTCAGGCGATCCCTAAAAACACATCTTTTTAGGGCGGCTTATCATGATCCCTAGTCGGAGTCATCTAGATATAGCTTATCTGCTCCACCAGTCTCAAGGGTAGGGCTGGGCGATTAATCGAATTAATTCGATTAATTCGCCCCCCTGCTGTGGCCACGATTGTGATTTGACGAAAATCGTCAAATTCGATTTAACCTTCCTAGCGGGTATTCCCGAGTGTAACTCGGGGTTAACTTTCACTGCTAGAAGCGGTAACCCCGAGTCACACTCGGGAATACCCGCAGCTGCTGCCGCTGCTCACTGTGAGGCCGCGGGGGGGGATGTGCTATCAGAGCCCAGCACTTCCGCCCCTGCTACAGCCGCTGGAGACATCCTGCTGCTGACACCTGCGGGTGAGTTCCGGCGGGGGTGCCTCAGTGCCCCGCTGCCCCTGCTGCTTACACCTGCGGGTGAGTTCCGGCGGGGGTGCCTCAGTGCCCCGCTGCCCCTGCTGCTTACACCTGCGGGTGAGTTCCGGCGGGGGGGGGGGGTGCCGTCAGTGCCCCGCTGCCCCTGCTGCTGACACCTGCGGGTGAGTTCCGGCGGGGGGGGGGGGTGCCGTCAGTGCCCCGCTGCCCCTGCTGCTGACACCTGCGGGTGAGTTCCGGCGGGGGGGGGGGTGCCGTCAGTGCCCCGCTGCCCCTGCTGCTGACACCTGCGGGTGAGTTCCGGCGGGGGGGGGGGTGCCGTCAGTGCCCCGCTGCCCCTGCTGCTGACACCCGCGGGTCAGTTCCGAGGGGGGGGGCTCTGCTGTCAGAGCCCTGCTGCAGGTCTTCCCTTCCCATTACAGGGATATGGCGCCGCCCCCTTCTGTTAGGGTTAGGGCTAGGTTAGGTTAGGTGCCTGTATACACCACTGGGGGCTGCTGCTATATACACCACTGGGGGCTGCTGCTATATACACCACTTGGGGCTGCTGCTATATACACCACTTGGGACTGCTGCTATATACACCACTGGGGGCTGCTGCTATATACACCACTTGGGGCTGCTGCTATATACACCACTGGGGGCTGCTGCTATATACACCACTTGGGGCTGCTGCTATATACACCACTTGGGGCTGCTGCTATATACACCACTTGGGGCTGCTGCTATATACACCACTTGGGGCTGCTGCTATATACACCACTTGGGGCTGCTGCTATATACACCACTTGGGGCTGCTGCTATATACACCACTGGGGGCTGCTGCTATATACACCACTTGGGGCTGCTGCTATATACACCACTTGGGGCTGCTGCTATATACACCACTGGGGGCTGCTGCTATATACACCACTTGGGGCTGCTGCTATATACACCACTTGGGGCTGCTGCTATATACACCACTGGGGGCTGCTGCTATATACACCACTTGGGGCTGCTGCTATATACACCACTTGGGGCTGCTGCTATATACACCACTGGGGGCTGCTGCTATATACACCACTGGGGGCTGCTGCTATATACACCACTTGGGGCTGCTGCTATACACACCACTTGGGGCTGCTGCTATACACACCACTTGGGGCTGCTGCTATATACACCACTTGGGGCTGCTGCTATACACACCACTGGGGGCTGCTGCTATACACACCACTGGGGGCTGCTGCTATATACACCACTTGGGGCTGCTGCTATATACACCACTGGGGGCTGCTGCTATATACACCACTTGGGGCTGCTGCTATATACACCACTTGGGGCTGCTGCTATATACACCACTTGGGGCTGCTGCTATATACACCACTGGGGGCTGCTGCTATATACACCACTGGGGGCTGCTGCTATATACACCACTTGGGGCTGCTGCTATATACACCACTTGGGGCTGCTGCTATATACACCACTGGGGGCTGCTGCTATATACACCACTTGGGGCTGCTGCTATATACACCACTTGGGGCTGCTGCTATATACACCACTGGGGGCTGCTGCTATATACACCACTTGGGGCTGCTGCTATATACACCACTTGGGGCTGCTGCTATATACACCACTGGGGGCTGCTGCTATATACACCACTTGGGGCTGCTGCTATATACACCACTTGGGGCTGCTGCTATACACACCACTGGGGGCTGCTGCTATACACACCACTTGGGGCTGCTGCTATATACACCACTTGGGGCTGCTGCTATATACACCACTGGGGGCTGCTGCTATATACACCACTTGGGGCTGCTGCTATATACACCACTTGGGGCTGCTGCTATATACACCACTGGGGGCTGCTGCTATACACACCACTGGGGGCTGCTGCTATATACACCACTTGGGGCTGCTGCTATATACACCACTGGGGGCTGCTGCTATACACACCACTGGGGGCTGCTGCTATATACACCACTTGGGGCTGCTGCTATATACACCACTTGGGGCTGCTGCTATATACACCACTTGGGGCTGCTGCTATATACACCACTTGGGGCTGCTGCTATATACACCACTTGGGGCTGCTGCTATATACACCACTGGGGGCTGCTGCTGTATATACATCACTGGGGGCTGCTGCTGTATATACATCACTGGGGGCCTGTATACCACACTGCTGGGGGCTGTATACCTGTGCTGGGGTCCACCCTTGGCTTATACACGAGTCAATAGGTTTTCCCAGGTTTTGGGGGCAAAAGTAGGGGGTCGGCTTATACACGGGTCGGCTTATACACGAGTATATACGGTACCTCTTAGTTTTTTCTCTTTATTCATCAAAGAAAAGCGAAAAAAAAAAATCGAGATTTAAATCGAAAATCGTCCATAGGCTTAAATAAAATCGAGATTTTGATTTTTTCCATAATCGCCCAGCCCTACTCAAGGGGATCACAAATAATGTTTAGTGGCCACTTATGCTGCTCCTTTCTAATCCCCATCTCCTTAAGTTGACTATACCATCACTGTAAATAAGCACCTGTACTTTGTCACCCCCAGCTCATTGTTAGATTGTAAGCTCTCATGAGCAGGGCTGTCATTATTTGTATTGTATGGTTTTGTATTGTACTGTATTGTATCGTATTTTCCGATAACTGTTTCTTATGATTATTAAATATGATCTTCTGTATTGTAAAGCGCTGCAGAATATGTTGGCGATATATAAATAAAGATTATTATTTTAAGTTTGTGTATTAGCGTGGGATAGGCCTCTCTAGTTCTACCCACTGGTGAAGGAGAGGACAGCCTTTAGTGATCTGTCTGTATCCTCGCTCGTCAAGATGGTTATGGCCGCTTTTTGCTATGTCTTCCTCACCGACACCCCATGCTCTCTCTGTCCCACAAGCTGTGCTAGTCAACTGTATAGCTCTACTCTTGAAAGCTGTGCATTCTCACTTAGGCATCTTGGTGATTAAAGGCGATCTCCACTTTTTATCCTGGTCTTTTTCTCCTTTGAATCTTTGATGGCTGGGTCAGAGAATACTTGCAATGTTTCCAGCTTACTAGCTCCTCTGGGAAGGACTGACTAGGTCCATTACATTTGAGGCTTAAAGTAGGTTATCCAGACTCTTGGATTTTGCTGTGATGCCTAGACCGCCAGACCGTTTTTTTAATGTCCCATATGCTTCCCTGAATGCCATTGTGACCCAGTAGAGTTTTCTTTGGTAGGTGACTGTTCAGGGCAATGATTCATTCTACATTACAAGAGAATCTTGGTGAGGGATCACTGTTCATAATTCTGAATTATTAGTATTCTCACCACAGGGACTGCTCTGGGATGTCCCATGGTTTTCTTTGTACCACAATGAGGCATATGACAAATTTAGGATTTTTGGCACTTGCTATACAATTGTTCTTGTATCCTTCAATGTTGTAGTCTTTTTGTAACTTCTCCTACTGCTTCTGCAGTAACTGAGTAACGTAGTGCCGGTAGGCCAGGTGTAGCCTGCGGGGGAGGCGCTGACACATTAATCTGTATTTATTCCTTTAAAGGGATCCTGTCCCCTCCAAAAAGCCACCTAAGCTACAAAAACATGTCCCTGCAGCATCCCATCACTAATCTCACACTCCTTTAGTCTCCTAAATGCTTCCTGTCAAAGTATATAAAAACATTTTTATATTTACTCATTAGCCATGATAATGAATAGGGGCCATATTCGTTAGCCCTTAGGGCGTGTTTGTTTTGTGCCTTTGATTGTCATAAGATCACGCCCTAATGGGCGTGATCTTTTATGCATGTTCCATGCAGGCCCTGCCCACTTTCCACGTCGCTTGCTGGGTATGAAATGCTCGTTCGGCTTCAAGCACCGCATTGCGCATGAGTGGTGACGTCAAAGGCACAAAACAAACACGCCCTAAGGGCTAACAAATATGGTCCCTACTCATTATCATGGCTAATGAGTAAGTATAAAAACGTTTTTATGTACTTTGACAGGAAGCATTTAGGAGACTAAAGGAGTGTTAGAATGGTCATAGGATGCAGTAAGGACATGATTTGTAGCTTGGGTGGCTTTTTGGAGGTGACAGGATCCCTTTAAAGTGTACCTGTCACCTGTTTTGGGTGTTGTAAACCCTGCCCACCACCTTAAATATGATCAAATTGGGGTTCCTGTAACCCCTTTTATAACCCCAAACGTGCCCCTGCATACCTCTTAAAATGACTTTTAATCTGTTCCGTGTTGTATGCAAATTAATTTTTAAAGGTCATATGGGGGTCTGCACACTGCAGTCATGACCACCTCGCTGCATTGAAAACCTGCACCGCTCCACACCAACACCTCCCGCTGCATGGAAAACCCGCTACTCCTATGTGTGTAAGTGAATGACATAGCGACGTCATTCACAAGTCTTGCACCTGCGCAGTAGCATGCCTCACTAAGCCCTATTGAAGGGCCACACAATGCCCGAAGTCTCGCAAGACCAAGGTCTCGCCCCTGCACACAAAATCTGTAGAGCGTTCTCTACATAACAGAAATGATCTTGATCTGCTGGTGACCTCACTGTGAGATCGCCAGTATGAAGCGATTCCAGGCAGCCTCCGGGGTCATCAGAGGACCCCGGGCTGTCAAGGTAACAGACAGGTCCTGTGATCGCTTCATTGGACCTCCGATAGGGGGGTAATGGGGGGAGTTGCAGACCCTGCCACGGTGCTATGGATTGCTCTGTCAGCGACTGACAGCGCAATCCAAAGGGTTAACGGCATCGATCAGATCGCAGATCTGTTAGGTACACATCTCAGCTGATAAAATCAGCTGACGTGTGGGGGAGGATGCAAGCTCAATGTGTGAGCTGGCATCAGGGACAGGACACGTCCTTGGTCATGAAGAGGTTAAAGCATCACTCTAGCAATGGGGGAAAAAAATGCTGGAGTGGTGCTTTACTTAAATTTTGAAAGTAATAATATTAAAAGGTCTGAATGTCCTGAAATATTTAAATTAATGATTCTATAACCTTCCCACCAGTCTTAATGTAATATCTTGTCTGATATTTTTCCCTCTCATTAAAGCTGGTAATGAATCCTGTCCTCAGCCCCAGACTTCAGAACATCTGGCTGCCATTGAAATCATGAAGCTAAAGCACATCCTAATCTTACAAAATAAGATTGATTTGGTTAAAGAAAGTCAAGCCAAGGAACAGTACGAGCAGATCCTGGCATTTGTACAAGGTGAGTAAAACAGTGGCAGACGGATCACTGTATAGAGTCTGCGGTGGGTCAGTGTTCATTATTCTTTTTCAAACTATATAAAGGTTCAGAGGTTTTAACGAAAAACCATTTCTGCTGTGACCCCTGAGGGTCCAGCGCAAAACTTACTCCAGCGGTCAGGTGAGTGGAACAACACAAGAAATGTGATGACATTCTGTTCCACTCACCTGACCGCTGCAGCAAGTCACCGCCTTCAGCAGTCCTGTGACATCCAGACTCTGCCGTCATCCCTGCCAGGACAGCCTGCCCTAAATGCACAAGGATAACAGCAAATGTATCACTTTAATTTTATTTTTAAATAATCAGTGACGCTGTTGTTGACATTGGATTACCTCTTCAAGGTCTTAGCAGTATTCCTTTCAGTGAGAAGCTTATGAAACTCTTTAAAATATGGGGATAGCAGAATCTGCACTCTTTTAGATTTTTTTTTTTACTGTGATTCATCTTCTACAGCAATATTGTGATCACACTTCTATCTGCTTCTACAGGTACAGTAGCGGAGGGTGCACCTATCATTCCAATCTCTGCTCAGTTGAAGTATAACATTGAAGTCGTATGTGAATATATTGTAAAGAAAATCCCAGTGCCTCTAAGGGACTTCATATCTGAGCCCAGACTTATAGGTAAGGTTTTTTTTTTATTTTAAATTAATATACAAATCTTTAACGATCCTCACCATACATGTACGGTGCTGGTCGGCAGAGGATGAATAGAGAGGGCTCTGAAACGAAGCCCGCTCCTTTCCCAGCAGATGATGGCTGTATCTTTCAGCCATCAACAGCCTCCAAGCCGTGAGTGGAGCAGAGCCTGCAACATGCTCCTGTCCTTTTCGCTGTTCTTAAACACTCATTTGCTCGATCCTGAGGCGCCAATGGGATGTTAAAATGGTCAGGGATTTGTTTTTTGTTTATTTTTTCAGGTTACCCTGCATAGGCCCCTGTGTTTGGCCATGACGTGGCAGTGGGCTTCATACAGTCTGATCAGAATTTTAAACTAAGACTCTCATGTTCAGTTTTATAAATGCTTGCCTAACATGGGTTCAATGTGTGATTTTTGGCTGTGCTGTCTGTGTTCCTCTACAGATATGGTACAATACAAGTAGATTTCTTATGACGTCACCGTATGTTAGATGACCTCATTATAAAGTTATATTATTAAATGGTCTCAAAATATTTTTCTCTCATTTCAGTTATCAGATCTTTTGATGTAAACAAGCCAGGTTGTGAGGTTGATGATCTTAAAGGTGGTGTAGCTGGAGGGAGTATTCTAAAAGGTGTATTAAAGGTATGGCTATTACTATCTAATCGAGACTTGTAACAACTATCAAAGTAATGCTGGGGCCCCAAATATTTGACATATGATCAAGCAATGAGACAGTAAACCTTGAACCAGTTATAAAGTGTCCAAATATTTATGACCTTGGTTTTGATTCAAGAGAAATATGTGGCTTTCTGTACAATGAAGGTTGTGTCTTGGTGTCCACATAACAAATGCAAAACAAAAAGCCTAACTGTGGAATATAAGCAAATGGCATGTATGTGAACCAACAACAGCCCTGGATGAGGAAGGCCATGACCACGTTAGCCAATTATTGGCTTGCAATATTTGAGCCTGACAAATATTGTTACATTTAGTTTTATTTAAATGCCAGATCGACCATTGTAATTTGGAGCAATATTTTCATGCTTGTCTACAATGTGATATATATATATATATATATATATGTGTTGTTTTTATTCCTAGGTTGGTCAAGAAATAGAGGTTCGCCCTGGCATAGTTTCGAAAGACAGTGAAGGAAAGCTCATGTGCAAGCCTATCTTCTCTAAAATTGTGTCTCTGTTTGCAGAGCACAATGACCTACAATATGCTGCTCCCGGAGGCCTTATTGGTAAGGGACACTACAGCCTGTCTTCGTTCTTATCGATTTTTCCTCTTTCACCAATATTCTGCCCATAGGCACAGCTAGTTGTGTTAAAAAAAAATAAAATCCTGAGCTATACTTGGCTTGCCTGGATCCAGTGCTGTCTGTACCATTGCCCCGGTCTCTGAATGTAACCTGAATGTAAAAGTGCTGCAGCTAAATCCTGAGCTCAGCAGGTCTCCCAAGATGGCCCAAGTTGCTGAGCTCAATGATGGCCTGCATCACGATGATTTAAAATGTGCACTTAAAGAAAAATAATTATTTTATCATGCAGGTGTTGGTACCAAGATTGACCCTACTTTGTGCCGTGCTGATCGTATGGTTGGGCAAGTGTTAGGTGCAGTTGGAGCATTACCTGAAATTTTTACAGAACTGGAAATCTCCTATTTTCTCCTACGACGTCTCCTTGGAGTACGTACAGAGGGGGATAAGAAGGCTGCAAAGGTAAGGGCTTGACGAGAACAAAATGGCAAACTTCCCAGCCTTCACCCTCATTGTAGTGTGTCCACAATTGCATCTTTTAATTTCTAAGAAAAATGTGTATTGTTTGATTTAGGTTCAAAAACTTTCTAAGAATGAAGTTCTAATGGTCAACATTGGGTCTTTATCCACTGGTGGTCGTGTCAGTGCTGTGAAAGCTGATTTAGGAAAAATTGTGCTCACAAACCCGGTGTGCACAGAAGTAGGAGAGAAAATCGCCCTTAGCAGAAGAGTTGAGAAACATTGGCGGTAAGATCATGTGTAGTTCTGTTTTGAGAAATTTTTTAAGTTGAATTCACAGAATAATTATTATTAAAGAGGACCTGTCACCAAACCAGGCATGGTGATCTAATTACAGCACTGGATGCAGCATGTCTGCTGCATCCAGGCAAGTGGTCCCCCAGCCATTGAGCCCCCCTGTACCCCGTGTAAATACACTTAGAAAACTTACATCCTGCAGCCAGAAAGAAGGTGGCTAGAGGCTGGAGCCGAAGGGCAGATTCACACCTCCTGCATGTTTAATCTGCCCACCGCTGCCAATCATTCTCTCCCTCTTCTGCAGCATAATAGAGAGTTTGGTTTTTTTTTGTTCCCAGAAATGGCCGTTTAGCCCCGCCCCCTGCGGTGACGTCACCACTTATACCCACCGTGCTCTATCGTTAACATAGAGCAGGGCGGGGAAAGGTGGTGATGTCAGAGCAGGAGGCCGGCTGCCCCGCCTCCTGCAGTGACATCATCGATATACCCGCCCTGCTCTATGTTAACCATAGAGCAGGGCGGGTATAAGCGGTGACGTCACTGCAGGGGGCGGGGCTAAACGGCCATTTCTAAAAAAAACTAAACTAAAAATAAAACCTCTGTGTTATACTGCAGAAGAGGGAGAGAATGATTGGCAGCGGTAGGAAGATTAAACATGCAGGTGGTGTGAATCTGCCCTTCGGCTCCAGCCTCTAGCCACCTCCTTTCTGGCTGCAGGATGTAAGTTTTCTAAGTGTATTTACTCGGGGTACAGGGGGGCTCAATGGCTGGGGGACCCCTTGCCTGGATGCAGCAGACATGCTGCATCCAGTGCTGTAATTAGATCACCATGCCTGGTTTGGTGACAGTTTCTAAAAGGGTAGTGATAGGCTCACCTCCGTGTGGGTGCTCTAGAAAAAACGCCTCAGTATATTAGATTAGCTAGGCACACCATGGTGACAGGTCCTCTTTAAGTCCAGCCATGATTGATGTTGGAACAGCACAGATCATGGACTGTAGCCTGGCAATGGCTGCTTCACCAGCATCAGCACAAATGATTGTGCAATGAAGCATTCCAATCAGAGAGCAGAGACGCCGTTTGACCGCTCTGCTCCACCTAATTCCTGTTTGAAAACGTGAGGATAGCGGTCAGTGTGCTGTTCTGCTGCTGGAGCTTGTAGTGCCATAAGCTTGTTTTTATCCTGTGTGAATACTTCTTGTGCTGCGCTTGACTGCGCATGACTGTGCGCTCCCATTCATTTCTCTGTGTGATTTGTACGCATGCGCATTCTTGCGTACAAATCATACATTGTCGTCCGCATCAGGAACGCGACATGTCGCGTTCCTGGTGCGGACGAGAGAGTGTGATTTGTACGCAAGCATGCGTACAGATCACACCGGGAGATGAACGGGAGTGCGCAGTCATGCGCAGCTCCGTGTGCTCCCATTATAAACATAGGAGCTTGCGGTGGCTGCGCTCACATGGCGGTTCCCCTCTGCAGAATGCCAATGTGAATCCACCCCAACAAGGAATGAGTTATGACAGTGTCCATGGTCATCAGCTGACCCCATACTGTCATGCCAGCACATCGAAGCTCATGCCTGCAGGGAAATACTGCGATCCCCACCTCTGCTTTAGATCACATTTTCAGTGATTTGACAGTGCGATCTAAGGCGTTAGCAGTGCCAAGCGGACCACTGATCGTCTCATTCCTGTTAGCTGCACGTCAGTTGAACAGATAAGCTGACATGTTCAGGGAATGGTGCAAGCTCTGTGTGGGCTTGCATCAAAGGGAGGGAACACTGCCAAGGATGTACCACTATATCCTTGGTCATGAAGGAGTTCATAAGCAAACCCAGAAGCAATTGTGACTGCAACGGGAGACTGGTAAGTGTAATTCTCTTTTAAAGGGAACCTGACCCCTCCAAATCACCCCCAACCCTATTAATACCTGTCCCTGCACCATGACAGATCATTATTACTGCTCCTCTTCTGTAAAAAAAAAAAAAAAAAGCGCTTTGTAAGATTGGAATAATCAACAATATACACTTACAAATCTGAGACTTCTTGTCCCTGAATAAGTTTCACAGGGTGTCCCCTGTGAGACTCTAAGCCCTCCCTAGGTGCTCCTTTTCACGCCCCGAATGATCCACCCTCTGTCTGTGCTGCTGTGATGTGGAGCTGAAGGCAGGACTAATGATTTGTATTCTGTGAGTGATAGAGAGGGGGGAGGGTGAAGCCTGCACAAGCAGAGGACACAGACAGAGGGTGGAACCTGGAGCTGCAAAACAACGCACCCTAAGGGCTAAAGAATATAGCCCCTGCTAATTATAATCACTAATGAGTAAGTATTGAAACGTTTTATTTCACAGGATGCTTTTAGGAGACAAAAGTGTGAGATTAGTGATAATGTGCTGCAGGGACATGTTCTGGTAGCTTAGGAGGCGTTCTGGAGGTGACAGGATCCCTTTAATCGCCATTTTGCTTTCCACAACCCTACCAGCCCTTACTGTAATCATTTTATGTCACTAAAGTGCGAGTCTCCATAGGCTAATATGGGGTTCAGGCATACGTGCGGGTCAAGTCTGGTCTTGAACCCAGGCTTTTTTTTAAAGCTTGGTCAAATTCGCCGAACTCTAACATCTGCCGGTTCACCCATCTCTACTGAGGAAATGTACCGTATATACTCGTGTATAAGCCGACCCGTGTATAAGCCGACCCCCCTACTTTTGCCCCCAAAACCTGGGAAAATCTATTGACTCGTGTATAAGCCGAGGGTGGACCCTAGCACAAGTATACAGCCCCCAGCAGTGTGGTATACACCAGTCCCAGAGGTAGATACAGCAGCCCCAGTGGTAGTATACACGCAGCCCCAGTAGTATATACAGCCCCAGTAGTATATACAGCCCCAGTAGTATATACAGCCCCAGTGGTAGTATAGACGCAGCCCTAGTAGTATATACAGCCCCAGTGGTAGTATATACAGCCCCAGTGGTAGTATACAGAGCCCCAGTGGTAGTATACAGAGCCCCAGTGGTAGTATACAGAGCCCCAGTGGTAGTATACAGGGCCCCAGAGGTATATACAGCCCCAGTGGTAGTATATACAGCCCCAGTGGTAGTATATACAGCCCCAGTGGTAGTATATACAGCCCCAGTGGTAGATTATACAGGGCCCCAGCAGTATATACAGCCCCAGTGGTTTATACAGCCCCAGTGGTAGTATACAGGGCCCCAGAGGTATATAGCAGCCCCAGTGGTAGTATATACAGCCCCAGTGGTAGTATATACAGCCCCAGTGGTAGTATATACAGCCCCAGTGGTAGTATATACAGCCCCAGTGGTAGTATATACAGCCCCAGTGGTAGTATATACAGCCCCAGTGGTAGTATATACAGCCCCAGTGGTAGTATATACAGCCCCAGTGGTAGTATATACAGCCCCAGTGGTAGTATATACAGCCCCAGTGGTAGTTATATACAGCCCCAGTGGTAGTATATACAGCCCCAGTGGTAGTATATACAGCCCCAGTGGTAGTATACAGGGCCCCAGCAGTATATACAGCCCCAGTGGTTTATACAGCCCCAGTGGTAGTATATACAGCCCCAGTGGTAGTATACAGGGCCCCAGAGGTATATAGCAGCCCCAGTGGTAGTATATAGCAGCCCCAGTGGTAGTATATACAGCCCCAGTGGTAGTATATACAGCCCCAGTGTAGTATATACAGCCCCAGTGGTAGTATATACAGCCCCAGTGGTAGTATATACAGCCCCAGTGGTAGTATATACAGCCCCAGTGGTAGTATATACAGCCCCAGTGGTAGTATATACAGCCCCAGTGGTAGTATATACAGCCCCAGTGGTAGTATATACAGCCCAGTGGTAGTATATACAGCCCCAGTGGTAGTATATACAGCCCCAGTGGTAGTATATACAGCCCCAGTGGTAGTATACAGGGCCCCAGAGGTATATAGCAGCCCCAGTGGTAGTATATACAGCCCCAGTGGTAGTATATACAGCCCCAGTGGTAGTATATACAGCCCCAGTGGTAGTATATACAGCCCCAGTGGTAGTATATACAGCCCCAGTGGTAGTATATACAGCCCCAGTGGTAGTATATACAGCCCCAGTGGTAGTATATACAGCCCCAGTGGTAGTATATACAGCCCCAGTGGTAGTATATACAGCCCCAGTGGTAGTATATACAGCCCCAGTGGTAGTATATACAGCCCCAGTGGTAGTATATACAGCCCCAGTGGTAGTATATACAGCCCCAGTGGTAGTATATACAGCCCCAGTGGTAGTATATACAGCCCCAGTGGTAGTATATACAGCCCCAGTGGTAGTATATACAGCCCCAGTGGTAGTATACAGGCCCAGGTATATAGCAGCCCCAGCGGTAGTATACAGGCAGCCCCAGTAATGCAGGGCCCCCCAGCGTCTCTCCGGTCACCTGTAAAGGAAACTATACTTATCACAGTGCTCTGTCCGCGCCCGCTCGCACCCGCTCGCAGCTGCCGACCGCGATCCTCCATCTTGCGTCTTCTTTCTTCCTGTTTCCTGTGCTCGTCGCAGGGAATGACGTCATTGCCCGCGACGAGCACAGAAACAGGAAGAAGACGCAAGATGGAGGATCGCGGTCGGCAGCTGCGAGCGGGCGCGGACAGCGGGCGCGGACAGAGCACTGTGATAAGTATAGTTTCCTTTACAGGTGACCGGAGAGACGCTGGGTGGGCCCTGCATTACTGGGGATGCGGGGGCTGCTGTATACCGATGTACACATCGGTATGTACCGATGTATACATCGGTATACAGCACTGACTCGCGTATAAGCCGAGGGGGGTACTTTTCAGCCCAATTTTTGGGCTGAAAAACTCGGCTTATACGCGAGTATATACGGTATATCCTTTTACTAAGCATGTTGCCATATGAAACTAGCTAATCAATGTGTCTCTGCTGCATTAACAAGTTATCAGGAACTGTGTAAAATCACCTTTCCTTTTAGATCTGATGAAAGATTTATTTTTTGCATCTCTAGAACAGGGGTCCCCAACCGTTTTTGCATCGGGGACCGGCTTCATGCAAGACCATTTTTCCGGGGCCTGGTGGGGCTTTGAAATTATCGGGCGGGGCTATAAAGAAGGGGTGGGGTTTAGTACCCTGTTTCCCCGAAAAATGCATTACATCTTATTTTCAGGGAATGTCTTATTTTTCTATCCCCCAGTATGGTATCACCATCATCCCCTTGCAGCCCACAATATCCCCATCATCCCCTTGCAGCCCGCAATATCCCTATCAACCCAATGCAGCCCACAATATCCCCTAACAGCCCTCCATGTAATATAATGCACCCTCACAGCCCTCCATATAGTATAATGCAGCATCACAGCCCTCCACATAGTATAATACAGCCTCATATCCATTCATATAATATAATGCATCCTCATATCCCTCCATATAATGTAATGCAGCATCACAGCTCTTCATAGTTTAACGCAGCGTCATATCCCTCCATATAGCATAAATTTTCCCCACACACACACTGCCCCATGCATAACCCCACACACACACACACATTGCTCTTGTATAATCCCCACACAGGCATACTGCCCCCTCTACAATCCCCCACACACACTGACCCCTGAATACTCCCCACACAATGTTGCCCCTTATACAACTCCACACACACACTGACCCTTGAATAATCCCCACACAGTCATTGCCCCTTGTATAACCCCCCACACACACACACACAGTCATTGCCCACACACACACTGACCCCTGAAAACCCCCCACACTCAATCATTCCCACACTTGCCCACACACAGAGAGAGCGGTTCTTCAGTTGAAGCTCACCTCTCCTGCAGGCAGTACAAGCAGCTGAGGCAGAGACGTGGCCGGAGTGTTTTCAAATCTCGCGCTATTTCCAAGCGCGTCACGTGATGCGCTTGGAAATAGCGCGAGATATGAAATTCCGGGCAGGTCTCTGCCTCAGCTGCTTAGTTATACGAACGAAGCAGTCGGCCAATCAGGGCATGGCTGCTGCACCGATTGGCCGGCAGCTCCCCTTGTACATCTACACACGCAGCTGAGGCAGAGACCTCAGCTCAGCGGTGTAGTGCTGCAGGTGAGAGGCGCGGTGGGCGGGGACATGACGGGGGCGGGGAAGCCGACAGGATGCCGCGGATCGGCACAAAGACCCCCACGGCCCGGTCCTGGGCCGCGGACCGGTGGTTGGGGACCCCTGCTCTAGAATAATAGAGTAGAACCTCATCACCTCCATAATGAGGCATGTAAAGTCTATAGAAATCAAAAACGGATTAGCACCTTCTAACAAATAAAGCAAGTGTGACTGGGTACAAGGTGCTATGACAGCATAATCTACAAACAAAAGATAACAGCAGCCTATGTCTGTGAGCCCTAAGACGTATGCAAACGTTGAATATTTGACATTAAATCTGCATTACTGCTAAAATTAAGGTACCTGGTGCACAAATTGGCCAATTCATGTGTGGCCACCAATTTCCATTAGGACCTTAAATGTAATACAAACAAACATGCCTGTCCCTGGCCTACAAATTAAAGAGCAGGTTTGTAGTCATCCTAACAGCATACCATACTATATCTACTTACATAATTGCCAGGTAGCATCTGATTCCGTCCAGATGTCTACCTATCCCACAATCCACTGCAGCCTGTGCCCCCATCCCAGCAGCCTGGGCCCCCATCCCAGCATATCTCCGCAGCCTGTGCCCCCACCCCAGCAGTATAATGTTACCTTTTTCATACTTTGTTTTAATTTTACAATTACCACAGGGGGAGGGGAGACAGCTCAAAGAAGAAAGCACAGTGGGGAGAAGACAGCACACAGGAGAGCGCGCGCACAGGGGGGAGAGAGATGGCACACAAGGGGTAGAATGCACAGGTGGAAGACAACTCAAAGGAAAGAGCACACAACGAGCGAAGACAGCACAGGGGTGGAGAGACCAGGGAGGGAAGAGAGAGACCGCGCACAGGGGGCAAACGGCTCAAAGGAAAGAACACAGGGGGAAGAGTGCACAGGGGAGAGAGAGAAAGCACACTGGGTTGAGCAGACAGTGGGAAGGCATTTCAAAGGAGAGAGTACACAAGGGGAGAAGACGGCACACAGGGGGAAGAGACCATAGGGGGAAATAAGAGAGAGCACAGGGGAGGCAGCTCAAAGGAGAGAACATAGAGCAGAGAAGACAGCACAGGGGGGAGAAATGGCCAGCACCACAAAGCCTGGTCCCAACGTGACATCGCCGCCCTCCCTCCTCCATCTAGTTTTATTAAATATTAGGTTTATGGTCCTGCCGGAGTAAGGTTGTTTATTTTTTTTTTTTTAAGGATACCTCCCAAAATGCACACTGAATTTTTTGTACCTGTTCCTTTCTTTGTGATACAGATACAACATTCTGCTCCTGTCGGTGTCTATGATGTTACATTAACCAGTGTTCTTTTGGCCTTCACCCTTCTTTCCATACATGAATATTAAGTTGAGAAAAAAAAAAAGAAAAATTAAACTAAAATTGCCACCATCAGCAGCGTCTATGTTGCATTTTGTGAAGGGGGCTCTTATCCCTCTAACCCCCCTACACTCCCTCCGGACACCTGAATTATTTATAACATTTCCCGCCCTGTATGCTAATAATTACTTTAGGTCCGGGAGGTATGCCCCCTTTCCTGGACCTGATCATCTTGCTGGTGTTACACCTCTTTCCTCCAGGACCCTCCTCTTTCCTCTTCCTAGTGATGTCGTCGGCGCTTGTGCAGATCTTGCAGTTCTCGGGCATGCTCCGTGAGCTGAGGTTGCATGGTTTCGGAACATTGCGCCTGCGTATAATGCAGGGACTAGATCCCGCCCTGTGGTGTCTTATGCTGTATGCAGACTGGGGGACCTGGAATCTGGCACCTGCGTAAACAGCATAGCTGCATCTTTTCTTTTTTTTTTTTCACTCCATTGGGAGACCCAGACATTGGGTGTATAGCTTCCGCCTCCGGAGGACACACAAAGTGTTACACTTAAACTAAGAAGTATAACTCCTCCCCTACTGCCTATACACCCCCTCCAGGAGAAATCCCTTCAGTTCTTAGCTTTGTGTTGAAGGAGGCACGCCTGCACTCATCCACTCTCACTTTAGTCAGACACACTCTCCCTGGAGAGTGTCGGATGGAAGAAAAGTGGATCGATATGGATCCCCAGCATGTCTCCTTCCTCACCCTCGGGCAGAGGCGGTTGAGGTACCCGTGGGGTAAAACGGGCTGGAGCCCTCATGCTGTTTTTTCCTTCTCCATCCCTTTGGGGCTCTGGAGAAGTGGGATCGTCACGGGCTTCCATAACATTCTGGAGCTCTAACTCCATCCACAGCCCCTCATGGATCTGCTGGCCGGAGTTGTGTTACCCCCAGGGACCGGGCCCTGCACCGATATGGTACTCTGTGTGGGGTACGCTGCAGCTGCAGTCTGACCCTGGTTCCGGTTAACTGGGGGTATTCGCCATGCGGGGCATCCTGGGTTCCTCAGTCTTACTGGTCCCAGCCATGCTGCGGAGTCTCCGTTTTTTCCTGCTCTCCGCTGTTTCCCGCTCCTAGGCGCCGAGCAACCACATTGAATGAGGCTCCATGGGCTGAAACCCCCCCTTATGCTCCCTGCTCTCGGGCAGGGAAGTAGCATGGTCCCTGGCACTAGGATGAGGAGGCATCCTTCACTCAGGAGGCGCTCCCTCCAGCTTCTTGCTGGCAGGCACCTGGGGCTCCGGGGGCGCATTAGTTCCCAGAACTAGCCTTAGGCTCCAGATCGCGGGAGTTCTAGATTTCTGTGTTTTTTTTTTTTTCTTTGTCACTCGCCCGGACCTCCGCACCGGCCCCACGCCTTCCGCGGCATGGGGTTTCAAATTTAGGCCGCGGCTTCGGCCTATTGTGAAGCTGCCACCTATTGCCCGCCCCCGGCCCGCCTTTCCGGATGACGCGGTTCGCGTCATATCGGGGGCCGACCTGGCACATGACGGGTGCGGGACAGTCGTTCCTGCCGCCTTTCGCTCTCTGTGAGAGCTGCTTGGACGCCTTTTTCTGGACTGGACCGCCCTCCCCTTTGGCAGTGGCGGCCATTTTCAGAAGGGCGCTCAGGGCACATTTGTTAATAAGGGCTGTAGATGCCATGCATATTCCTACATATCAGGAGAACCTACAGTCGGTCTCTGTAGAGGTTCCCCTGGTTACCCTGACTCTCGCCGCTGCCCTTTAGCGATCTATCCCCTCTTGGGGCATGCACACCAGAAATACTATCGGAGTATCCTCTCTCCATTGGTTGCCCAAACGGTCACGGAGAGTTCTCTCTGTCTACTCTCGTTTCGCCAAGCCCCATACAGAGGGACCGCGGTTTGGGAGGGAATGTGGATCAGCTACATGTTGTAGGTCTCTAGTCGAGACCTTTGAGGAAGATCCCTTAGTGGATTGCGTTGGTTTCTTCCGGTATCTCTGTGCTGGACCTCTCTGCTCTCCCCTCCCCCTCGGAGGCTGGGCTCTCGGAGGAACTGTCTCAGTCTCTTCCTCCGTCCAGGTCTCACGGCTTGTTCTTTCTGATCACTCTAACTTCGGATCAACTAGGCAGGCGTCGTCCAGGGCTTGCCCTGATAAACGTTTAACTAGGTAACAGACGGGGTCTCGTTATCCTTTCCCTTCAGACGTTGTAAAGGCTTGGTCGGTCTCACCTAGGGTGGACCCACACTTCTGTAGACTGTCTGCCAATGATCTCATGTCAGTTACAGATGGCTCTTTTTTTAAGGGACTCCACTGACCGCCACATTGAGCTCCTGCTACGGTCGTTTTGCGAAGCTACAGGAGCCTCGTTTGCCCCCTACTGTCGCGGCAGTGTGGGCTTTGCAGGCAGCTTCTGCCTGCTTGGCGGAGCTCAACGTAGTAGCTCAGGTTATTACTGAGGTGGCTGTCTTATCTTTCTGATCTCCGCATTCGCAGATTTTGCAGGGCGGCGGTCTTTGGGTCTGCTACCCGTACCGCTTTTTGCTCGCAGCACGCAGAATTTTGTGGCTGCGGGGTTGGTAAGCTGACGCCGCTTCTAAGAGGAGGTCTCCCGTTCTCGGTGAACAGGCCTTTAGGGGCTGGAGGAATATACAGGTGGAAATTCCACCTCCGTGCCTCAAAGGAGGCAGTAGTCTGGACAGTGTCATGTGCATGTCTGTTTTCAGGCTTTTCGTCCCTCTTCTAGCCTTCCCCCTCTTCGTCCGTCCGTTCAGTCTAGGATTGTTCGAACAGGTCTGTCTATGTCAGCCGGAGCCTCTGCCTCCCAGGCAGCCTCCGCATGTCTCGCCGCCATTCCCAGCTGCATCCTGTGTCGGTGGCAAGCTCTTCCGGTTTTGGGTCATCTGGCGCTGCCCTATCCAAGATCGGTGGGTGGTAAATGTCGTTCTCCTCGGCTTCAGGATAGGTCCATCCTCATGCCCTCCGACTCGCTTCTGTCTCTCCTCGGTCCAGCCAGCTAGGACTTTGGCCTTTAATCTCTGGACGCCCTGTCTCAGGACGGGTCGTGATTCAGGTTCCCGACGCGGAACGCTTCCAGGGGTTCTATTCGAACCTCTTCACGGCTTCTAAGAAGAACGGTGTGATAGGGCCGGTTTTGGATCTCATCCGGCTCGTGAGAATGTCTTTCCGGACGGAATCATTTCAGCACATGATTGCCTCACTATAGCAGGGGGACTTCCTAGACTCAGGGGATGTCCAGGATGCCTATCTGCTCGTACCCTTTGCTCCTGCTCATCAGCATCGGCTGACGTCGCAGTGGAGGAAGGAGCGCTTTCAGTTGGTGGCTCTGCCCTTCGGCCTAGCCTTAGCTCCGAGAGTCTTCTCCAAGATGTTGGCAGCAATGGTGGCCGTACTGCATTTCAGGGCCACGCAGTAACCCCATGCTTGGACATCCTGCTGGTCGGAGCTCTCTCCGGAGCAGTATCCTCTGAGTCTTTCGATGTCTCCAGACTCTTGGCACCGTCTCGGACAGCTGATCGACGTGCCGAAGACCTTTCTACTTCCTGCGCAGACGCTAACGTCTCTGGGCATGGACTGTCTCACCGCTCCAACTCTGGTCATACTGACTTTAAGCAAGTCGATTCAAGAGGAAATCGAATTCCTTCTTCAATCGGGTTCAGTCTTCATCAATCGTCTGATGCACATTATGGGACGGATGGTGGCTGCCATACAAGCAGTACCGTTTGCACAATTTCTCTTGCGTCCACTGCATTTGCAGTTCCTCCGCGGTTGGGACAAGACTCCGTCATCTGTCGACAGGCACATCTCGCTGCCTCTGTCAACGAAGGAATCCACTAGTGGCTGCTTGCCATGTCGCTGTCACGAGGGAGATGCCTTCTGCCCTCCTCTTGGTTGGTAGTGACCACGAACGCTAGCCTCCTCGGTTGGGGCGCCGTGTTTCTCCAGCACAGGGATCAATGCCCCTGGGTGGAGCTGGAATCCTTTCTACTGACTAACGTCCCGCAGATTCGGGCCATTTACTTGGCTTCGCTGGCTTTTCGGAAGATTCCTGGTGAGGAATCATATTCGTTTTCAGTCCTATGCGACCGCGGTCGCTTATATTAAACACCAGGGAGGCTCTCGAAGTTCTCAGCCATGGTCTGGGGTCCGACAAATCCTTTAGCGGCTTGAGGACCACGACTCGTCCATCTCGGCGGTCAACTGCCCCGGGGTGGACAATTGGAAAGCCAACTAACTAGTCGGCGAGGTATGGACGCGGGCAAATGGGCACTCCACCCTGACGTCTTTCTACACACCTGCGACAGGTGGGATTCTCCGGTCGTGGATCTGTTAGGCCTCGCGGTGGAACCACTGGGTTCCAGTTTTCACGTCTCGCTCTCGAGACCACAAGGCTGTGGAGGCGGATGCTCTGGTCCAGGACCGGTCCCAGTTTCGCCTCCCCTACGTGTTTCCTGCTCTGCCTTTGTTACCCAGGGTTCTACGGAAACTCAGAACTGTATGTCGACACGCCCTGCTCGTCGCCCCAGACTGGCCCAGGACGGCCTGGTATCTGGACCTGTTACAGCTCTAGGCGGGGGTTCCGTGGAAGTTCCCGTCCTGGCCAGACCTCTTGTCACAAGGTCCGTTCTTCCGCCACAATTCTGCGGTCCTCAGCTTGACTTTGTGGCACTTGAATGCTGGTTGCTGACACCTTGTGGCTTTTTTCTGAAGTCGCACAACCTTGAGACGAGCCAGAAAATCTGCATCGGCAAGGATTTACAGAAGAGTCTGGAAGGTCTTTTTCTGGGGCCGTCTCTAAGGAAAGTCTTCTTGTCCTTTCTCTTTTCCAGCCATTCTTGACTTCCTTCAATCAGGGTTATGTAAAGGCTTGGTCCTCGGCTCCCTCGAGGGACAGATCTCCGCACTCTCGGTGCTATTCCTCAAACGTCTGGTTAACCTTCCTCAGGTGACGACGTTTGTGCAAGGGGCAAATCACATCATTCCCACTTGCAGACGTCCTCTGGATCCCTGGGACCTTACTCTGGTCCTTGCAGCATTACAACAGCCGCCCTTCGATCCTCTGTGGGAGGCGTCTCTCTCTCCAGATTCTCTCAGAAAGTCGCCTTTCTTGGGGCCATTTTCTCTCTGCGGAGAGTTTCGAAGCTGGCAGCCTTGTCTTCCAATTCTCCTTTCCTGGTGATTCTCCAAGATAAAGTGGTGCTCCGGCCTAGGCGGAGTCTTACTCCAGGTGCTTTCTCCGCTTCACCTGAACCAAGACATTGTCCTGCCGTCCTTTTGTTCTAATTCTGTCAGAATTTAGGTTTCCCGCACGGCTTCTTTTCGCCGCTCGGACGCCTTGTCCGTCCTTACGACCGGCCAAGAAAAAAAAAAGGGAGTGTCGTTCTCCAGGTCGTCCTTAGCCCTGCGGATCATGGCTCCTGTCCAGGAGGCCTACATTGCCTCTGGTTCGCCTCTACCTGCTGGGATTAAGGCGCATTCCGCAAGAGCTGTGAGTGCCTCTTGGGCCTTATGTCATCAGGCCACGGCACAACAGGTGTGTCAGGCAGCCACTTGGTCTAGCCTACACATATTCACGAAACCATCTCAGGTTCATGCGTATGCTTCTGCACACGCTAATGTGGGCAGACGGATCATTCAGGCGGCAGTCGCTCACCTATGATTATCTCTGCCATGCTTGGGTCTTCTTCCACCCAGGGATAGCTTTTGGACATCCCAATGTCTGGGTCTCCCAATGGAGCGAAAAAGAGAATTTTGTTTACTTACCGTAAATTCTTTTTCTTCTAGCTCCTAATTGGGAGGCCCAGCACCCACCCTGTTGCCTTTTGGGCCTTGTTCTTCGATTTAAGTGGCTGGTGTTTTACATGTCGCTTTTTTGGCCCTGTTGGCCACTAACTCATTGCCGGACCTTTCGGTCTTGGTGTGGGTTTTCTCCTCCTTCCTGCTTGTGCACCGAACTGAAGGGATTTCTCCTGGAGGGGGTGTATAGGCAGTAGGGGAGGAGTTACACTTCTTAGTTTAAGTGTGTCCTCCGGAGGCGGAAGCTATACACCCAATGTCTGGGTCTCCCAATTAGGAGCTAGAAGAAAAAGAATTTACGGTAAGTAAACAAAATTCTCTTTTTCTTTCCCCTCAGTCTGGGAGGTACCCAATAATGCCGACCTGTTCAGGTGGGTAATAGGGAGGAAAGCGGAGGAAGGAACAGGCGCAATCATGCTGTTTGTGCAGGCACCAGATTCCCAGCCCCGCAGTCTGCATACAGCATAAGACAACACAGGGCGAGATCTGGTGCTCGTGTTATACACAGGCACAATGTTCCGAAACCATGTGACCTCCGTTCTTGGAGAGAGCTCATAGAGCGTGCCCAAGATTTGAGGGATCTGCGCAGGTGCCGATGACGTCACTAGGAAGAGAAAAGAGGAGGGTCCCAGAGGAAAGAAGGAGGAGTAACATCAGCGAGGCATTCAGGTCTTCACAAAGTTTTAAAAGTATTTAGAGGAGAGTAGTATAGAGTCAACCACAACAAACAAAAATATTAAACTTTGGTTAATTTTTGTCACTTAAAATAATGCAATTTTGCATGCCTGAGTAGTAAAAAGTATGAGAATCTTAAGAATTTGAAGGATTAATTTAGTCTGTCATTCCATTGGAAGAAAACAAATCAGATGAACGTGAGCAACAAGGTTACAAAACCATCTCTATAAAGTTGTTTGAGTTCAAACAATTTGGTCGGACAGTAGACAGCGTTTTCCTTTGCACTTACCCCTAAGGTAGAGGTCTGGAGGTGGGAAGTGCAGTGACTGTGGTGGCTGCAGACCCTGTAGAGATTGACTCCTTCCCAGCAGTAATTTCAGACATGCCTGTACGACACATTGCTCCATCTTGCTGAAAGTAACCACCTTTTAACTTGCAATTCTCCAGTTAATTTATGAACTGTTCAAAAAAAATGTCAAAATAAATGGGGCCTGTGATAAGACATTATGCACAATACATCAACTTTTTGATCATGGAGGTGGTTTTGGGTGAATGGCAAAGAGATTTTCAGCAGCTCTTATATGGGTGTTTATGACGGTTTCCAGCACCTAACTCATGCCTCCACTGTATTGACATCCTGGCTTATTCAAAGCTCTATATGCTGATTGCACATTATCCTTGTGACAGTTATTACAGAATATTTGGTGCCTCTTTGAGTAATATTTCACTTTCTCGCCATGTAGAAGATCCCTGTTGCTCTCTGGAGTGCAGCCTTCATAGATATTATTGTATTTTCCCATTGAATACATTGTTTTGACATCTTGTGTGTTTTTTCTTTTCTCTGCAGTTTGATTGGCTGGGGTCAGATAAGAAGAGGAGTAACCATAAAACCAACCATAGATGACGACTAGAGACAAATGCCCTGATGCTGCTAAAATGTTTTTTTTTTTAAAAAGAGACACTTGCTTTATATTTATTCGGCAAGTGCTACCTACCCTGATTAATTAACTCTTCATACACCAGAAGACAAGCCTTTACAGGCCCCACGTTCTAATTTATGACTGAGCAGGTTCTCAGCACAAGAACACTTGATGCTGTGCAGACACCACCTGCTGTGTAACACATAAATTGTATACTTTTCTTACAAAGTAGAATACCAAACTTTTTTTTTTTTTTCCTATTTTGCCCGAGGTGGTCGAAGCCTTCAGGACTTATTTCACCAATGAATGAATGTCCTCAGAATAAAATTCAAAATACCAAATGAGTTGTTCTTATGATTAACTGAGTGTATTATTGGATACAAAATTTCAGCACACCGATTATTATTAGTATATAGTTTAGTTCACTAAATGAAGAGATTAACTATATGCCAGGTTAGCTGTAAACCTGAGAAATCTGACTGAACAAGAAATGTCATGAGTGGTGACCATTTGGGTTAATGGGACCCTTGTAATAAATGACCACAAAGCCACAAGACCTGGAGCATTTCTTTGCTCTGGATAATAGAACCTCTGCTCTAACATCCAAAACCCCTAACAGTAAGTTTTGTTCTCTGAATAAATGTTATCTTGTTATCTGATTACAGAGATTGCTCCCTCCACACAACCATAGAGGTCAATTGGGGAAATGTACGAATCCCAACTAAAGCCTCATTCAAACGTCCATGTATCTGTGTGGAGTTTCCCATCTACCCTGGATACACCCACATACCCATTATAATCTATAGTGTCCTTTTTTTTTTCCTTCCCCATTGGCAAGGATGACAAGGACCATTGAAAGTCTACAGGTCTGTGAAAAACGCGTACAGCACATGCACAGCATCGTGCTGTCAGTGTTTAATATTGCAAATTATAGAAAAAGCTTTCTATTTTATATTTCTATCCATTTGTTAAAAATACTGTTGCACAATGCTCACTGACAGAGTAACGTTTTTCGCAGACTTGTTTAAATATGGGCGTGTGAAAGAGGGCTCGGCCAGCGTCCAGGCTTCAAAAGCCTCAAATTTGTCAGTTGTTTTTTCTGCAAAATCTTCTAAATTTGGCAAAGCTTTTTAAAACGTTGTTCCCTTCCATTGTGAGGCAGACTTGTAATCTTATACACAATAAAAATTGCATGTATTGAAAATGAAATGCATGTGGGCGTGACCTAGGACTAGATGTGAGCAGATGGGTGCTGGAGTTCCTACGCTACATTAATCTCTAAAATCCTACAAGATGATTTGCGAGGGTGGAGGAGAAGCACAAAGTAATGGCTGAATGGGGAGGTGAGGAGGCAGGGGCAGAAAAGGATGGAGAGGAACAGAATGAAGAAGAGGATTGTGAGCCTGGAGGGATGGATACACAAGGGAGCACGGACTGTAAAATACATGAGTGCCCTGAGGAACCTAGGGTAGAACAACCCACAATAAGAGATATGTTTAATGTAGTCTCTGTAAAACTCCCCTGACACAGTGTGTGGATAGACTGTAAGGAGAGATGGCCAGTATCAAACAGGCTATGCATAAAGCTGACATCAGAACAAGGGCAGTAGAAGATATAGTGAGCACTGCTGAGGATCAGCTCACTAAGATGCAGAAAACCTAAAATCAATACTTGCAAGAAGTTCTTGGACTTGGCAGCAAAAGTGGATGACCCAGAAAACCGCTCCAGGAGGAATAACCTCAGGATTGTTGGGGTGCCTGAAAGAAACAGAGGGTAATAACCCTACTGCATTCATTGAGACCTGGCTGCAAGGAAAGATTGGGGCACATAACTAAGATGTTCGCACACCGTGCTCCGATGAGACTCCTGCCTCAAGGAGTCCCCTCTCGTGCTATTCTGGCTAAAATCCTGAATTATAGAGACAGAGCTATAATCTTAAGAAAAGCTTAGTGTTAATGACCAGAAAAAAAAATCTACCTCTACCCAGACTATTCAGCGGAGGTCCAGAAGCAGCGTTTGAGGTTATTATCGATGATGATATGAAAAACTGCTAGACTAAATTTCACCTACTCTTAAGAGATAGGGAGGATGGAGAGTAAGTACTTGATTAGTTGTTATAAAGGGAAAGGGGTGAAGCGGAGGAATGGGAGGGTTTGGTTAATGGGAAACAGGGTAAGAAAGAACAGCAAGAGAGGAAGAAATTGGAGGAGATTTATGGATGGAAGATTCTACAATGGGAGGTCAGCTAAGGATACTTAGCTGATATGTGAGAGGCCTATCAGATGGGACTAGACGAACGGCAATTATGAAGCATATGACGTTTAGTCCCTCTGTGATATGTCTGCAAGAGACACATTAAGGGCTCGGACACACTCATCCAAGTTTGACGGAGGAGACTGAAAGGGCTGGAGCAGTGACCCTGAACGGCTTCTCCCTGTCAGGACGGGGCTGTCAGCTGCTTGTGTTTTTGTGCAGCTCCAGACTCCCTGTCCAGAGAGGGAGAGGCTGTTCAGGGTCACTGCTCCAGCCCTTAGAGTCTCCTCAGTCAAACTCTGATGTAACTAGGAGCGTGTGTCCCTGCCCTTAAAGAAAAAGTAGATGTCCTGGGGAAAAGATGGATCAAAAAAGCCTATCATTCCACGTATGCTAGGCGGGTGTCCTTATTAATTTACTCTTCCATGCTCTATGAAGAAGTTGAGGTATATATCGATAGTGAGGGCCAGTATGTGTATCTGATTTGTAAAATCTTTGGGCAACTATTATGTATTGTGGCTATGTACATACCACCTCCATACTCAGGGAAAAACATTCAGGAAGTATTGGAATTGTCACGGGGTATGGGGCATCCTACTAATAATAATTGGGGTCTTGAATAACATAATTGATGAACATTGGGATAACGGTGAATATGGAGTAGAGAAGAAAGGGGGGGCACTAACCCCATTTGGTAATTATCTGAAAGAAATAGGGGTAATAGAGCTATGGAGAGTAACGAACAAAGACAGATATTGCTATTCCTGTTATTACCCAACGCACAATTTTTTGTCCCGAATAGATTTGTCATTGGGAAACAAAATAATGGATAGATTGATATGTGCGGTGGAGTACCTTCTGAAAATAGTATGCCCGCAATTCATTGGAGGTATGCATTCAAATTGGGAATAGATGGGGAGGATAGGGTGGAGGGTGCACCCAGCTTGGTTAAATACTATTAATATGGGGAGAATTAAAAAAGAAAGACTAGATTACTGGTAATCGCGTAGTCCAAGACAGCACTCACTTGAGAGAGGGGATCCGCCTATAGGGACAGGAAACCTACAGATAAAAAGGGGCAGGCTGCCTCAGTGGGGTTACAGAGCATGAGAGGAACTGTCAAAATTAAGATAAACTTCATAATAATTAAACAATGTACATATATACAACAACCACCCTAACAAGTGACACACAAGTTACTTGTGTATATTAAGGGAGGGAAGTGAGTGGGTGCTGTCGTGGACTCCATAAAACACGATTACCTGTAAGTAATGTAGTCTTTTCTTCTTGCCATGACAGCACCCATTTGAGAGATTTTCAGAGAACCATCACCTGGGAGGGACTACCATATTGGGAACAGATTTCCCGAAAACCAAATCAGAATCAGATAATAAGTCAAGCCTATAGTGGTTGTGAAAGGGCCCTCACTCCATCTGGGGGGGGGGTTTCACCTTTTGCTGAGGAGGCCAGACCTATGGTGTCTCTGATCCAACATCACTAAGTGCTTTTTGTGACTCTAAACCCCTTACTGTGGCCCTGAAAGGACACAAACAGAGCCTTACTCTTCCTCCAGGAATGAGTCCTGTCTATATAGTGTAGCAAATTTCGCCTAACATCTAAAGTGTGGAATCTATGCTCATCAGGAGTGGAAGGGTTAGGAAAGAGAGGGAAGAAGAATCTCTTGGCTTCCAAGGCTGGTTTCACACTACAGTTTTTTACTTGATCAGGTTCCATCTGATTTATGTGCCAAAACCAGGAGAGGAACCTGCAGAGAAAAACTATAATTAAAAGATTGACACCCGTTCTGAGTTTTGGAGATACTCCTGGTTTTGACCCACAAACCGGATGGAACCTGATCAGGGAAAAAACTGCAGTGTCAAACCAGCCTAAGGCTGGTTTCACATTGCGATTTAGTTAAATCCGATGCTGTCCGATGAAAATCGGACAGCATCGGATCCAAACTGGTCCCTCCAATCGGATGCCAAATAGGCATCCGATTCCGACATTTTACAGGATCAGTTTGGTCTCCTGTCACCTCGCTCCCCTCCTCTCTGCCTCCTGTTCCCCTGCTGTCCCCCTGTTTTGCCCTGTGGTCCCCTGCTGTCCCCCTGTTTTGCCCTGGTGTCCCCTGTTGTCACCCTGTTTTCCCCCTGCTGTCCCCCTGTTCTCCCCGCCCCTCCTGTCATTCCAACGTAAAAAAAATCTTTATTCTCATTTGCCAGCGCTCCCCCGGCGTGTCCATAGAGCTCCCGATCGGTTTTACAAGACCTGCGATGATGTCAGAAGCGTCATCGGGTCACATGAGCGGTTACCGCGGTAACTGCTCATGTGACCCGATCAGCTGATTGGGTTGTGACATCATCCCAGGTCCTGTTACCGAGCTGTAAGCTGATGGAGACGCCGGGGGAGCGCTGGCAGGTGAGAATAAACATTTTTTATTTTAAACACTTGATTTTAGTTATATTTCACTTCCGCAATGTATATACATTGCGGAAGTGAAATTAGGCGGCACACAATAGTTTTAGTGTACTGAGTATGGCTCAGTACACTAAAGTCGGGTCCAAGGAGACATCAGATGTTTCCTCGGACCCTGCTCCATAGGGCCCCATGTTAAAGACATCGGATCAGATTTGACATAATTGCCATCCGATTTGCCTCCGATCCGATTCTCTCCGTTTTTTTTTTTTTTTTTTTTGTTTTTTTTTTTTTTTTTAGGAGCCAAAATCGCAGCAGTCTACGATTTTTGCTCCTGCAAAAAATCGGACAGAATCAGATCGGAGGCAAATCGGATGGCAATTATGCCAAACCCGATCCAATCCCCATTGGATAACATGGGGATGATTTGGATCCGATGATGTCCGATTTTCATCGAACAGCATCGGATTTAACTAAATCGCAATGTGAAACCAGCCTAAGAAATTTGGTAGCAAGCTTGGGAAGATAGGCAGGATCAGGTTTTAGCACTATCCTATCAGGAAATACCGAAAGAAAAGGGGGCTCTATAGACAAAGTGTGTATGTCACTAACCCACCTAGCTGATGTTAGGGGACCTGTTACCCCCAGGTGCTATGCTAACTGAATGCAGCGTGTCTGCTGCATTCAGGGAAGGTGTCCCCCATGTCTCTAGCTCCCCTGTAAGTTATAAAAAAGACTATAAAGTTTATGGATAAGGAGTGCAGAGGGACTTACTCAGTAATGAGTCTTTGCTGTTGTATGGTGTTCTCCCCGCCTCCAGCCTTCTCTTGTATGTGTCATCGCTGCTGCTGGTTGAAAGATAGATTTGTGGACAATAGGGAGCGCTCATGGTGGTGAGACACGAGAGTTATATTAATTATTGAAGCACTCAATTTTATTAACCTACCCACTATGCATTTATACAGCGGATCACTGTCTTCCTCAGGTATGTTACCCACAGGAGGAAGACAGCGGTCAGCTGTAGAAACGCGTAGTGGTAGGTTAATAAACTTGAGTGCTTTAGCAATTAATATAACACTCAGGTCTCACTACCATGAGCGCTCCCTATTGACCACAAATATATGTTTCAATAAATAAATGCAAAAATTCCCCTTGTGGGGAGTGTGGCTGGAGCTGATGCATGTAGGAAACACTCTGTGAGCTGGCTGAAGGACCTGCGGTGACGTCACAGTGACGCGGCGGTCCCCTGACCAGAGTTCCCCACGTGATTCAGACCAGGAAGGAGACGGGGATGAACTCAGAGCCTCTTCTTTGCAGCAGTGCGAAATACTGGCGTTGTGCGAGGGTGCACAACAGAAGGTGAGCGGTTTATCCCCTCCACCATCACAATTATTTCCCTACTAGACCACCAGGTGTGTTCTCTTCTCTTTCTTCACACATCGCTGCTGCTGGTGTCATTCCTGCCTCTAGCCCTCAGGAGGCTGAACAAGAGAGGGCTGGAGGCGGGGAGGACACCAGGAACAGCAATGACTCATTAATGAGTAAGGCCCTCCGGACCTGTTATCTGTACACTTTATAAACTCTTTTACAACTTACAGGGGGCTAGAAACATTGGGGACCCCTTCCCTCAATGCAGCAGACATGCTGCATTCAGTTAGCATAGCTCCAGGGGGGTGACAGGTCCTCTTTAAGGTTATCAACAGCGCATTCTTCATTGATATACATTTTAAAGAGGCAGAATCTAAAGGTACCGTCACACGTAGCAATATGCGCTCTGCCACCAGCATTACACCCATTATTATTTTATTATTATTATTATTTATATATTATATAGCGCCATTGGTTCCATGTCGCTTTACATAAGAAGTGGGGGTAACAAGGACAGGTACAGTGCATATGAACAGTCAATGTTTGCTGATACACGACGGGAGAGGATCCTGTCCACAAGGGCTCACATTCTACAGATAGGGCGTCAATTTAGCACTGAGGCGGGGCCAGCGTGGACCAGGAGACCCTGCCTACCTGACAAAGACCCCCAGGGAACGCCCAGCTGACAAAAATGTAAGTGTACTAAATGATTTATTCAGCTTGTACACATACATAAAATGTCAGACTGGGATGGTTATTATAGTAGTTTTAGGCTGCAGGGACAGGTATTCATAGGTTAGGAGGGCTAGATTAGGTGATAGGTTCCCTTTAAGGTACCGTTACATGCTTCAATGTTGAAACAATATCCTTAATGATCTCGGGGGCTCGTAGTCGTTAGGACCGTTTAGAGACCATTGGTGAGATGTCACACGTCTAGATATCGTGCACAACGCACCAACAATCCAGCGAGCAGCTATCGTTCACACAACCAAGCGAACGATACTTGTTCACTGTTGTGAATAAGGGAATTCGTGAATGACATCGTTATCGCGGTGTAACACACAACAATGCAGCAGGTTGGCTGATTGAGGATCATCTGACTTGAGAACATGTTCTGAAATCTGCGATCAACGATTTATAATAGTCATATCTCGGGGTCACATGCAACGACGTACTAACGATGTCGTTTGAACGACACCAAAACTGTGACGTTTGAGCGATATCATTCACGATCTCGTACCATGTAACGGGGCCTTTAGAAGATCCCACCAACCTCATTGCAGTCATTTTTCTGCACTCTTTGGATGGTACTTGAGGATGTGCATACCGTGTTTCCCCGATAGTAAGGCCCCCCCGATTGTAAGGCCGCCTAGGGGTAAAGGGGGGGCCTGCTAATGTAAGGCCTCCCCCGATTATAAGGCCTTACAACCGGGGGAACCAATGTAAGGCCCCTAGCGGAGGGGGGGGGGGAGCGGGAGCGGGTCGCACGTCACGTGCGCCCGCTCATTACATATGCACTGCATCCCCCTGTCAATCAGCGACAGGGGGAGCAGTGCATTATACTGTATATATGGGCCCCCTATTGCTGGCACACTACCCCCCTGTTCTGAGACCCCCACCACTGCTGCTGCTGCAGAGATCTTACCCTCCAGGGTCTTCTTGCAGCAGCCAGCGCGTCCGTCCTCTGTCCTCGGCTGTCTTCCGGATCATGTGACCCGTCGCAGCGCATGACGTCATCGTGACTGCGACCGGCCGGTCACATGATCCGGAAGACAGCCGAGGACAGAGGACGGACGCGCTGGCTGCTGCAAGAAGACCCTGGAGGGTAAGATGTCTGCAGCAGCAGCAGCAGCGGTGGGGGCCTCAGAACAGGGGGGTAGTGTGCCAGCAATAGGGGGCCCATATATACAGTATAATGCACTGCTCCCCCTGTCGCTGATTGACAGGGGGATGCAGTGCATATGTAATGAGCGGGCGCACGTGACGTGCGACCCGCTCCCTCAGTGTCCCAGCAGTAGGGGGCCTGTAGGCCACACTGCTGGGGCTCCCAATGTAAGGCCCCCCCCGAAAGTAAGACCGGGGGCCACTTTTGGCCCCCAAAAAAATGTAAGACAGGGTCTTACTTTCGGGGAAACACGGTATTTGTTTTGTGCATCCGGTTGTTTGGATTGTTTTGAGTACTGCTGTTTTTTCTATTTTTTCTTTTTTTATGATTCTTTTACTTTTCTTTTTTTCTTGACTATTGTTCATACTAATGTGATGATTGACACTTGCAGCTCTGTTTAGTTCATAAAGATATATAATTTATGGTTTTATATGTATGCGGGGGACCTGATTAGCTGTTATGGTGGATGGGCTCGGTGTATTGGAGCTTGCTACATTCATAGGAAGTTTGTTATTTAGGCATCAGTATACAATTTATGTCCTTGAATGTTAGAGGCCTCATTTCACCTATGAAACGTTCCATGTTACGGAGGGAAGTTAAAAAATCACGTGCTGACGTCATATGTTTGCAAGAAACGCATTTTTTGAAAGCTGATAATAGTAGACTCCATCATCCATATTTCCCTCATAGGTTTTTTGCTAATAATGCAAGTAAAAAGGCAGGAGTCTGTATATTGATTAAAAACACTGTGGCATTTAGAAATATAGAGATGTATGCAGAGCCTACAGGTAGATTTTTTAATCCTGGTCTGCTCTCTCAATGGAGAACTACATAGGCTGGTGGTGGTGTATGCCCCTAATAAAGCCCAATGCACTTTTGCATGCAAGGTTTTTCAGAAGATGACTGAATCAGCTAAAGAAGAAAAGATTATATGTGAAGACTTCAATGCCCCTATAGATAGAGAGGTTGACTGCTCTAGTAAATTAACCCGTTTTAGGAGGGACCTGAAAGTAACAGTGAAGGAATATCGTCTCCATGATTATTGGAGATATTCCCATGCTACGGAGCGGGACTATAAATTCTACTCCTTCCGTCACTGGACATATAGCAGAATAGAATATTTCCTAGTTCACAATACGACTCTAAATAGATGCAGATCAGCAGATATTGGATTGATTACGTGGTCAGACCACGCCCCAATATTTCTGAGACTAAAGGCCCCTTTACACACTGAGACTTTCCAGCGATCCGACCTGGCCGGGATCGCTGGTGAGCTGTCAAACAGGCAGACTCACCAGCAACCAGTCAGCAGCGATATCGCTGGTAACCAGGGTAAACACCAGGTAACTAAGCAGTGCGCTCTACTTAGCTACCCGATATTTACCCTGGTTACCAGTGCCCAGCATCTAATGTGCGGCGCTGGGCATTGGCTGTGAGGTCATGATCATTGGTTTCTCTGTCACACACAGCGATGCGTGCTGACCAGCAGGAGACCAAGGACCAAAAAATAGTCTTGAACGATTTGTAGCGATCAGCGACCTCACAGCAGGGACCAGGTCGCTGATGCGTGTCACACACTGCAACATCACTGGAGAGGTCGCTGTTACGTCACAAAACCTGTGACATTTCAGCGATATTGCTAGCGATGTTGCAGTGTGTAAAGTACCCCTAAAGGCCCCGTTACACCTTTCAACATCGTTTCCGACGTTCAAAAGTGACGTCAGGAATGATGTTAAAACGACATCGTTGTTGCGTCGTAGCGTGTAAACGCAAGATTCAATAACGATAGTTGTTCAAGTCGGAGTTGACTGGTATTACTGCATGCAGGAAAACCTGTCAACTTCAACTTAAACAACCTGCAGCATCGTTCGGTGTGACACCGCAATAGCAATGTCACTGCCGATCCCGCTTATATGCTGCATTACAGCGGATTGCTCGCTGGGTTGATCGCAGGCCAGCGAGCGATCGCTGCGCCAACATCGCAGCGGCGTCACTGGAAACATCTTGCCGTGTGACAGCTAGGCTGCAATGTCGGAAGCGAGCGCGCACCAGCATCATCGCTTCCGACATCACAGCCGATGTTGAAAGGTGTAACGGGGCCTTAACTCTACATCATCAATATAATCCTTCTGCTAGGTGGCAGTTAAACACATCCTTATTGTTCCAAAGCAATGTGGTGGAGAAAGTACAGACTGAGCTCCAACATTACTTCCAGTCGAACGACAATGGAGAAGTTACAGACGAGTCCTTGTGGTCGGCTCATAAAGCCATAATTAAAGGCATCTTTCTGCAACAAGCTTCCTATTTGAACCGTAAAAGGGAATCCAGCAGGGTTACTTTGTTAGCCCGGCTTTAACAATGATAGTCTTCAAATAAAACAGCGATCGCCCAGCTCTGTCTGATAAAATCTATAATATCCGATTCAAACTAAGAGAAAACCTGTTGTCGCTGTATGAATATAATCTTAAGAAACTTAAAAGTAATTATTATGCAACAGGAGATAGAGCTGGGGCACTGTTAGCACTGAGGGTGCCGTTACACGGGGCGACGTGGCTGGAGAAGTCCCCGTGCGGTAGCACGCACGCTCTTGCCACACCCGCCAGCGTCGCCGTCCCCTGTTTAGACGGGGCGACACCCCCAGCCCCGCGCCGGCGATCTGTCAGGCGGCATCTCCGCCGGGGTGTCTGGAAACCCCAGAGACGATGCAGGACAATGGGAACCTATGGCTCCCATCACTTGACAGGTCGCCGGTGCCTGGTTACATGGGGCGATGTGTGCACATCGCCCCATGATGGTCGCCTGGTTTCAGAGCACTGCTCTGAAACAAGGCGACCTCCAGGCACCGGCGACATCGCCCCTTCACATGAGGTGACGTAGGGGCGATGACGCCGGCGATAGGCCACGCCCCCACGTCACCTCTGTTATGGGCGGCGATGTCACCCCGTGTAACGGGGCCCTTAGAGTTAAAAAGAGGGATGAGCTAGAATTCACCATTTAGTAGATCAACAATGGAAGCGTATCCGAAATCCATTAGAAATAGTAAAGGTTCTTGCTAATTGCTATAAACATCTCTATAATCTAGTGACTGATCCCACAACTCCACAACCCTCCCAAGCTAATATTGATAGATATCTACAATCTATAAACCTGCCCCAAATATCACAGGAACAACAAAACATACTCAATGCCCCATTTACAGTGAAGGAAATTCTGAACACCATCAAACTTACAAAATATCATAAAACCCCGGCCCGGATGGGTTATCAAACAAGTACTATCACCAATTTCATTAATATTTGACTCCCTACCACCTTTGCTTATTTAATTCATGGCAAAATTCAGAATCTGTATCTGTCACTAATTTAGAGGCCAATATCATTCAATTAGTTATAAAAGCTCATAAATTACAAGATGTGTTGTTAACCTTAGCTATGCTGATTTATTGCAGACTAGTCCTATGCTCGTTGGCAAGGACATTACCTTACCTGTTTTGTTTGTACTAACTGAAATTGCCGCAGACCCAGTTATATCATATGTATGTTTAATCATTTACCTTGTATTATAAAACTCAATAAAAACTTTTGAACAAGAGGCCATTATTACTACTCTGCCTAAACTGGGGAAACCTCCGATAAGTCCCAGTAACTTTAGGCCCATTGCACTCTTAAACTGCGATATTAACATTTTCTCTAAAATGCTTGCAACTAAATTACACCATGTGATTCCCTTCTTGGTTTCGTCTGATCAAGTAGGATTTGTAGCAAGTTGGAAAGCTAAGGACGGAACACGCAGGATGATAGATTTAATCCGGATAGCGGGTCCCCAGTGCATTCCTGTCCCTAGATGTTGAAAAAGCATTGCACTGGGGGTATCTCAAAAGTGTTCTATGAAAATTTGGTCTGATGGGCTCCATTTTCTCGGTGATATGTGCTATGTACTCAAATCCCTCTGCCAAAGTTTTATCATCAAGGATCCTTTCAGAGTCGTTTTGTATATCTAATGGTACACGTCAAGGCTGCCCATTGTCTCCTATTATTTTTGCCATGTGCATAGAACCTTTGGTGGGAAAAATATCGAATACCCAAGATATGGCTTGTATTAGAGTTGGACATGTGTCTCACAAAATTGGATTATACGCAGATGATGTAATTATCTCTTGTACTAATGTAGAGGCCTCCTCCTGTTCTATTATCCTTGCTTTGGAGGAGTTTGCTAATGTCTCATACTGTAAGCTAAATGCTGCTAAATCTTTGGTCTTTCATGTATTGGTTCCACCCACAACTCAAGAATTTTGGGAGCCGGAATATCCCTTTAAGTGGGTGAGTGATGAACTGATGCGCCCTGGGGCCGTGGGGTACTCGGGACCAGGCCCGCTCTTCTGCTGCGGGAGTCACGGGGGTTGAGGCCCAGTCTCGTGGCTCAGGGGTTGAGTTTGAAAGTTCTGAACTAGTGGTCTAGGGATGGTTGTTGTGACACCACCTGTGGTATGCAGATATTAGTGGCTGCCGCTGCGGTGCGGGGCCTCTGGGGAAGATGGGATGGCAGCAGTGATAGTTTTGCTCCCCATGGGTGAAGCGGATCCCCAGGGCAACCGGGAAGGTCTATTGCAGTGGTAGGCCATTGGGGGTGCAGGACAGAGGGCGCGGAATGACCAACAGACACAAGGGCTGAAGTCTCGGTTACCTTTACTGGTAGAAGTAGCAGGTTCGTCCAGGGTACCGTCCACAAGAGATGTTAGTGGTTCAGGTGGCCTGGAAGCAAGTTATAATAATAATAAATAAATCTTTATTTATATAGTGCCAACATATTCTGCAGCGCTTTACAATACAGTGGGTAATAGATGAAAATACACAGTATAATGCAGTAAGAAAATACACAATATAAGACAGTAGTTCCTGTAGAGAAAGAATATAGTACAATAATAGGAAACAATACAATCAGCATAAAATCAATGTAAAAAATAAAATACAATAGATAAAACAAAAAATAAGGGTGACCCTGCTCAAGAGCTTACAATCTACAATGAGATAGGGGTTATACAAAGTACATGGGCTTATAACACTGATGGTCCAGGCATCTTGAGGAAATGGGGGATAGAAATAAAGTTACATGAATGGTCACCAGACATCTGTGTAGAACTTTGGGGTTTGGTGGAATTTAAAGAAGAGTTATGTCGAGAGAGATAGGGTACCTTTACACGCGGCTACATTTCTAGGGTGGCTACAGGTAACTTACTGGTTGCAGTGAAATCATGGAGACAAGGTTCTATCTTGTTGCTGTGTACAAATGGAATAATCTCTCCATGATTTCACTGCAACCAGTAAGTTACCTGTAGCCACCCTAGAAATGTAGCCGCGTGTAAAGGTACCCATAGTGAATGGGCTATGTACAGTACAAAGGAATTTTGTTAGGGAGCATGATAGGCCGCCTTGAAAAGATGTGTTATTAGTGATCGTCTGAAGCCATGCAAGTTGTGGATGGTCCTGATTTCTTGGGGTAGAGCATTCCAGAGAATTGGTGCGGCTCAGGAGAAGTCTTGGAGCCGGGAGTGGGAAGATCGGATTAGTGCAGATGTTAGTCGAAGGTCATTTGTAGAACGTAGAGAACGGGTGGGGTGATAGACAGAGATGAGGGAGGAGATGTAGGGGGGCGCTGCTTTGTGAAGAACTTTGTGGGTGAGAACAAGCAATTTGAACTTTATCCTGCAGTGTATAGGCAGCAATGCAATGACTGGCACAGAGCGGAGACAACTTAGTAACGATTGGCCAGGTAGGTGATCCTGGCTGCTGTATTCTGGATGGACTGTAGAGGGGAAAGTTTAGAGAGGGGGAGGCCGATTAATAGAGAATTGCAATAATCAAGGCGGCAGTGGATTAGGGTCACGGTGAGGGTTTTAGTTGTTTCCATGGTGAGAAAGGGGCGGACTCTAGAGATGTTCTTCAGGTGTAAGCGACAAGAAAGGACGAGAGATTGTATATAGGAGATGAAGGAGAGATCGGTGTCAAACGTGACACCCATACAGCGAGCCTGCTGCCTAGGAGTTATCATGGTACCACACACTGAGAAAGAGATGTCAGATTTAGGGAGGTTAGTGAAGGGCGGGAGCAAAAGAAGTTCGGTTTTGGAGAGGTTGAGTTTTAAATAGACAGCCAACATGATGTTGGAAACAGCAGCTAGACAGTCATTGGTGGTCTTTAACACCGCAGGGGTAAGGTTAGGAGCTGAAGTGTATAATTGTGTGTCGTCAGCATAGAGATGATACTGGAAGCCAAATCTGCTGATGGTGTGTCCAATCGGGGCTGTGTAGAGAGAGAAGAGGTCCACAGACTGAACCCTGAGGGACCCCAATAGTGAGAGGAAGAAGGGGGGAAGTAGAGCCAGCAAATGATACACTGAAAGAGAGGTCAGAAAGATAGGAAGAGAGGCAGGAGAGAGCGGTGTCCTTTATACCAATGGAGTGCGACGTGGAGAGTAGGAGATAGTGGTCAACAGTGTCAAAAGTTGCAGAGAGATCTACAAGAATAAGAAGAAAGTGGTCGCCATTACGTTTTGCTGTCAGTAGGTCATTGGTCACTTTGATGAGGGCAGTTTCTGTAGAGTGAAGGGGTGGTTGAGATTCTCCTCACGCGGTGAGTTCTGAGGCCTCCCTTTTTCACTACTCTTGGCAGGTCCTGGCTGCCTGTAGCTAAGCTGCCACCCTCTCTCTCCTCCTGCGTACAGCCTCTTGCCTGTATGGCAGGCAGCTCGAGCCCTCTCCGGGTTACAACCCCTCTGGCTACTGTCCCTTAGCTCTCTGTCGCTGCTGTCTCCTGGGCTTCGTTGTGGCCGAGAGACCTGGAATCTCCCACCCTCCGGTGTTGGCTTCTGGGCCTAGAGTCCCTCACAACCTTGGAGTCTGTTGACCGCTTCTGGCACTCTGCACTGGGGTGAGCCTGGCAACCGGCTCCACTCTCCAAGCCTGCTCCTCCACTTCTTCAGACCCTCTGCTATGGGTCCCTCATGCTAGCTAGTCTCCGTCCCGGGACGAGCCTTACTCCGCTCCAGTCCACGGGACCTCTTTACAGTCCTCCTAGGAACTGAACTGCCTAATCCCACCTCCAAGCCAGAATTTATAGGGGGACCTCCCCTGGACTCGGGTTTCAGAGCTCCCCCTTCTAGTCTGGAGTTGGGAAGGTGTTGTGTGTGGTGGGTTGACCAGGTGTGGATACCTTCTCTTGCTTCCAAGCATGGCACAACCCCCCCGAAGGAGGCAATGCCGTTGTGGCAACCAGACTCTGAGGTGCTGCATTCCCCCTTGGTTAAATTCAGTACTCCTGGACTGAGGAAACACATTTGTACACACGCAGACATAAAATGACAATAACTATAGATAATGAACAAAGTCTCAAAAAGGAAAAAGTACAAAAACCAAGGATGAACAGAGTCTTAAAAAGGAAAAAAATTAGAAAACCTAGAAAAATTTTAAAAACAGTCACTACGGCGCTTTAACTTTTCCAGCCATCGGAGAAAGGACTTTTTAGTAAATTGTCTTTACTGCAACCAGTCCTGTGGTTTATTGGTCCATATTTAATTAAAACTTCAAGAAGGGGGGCGTGGCTTGGGCTTGGAGCTGTGAGCACACATCTTTCCTGAGCTCCAGCGTGCCTGAGGCCTCTGCAGCAATTATATAGCCACCATCAGCTCCACTCACCAACTGATCATGAAGGGCAAGGTCGGGCTCTGCTCCCAGGCCCCCAGGGAGCTCACAGCGGGTCCCGCAGGCACAGGAATCACCAGGTACATGTCGATGCCTGGAAGTGTGGGGAGGAGAGCAGCTCCTTCAGCCATGGTGGAAGGGGGAGGTGCCTCCTCCTCCATGTAGCAGCACACACACAGACGCTCCTTGCCTGGAACCTCGGGTGCACAGAGGAATGGGCCACAGCAGAGAAGGCACAGGAGAGAGGACGATTGACTGCTGCACCAGGGACCGGCTGCTCACCACAGAAGCCGACAGGAGGGAGCCAGACACAGAGCAAAGGAGAGGTGAGAGCTGTACCCTGTCCCTCCACCCCTGGACGGAGGACATCACAGGCTGAGCTGGCTGGGGAACTGTCTCCCCTTATGCTGCACCCTTATCAGGCTCAGGAAACTGAAGTGTGCCCCCCACTACTACCACCAGGGAGACATGAGAGAGGGGCTTCTTCCAGCATTGTGCCCACCATCACTACATCTCATGGCCTCCCCACACAGGCTCCTGTTAGGTCCCTGGGCTCTGATGACTGTATAACTGCCTCTGAGCTGAGAGCGCAGCTGAGTGCCTTCCCTACAAAGGCTGACATGGAGTGCTATATACAGCGTCTGGAGGCAGTGTGCAGGAATGAAGTGGGGTCCCTTAAGGAAGACGTGTCCCAGCTTACCATCACTGTCTCTGCATTAGAAGCTAAAGTGGAGTCGCTTTCCTCACAATTGCAAAGTCAGCAACAACTTCTGGACCTACACTCAGAGACTTTCAATGTGGTTCTAGATATGCTAGAGGACTCTGAGAACAGAAACCGGAGGAATAATATCAGGCTCCGTGGGATCCCTGAGTCCGTAGCCCCACGTGACCTTTCCTCAGCCCTCCATGGCATTTTCAATTCTCTCTTAGGGAGGTCACCCACTGAACACATTGAAATTGACAGAGCCCACCGCTCGCTCGGCCTAAAGAACCCCGATACATCTAAGCCGAGGGACGTCATTTGTAGGATTCACTACTTCCAAATTAAGGATGACATCATGCGTAAGGCGAGGGACCACGATGTTATTGACTTTAATGGGTCTGATGTCCTTCTCTTGACTGACCTCTCACGCTTCACCCTGGCTAAACGGAGGGCTCTGCGCCCCCTCCTGGAGGTGTTGCGGGAAAATAAGATCCCCTACAGCTGGGGTTATCCATTTCAATTACAAGTACGCAGTGACAAAGGATTGATAATTTTGAGATCCCCGTCAGATCTCCAGAACTTCACCGCTGAACTGGGCCTACCCATGGTCACATTGGGAGACTGGTCTCGCCTTACTGTGTCTGACCTATGGGGCCCACGCCGTACTGGAGGACCCCCCGCCGGGTCGCTGGGAAAGAGGAAACGGGGCTCCCGCCATAGACTTGCCTCCGTTACTCATTCTGATGACACTTGATCACCTAATTCAGACCTTATGATCACTACCACCCCTTTTCTCTTTTTGCTTTCTTACCGCCTACATTGTCCCTCCATGTTGCCGGGCTCCCACTGGGGGCTTGGTCGTGACTTTGCTTTAGTCTGTTTATTATGAATGGACTGGAGCCGCATGTCTCGTAGCGGTGACATTTCTATTTGATTCTATCTGGGATTCCTGAGCGGAGTCCCTAGCATGGTTGATTTTGCACTATTTATGAATGTCCACCTACTTCAATTGACTCCTCATGTACTGTGCTCAACTGTTGCACTACCGCATTAATGTGCTAATATTATTCTATGTTGGCTAACGCCGCTCTTTCTCCTGAAATGTGACTTTTGATGATACCCCTTCGGGGGCTTGTTATGACTCTGCTCATTTCAACAAATGTACTTGGCCCACGATCCAATGTTATGTTCGTTAACAATGTTTATGTTACCAGGGTCATGGGCCTATTGGGTAGAGTTGGATTTTTTCTTTTTTGCTGCAGGGGTTCGGTTGGTTGCTCTCTGCTCAATCACCTCCCCACTAGGGTGTGTCTCTGACACTACTTCTCAGAGTTTTCTTTGATATTGTCCTGGACCCTTGAGGCCTAGTGGCTTCTTGGTTTTTCTCTTTCTTTTTGGTCGGAACCCTGTCTTCCGGCTGAACTACTCTCTTTCCTTGGTGCTTTACTTTCTCTGTTTCTATCTCTCCCCACTTCCCACCCCTCTCACTCCTTTCCGACCCGATTGTTCCACCCGCAGGCCAGATAGTTCCTATGGCATCCCTACAACTCTGCTCGCTTAATGTCAGGGGGTTTAATGTCCCTGAAAAGCGATCAAAGGTTTTATACGGTATGCATAAGAAACGGGTTGACATACTTCTGCTGCAGGAGACACATTTCCGATCAGACAGAATCCCTAAGCTTAACCATAAATACTACACACAGTGGTTCCATGGAAGTAACTCTGACTCCAAGTCTAAAGGAGTCAGCATTGCATTGCACAAGTCTTTACAGGCTCAGGTAGTTGCCTCTAAAGCTGATTCTAATGGTCTATTTGTGTTTTTGAAGCTTAAAATTGCCCATGATTTGTTCACCATAGCTAACATTTATCTCCCCAATCAAGACCAGGTCCAAGTGTGCAGAAAGTACCTACGGGACCTCTCGGCCTTTGCGGAAGGCTATGTGATTATGGGAGGGGACTTCAATATGGTGTTGGACCGCGCTGTGGATTCCTCTTCGGGCAGGTCAGCGGTGTCCCTCTCACAGCTGGAGAGATTACGGCGGGCCCTGACGGACTCAAGGGTGGTAGATGTATGGAGGTTACTACACCCCACTACCCGGGATTATACCTACTTCTCCACAGTTCATCTCCTCCGGGCACGCTGTGAGTTGAGTGCCTTGTTGGACACGACGTTAGCACGACAGAGGGACCGTTTTCATAAATTTCTGTACAAGTACTCTGATAAACCCGGGAGAGCTCTGGCGAGGTTTTTACACCCCCGTGCCCCCACCAATTATATCCCTACCATCAGGTCTGCTGCGGGTGAACTGGTCCATTTTCCTGAGGAGATTGTGGACTCATTCAGAGCATATTATGACTCTCTCTACAATTTAAGCGGCCCGTTGTCTGATATGTCCCCTTCCGAGTTTCAAGCACGGGTGGACGACTACATCCAGGACACTGAGCTCCCGCCTATGTCGGTGGAGGAGTCTGAGGCCCTGGAGAGTCCCCTCTCGGAACAGGAGGTTTTAGACACGATAAAATCTTTGGCTAATGGTAAAAGCCCTGGTCCTGACGGATTCTCCGCCGCCTTCTATAAGTTATATGCGAATTCCCTGGTCCCCTTCATGACCAAACTGTTTAACTCCATCTCGGCCAGCTGCCCCTTTGCCCCCCAAACGCTGATGGCCACAATCACCGTGATTCCTAAACCGGGAAAAGATCACCTATTATGTGCAAGCTATAGGCCCATATCCCTCATTAATGTGGATGTGAAGATGTTCGCAAAAGTGTTAGCTGGTAGACTGAACCCTATTCTCCCTGGGTCCATCCATAGTGATCAGGTGGGCTTTGTGCCACACAGGGAAGCCAAGGATAACACGGTGAAGACGTTGCTTCTAACTTCGTACATGCGCACGGGGAAGGTAACAGCATGCTTATTATCTATTGACGCTGAGAAGGCGTTTGATCGCCTAGGCTGGACCTTTCTACGTGCCTCCCTGAAGCAACTGGGAGTGGGACCTACCATGTTAGAGAGGATTTTTGCTCTGTATCATAGGCCTACGGCCCGTCTTAGAGTGAATGGCACCCTTTCTCCGCCCATTGACATAAGAAATGGGACCCGTCAGGGTTGCCCCCTCTCCCCCTTACTTTATATCCTTGCGATGGAGCATCTGGCAGTGGCATTACGGAGGACACCTGATATTGAGGGTCTGCGGATTGGCCAACATGAGTTTAAGATATCCCTGTATGTGGATGATTTATTGCTTTACATTGCCAACCCGACTGTGGCTTTCTCTGCACTCCTCAGGGAGTTCCGTAGGTTCCGGGAGGTCTCAAATTTTAGAGTCAACTACTCCAAGACGGAGGCGCTCAATATCTCCCTGCCTGATGATCTAGTCTCTCGGCTCCAGGCGTCCTTCTCTTTTAAGTGGCAGACCGATGCCTTAAAATATTTAGGAGTCTTAATACCCGCTGACATTAGCGCAACATATGCTCTGAACTATGTCCCGCTCCTGCAGAAAACTATCTCGGACCTTAAACAGTATAGCAGACCTCAGCTATCTTGGTTCGGTCGGGTGGGAGTGATCAAGATGGATATTTTACCCCGATTCCTCTACATCTTTCAGACAGCTCCAGTGCAGGTTCCGGATTGCTTTTTCAGGCGCCTGCAATCGGCTATCAATAGCTTAATTTGGGGTACTAGGAAACCGCGGACTCGGTTCTCAGTACTAGTGAGACCCAAGACTAAAGGGGAGGGGTAGGCCTTCCTGATTTTAAACGTTACTATCAGGCAGTCTTGCTCTCTAGGATTGTCGACTGGAGGTTCAGCGATGCTCATAAACAGTGGGTGCTCTTGGAGAAACTTTTATCACCCTCTTCTTTATACTGGCTGCCTTGGCTGGGGGGGACCGGACGCCCACCTGTGTCGAGTTTTGCTCCACTCACACAGATTGTTTTGAAGTTTTGGGATAGATCCTATGTGAAATTACGCCTGACCTCTCGATTGAGCAGACTGAGTCCCCTTTTTGACAATCCGGCCTTTCCCCCAGCAATGAATAGGTCTACGTATCTGTGTTGGTCACGACTTGATGGGGTGGGACTGGGTCAGGTGAAGGATAAGCTTGTGGGGCTCTCCAGCGTGCGGGGGTTACTGGGCCCTGGTCTTACGACACCCCTGTCCTGGCTAGAGTTTCTGCAATTGCGAAGCTTTCTTTCCAGTGTGCCGATGGGGGCGCTGACGCCATTTGAGTCCCTGATGCTCCCTACCGAGGGTCCCTCTCACGTGGTTTCGGTGCTCTATGGCCTGGTCTTGAATTCACTTCCCCCTACCACGCTTGGATTTATGGAAGCTTGGAAGAGGGACCTGGGGATCACCTTTTCTGAGGCGGATAGTTTGAAAATCTTTACTCTTGCACATAAGATGACAATGTCCAGTCAGGCGCAGGAGAGGAATTATAAATTACTGACACGCTGGTACAGGTGTCCCACCCTTCTCCACAGGGTTAACCCGGAGATTTCGGACGCCTGCTGGAGATGTGGCTCTGCCACGGGCTCTATGCTTCATATTTGGTGGTCCTGCGGTCCCCTGCAACCCTTCTGGAACTCAGTTTTCGATGCCTTTCATTTGATGACTGGGGTCCGTCATGAACCATTTCCCCAAATGGCCCTACTGTCCCTGATACCCAGTTCGATAGTTTCCGTCAGGAAGGGGATTCTGAGATTCTGCCTAATAGCTGCCAGAGCAGTTATTCCCCGGCATTGGAGGTCCACTGAGGTCCCCTCCACGGTGGAATGGATAGCTGAAATGGATAGATTACGTCGTCTGGAGTCACTGGTGGCGGGTGATGGTGATGCCGCATACGTACAGGGACGCACCTGGTTCCTCTGGCATTCCTTCAAGGAGAGCACAGGGTTCCTTATTTGGCTGCGTACATATTCGTGATTGTCAACTCGTGGGCGTTTAAATTGCTGGGTCTCCCTTACCCCCCTTCCCTCCCCTCTCCCTCCTTACTCCCCTTCTCCCCTACCCCTTTATTCTCTCTTTCTCTCCTCTTCTCTTATTTCCACAATTGTCTTTTCATAGGTTCTGTATTCTTTATATAAGGTCCTTGTCCAGAGGTGATTCTTAAGATGGGAAACATGTACCCTTTAGGTGCTAGTGTCCTTATTGGACTACTCCTGTGCTGATCTCTTCGGGACATAATATATCTTTGTATTAAGTCTTGGACATTGTACTGGTTCTTTCTATTGTTTTTACTGTTGAAAATTTCAATAAATATATTTACTGAAAAAAAAAAAAAGTTCAAGAAGGTGTAAGAGTTCATACAGAAAGTCCTGTAGGCACAGTACGCTTGGTGGTTGCATTACTTAGCTACTTGAAAACACACATATTCACACAGTTGCATAAAAAGGAAAACAAAACATATTTACATTGTAAACCTGGTTACCCTTGTCCACTTTTCTTGTTAACAGTCCCTGTAACAGGATGGGGCCTGGCCTAGGTTACTACATGTGGATCTACGCAGTACAGGTGTCTCTGATTGTCTGTTTTGGTCTGAATTGTTTTCTGCTGGTAGTGTGTGTGTACTATCCAATAGTCTAGGTGTGGACCTATGCAGCACGGGTATGGCAACTTGTCTAAAGGTACCGTTACACGTTGCAATGTCGTTAAGATATCACCAACGATCTCACGGGAGCGCGGTCGTTAGGACATCTTTTTGACATCGGGAGATGTCACACGTCTAGATATCGTGAATGACGCACCAACGATGTGGCGAGCAGCTATCAACCCAGCGAACGATACTTGTTCACTGTTGTGAATAGGCAAAGTCATTAATGACATCCTTATTGCGGTGTCACACACAATGATGCAGCAGGTTGGCTGATCGAGGATTGCCTGATTTGAGAACATGTTCTCAAATCTGCGATCAACGATCCAATGATTTATCATAGTCGTATCTCGATGTAACACGCAACGACGTCCTAATGATGTAATTTGAACGACTCTAAACCCGTGATATTTGACCGATATGGGTCTCACGGTTCATCGCGGCATGTGAGCGTAGCGCCCCGGTTCATATTGCTCGGGTGTCCCCTTGGGATTTAAATCTAGTCCTGGACGCCCTGATGGGACCCCCCTTTGAACCTCTTGAGGCAGCCTCCCTTAGGACTCTGTCCCTCAAGACTACGCTGCTAGACGCTCACTTCTGCTAGACGGGTGGGTGATCTTCAGGCTTTGTCTATTGATTCTCCTTTCCTGTCAATCTTTCCAGATAGGCTTATCCTGAAATCTGATCCCTCCTACCTCCCTAAGGTTGCATCCCGGTTTCATAGGAGTCAGGAGATTTTCCTCCCTTCCTTTTTTTCTCATCCTTCTACTCCAGAGGAACGCAGGTTCCATACGTTAGATGTACGGAGATTAGTTTTGCACTACATTGATAGGACCCACGCTTCCAGGCAGAGTAGGGCTCTGTTTGTGTCCTTTCAGGGTCCCAGGAGGGGGCCTGCTGTTTCTAAAAGCACATTGTCTAGATGGATCAGGGATGCCAAATGCCTGGCCTACTCTGTGTCAGGACAGAGTCCTCCAGAAGGAGTACAGGCTCATTCAGCTAGGGCCATGGCTTCTTCCTGGGCAGAGCATGCAGACGTCTCCATTGACTCAATATGTAAGGCTGCAACTTGGTCTTCCCCTTCTACCTTTTATAACCACTATAGACTGAATTTGTCTTCTGACTCGGACTTGGCTTTCGAGAGATCTGTCCTCAACACAGTAGTCCCGCCCTAGTCTTGATCTCTGCAATTCTCTCATGTGTGTGCTGTCGTGGCGAGAAGAAAAGACATGATTACTTACCAGTAATTGTGTTTTATGGAGTCCACGACAGCACCCACTCACTTCCCTCCCTCTTTTTTTGGCACGTCTTTGGTGGGGTTGCTTGGTCCACTTGCCACTTACGGGTTTTTTTTACATTGGGGTTTGGTATGTTATATTGTTATGTATGACTTGTTGCTATGATGCTTCTCTTAACTGTGCGGTTCTTCTCGTGCTCTGTAACACAAACTGAGGGAGCGAGGGGGACCGCCCCTTTTTATCTGTAGGTCTCCTGTCCTGGTGGGCGTATCCCCTCCCTCATGTGGGTGCTGTCGTGGACTCCATAAAACACAATTGCCGGTAAGTAATCATGTCTTTTCGTATACCTCTTGGCTAAGCAAAGAAAATAAACAGATATTTTATTATAGTATGTGGTGAAAGCCAATCTACTTTTTCCTATCGCCATGACAGCACCCACCAAGAGAGGGGATCCGCCCACAAGGACAGGAAACCTACAAATAAAAAGGGGCGGTCCCCCTCACCTCCTCAGTTGGTTTCCTGTCCTTTTGGGAGGAACCTACAGAGTGAAGCTTACCTAGGGTCTGAGGCTGCCATGGAGGGCTGGGAGAAGTCTGTGGCATCCAGGTCCTGGCTGCAGCGTCGGGGGAGCCCTGTTCCACCAGTCTCCCTCGTTGCCTGGTCATGATGGCACGATCCCAGAGTCCGGGTGGTGCCGCTCAGGGTCGTGCACAGCGCTGCCTGGGGCCATCCCCAGTGCTCTTCCTCGGCGCAGGGCAGTGGGAGCATGGAGATGCCGCCCTGCGCCGCCGCCGGCGGAAGCGCTCTTTGACCCGGAGGTGCACGTCACTTCCGGGGGCGGTCCGGAGGAGGGCGCGGCGCCAGTGCGGTACTGGGGCCTCGTAGAGCAGGATGTCTTCCCCCCAGGCCGCAGAGGGGCACCGAGAGGGCATCAGCCAGTCGGTGCCGAAAACCAGCAGTGGGGACAAGCAGGCGTCCAGGTCCGCTTCTGCATCCAGGGAGCGGTCTACTGATTCCAAAGGCTCCAAACCCAAGGCTGGGTCTTCACCTCCTGAACCGGTACCAGCAGGGTAATAGGGGTGAGTTGGTTTGTGCATTCCACTCTGCTAATTGCCTTTCCTCTCTGTCTCCTTCGCTTTCTCTGTTCACCAGTCTAAAAAGCACTCTGACAAAATGAAGCATAAGTGCTGTTTATTGTGCGACCAACCCATGTCTGATGACTACGACAAGCGGTTGTGCAGGCCCTGTATCACTCAGACCCTTGACGAGGAAGCCCCTATTCGGACGGCGGACATTAAGACTTTTATACGGGACGAGATCCGATCTTCCCTGTCCCAGCTGCAGCAGCCCTGTGGGCCTGCCCCTCTCCACCAGTCTCCCTGTCGGTCCGATGCTGAGCCGCAGGAGGAGGGTCTGGTGCATTCATCCCCTTCCGGCTCCTCCTCGGAGGATGAAGGGGGGTCGTGTTTTGCTATCCAGGACATGGATGGTCTAGTTAAGTCTGTGCGGGCCACCATGGGGATTGTAGACACTAAAGAGGCACGGTCAGCTCAGGACGTCATGTTTGCCGGATTGTCTCAGAAGAAGAGACGTGTGTTTCCTGTCATTGAGGCTGTCAAGTCTGTGATCCGGTCTGAGTGGGAGAAGCAGGACTCTAAGGGGTTTTTACCCTCCTCTTCCAAACGGAAATACCCTTTTGATGATTCTGATTTGCTGACCTGGTCTAAGGTCCCTAAGGTGGATGCGGCAGTGGCTTCCTCTTCCAGGCGAAATGTTTTACCTTTGGAGGACGGGGGCTTGTTACGTGACCCCTCTGATAGAAAAGCTGATACCCTATTGAAAAAATCCTGGGAAGCGGGTATTGGGGCTCTTCGGCCAGCTATTGCTTCCACGTGTGTGGCCCGTTCCCAGTTAGTCTGGTTAGATCAGTTGGAGGACCAGATTCGGTCTGGGGTTCCCAGAGACAGGCTGTTGGCTTCGCTTCCTCTGATTCGGAGTGGCTCAGCATACCTGGCAGATGCTTCAGCTGATTCTCTCCGTCTGGCGGCTAGATCAGCTGGAATGTCTAAATCCGTCCGTAGGTCCTTGTGGCTTAAGGACTGGAAGGGGGACGCACATGCAAAGGCTAAGTTGTGTGCGATCCCGTGCAGGGGTGAGTACCTCTTTGGCTCGGTGCTGGATGGTATTCTGTCTAAAGCTGGGGAAGTGAGAAAGGGCCTCCCTAACCCTCCTGTCCCTAACTACAGGAGGGCCTTCCAGAAGCGTCAGTTTTCCAGGCAGCAGTCCAACCCCAAGTGGGAGCCACCTAGAAGGCGGCAAAGAGGTGCTTATTACGGTGGTTCCTCATCCTCCAAGCCCCCGCCTAAGCGTACTTGATTTTGATCCACCCGTCGGTGGTCGATTAGCTTATTTTTTTCCGCAATGGTCCCAGATTTCCAATAGTCGATGGATCCTGGACCTCATTTCTGCTGGCCTTGCCCTAGAATTTTTACGGGTCCCGGGTGACTCTTTTTTGTTGACTACCCTTTCCAATACTTGCCAGCAGCGGGCTCTGGAATCGGAGGTTAAGGACTTATTACAGAAACGGGTGTTGGTTCCGGTTCAGGGGGACCAGGAGGGACGGGGATTTTATTCCCCTTTATTCCTGGTCTCCAAGCCGGATGGTTCCTTTCGCACCATTATTAATCTTCGGAAATTAAACTCCTTCCTCCGCTTCCAGTCCTTTAAGATGGAGTCCATCCAATCGGCTATCCGCCTTTTGTTCCCTAGGTGTTTTATGGCGGTGCTCGATTTAAAAGATGCCTATTACCATCTCCCCATTCATCCTTCTTGACAGAAGTTCCTCCGCGTGGCGGTGGTCTTGGAGGGTCAGGTTCGCCATGTACAGTTTTCGGCCATGCCGTTCGGTCTTCCAGTGCTCCTCGGGTGTTTACCAAGGCCTTGGGGTGGCTCATCAATGTTCCGAAGTCGCGGCTCCAGCCGGTTCAGGTCCAGACTTTTTTAGGTCTTCAGTTGGATTCGGTTGCCCAGAAGTGTTTCCTTCCAGCGGCCAAGGTCTTGGCTGTCCGGGGCAAGGTGGCTGGGGCCTTGCACAATCCGTCACTGTCTCTGCGTCAGGCCATGTCTCTGCTGGGGACTCTGTCGTCCTGCATTCCAGCGGTTCCATGGGCGCAGTTCCATTCTCGCTGTCTCCAGCAGGACGTACTCAGGGCCAGAGACTCTCTGCAGGTGCGGTTGGAGGGTCGTCTCCGTCTGTCCCCGACGGCCTTGGCCTCTCTGTCCTGGTGGATGGATTCACGTCACCTGACTCTGGGGGTTCCATGGGTAGTTTCTCCGGACTTTGTAGTGACAACCGATGCCAGCCCCTCGGGGTGGGGGGCTCATGTCGGACCTCGCCTGGCTCAGGGTCGGTGGTCCACAGAGGAAGTCTGGCACTCTTCCAATTGGAAGGAGTTGCGTGCGGTTCTGTATGCGCTCCTCAGGTTTTTGCCCCTTCTCCGCTCTTCCCATGTCTGCATTCAGTCGGACAACACCTCCGTCATGGCTTACCTGAATCACCAGGGGGGAACCCGGTCTCCTTCCCTTCTGGCGACGGCCACCTCAATATTTTGTCTGGCGGAGGTTCATTTTCTCTCCCTGACGGCCCTTCATATCAGAGGGATCGACAATGTCAGGGCCGACTTTCTCAGGCAGGGGGAGTGGGTTTTGAACAGGGGCGTCTTTCTGGCAATTGTACGTCTCTGGGGTTGTCCGGTGATAGATCTCTTTGCGACCAGGGAGAACAGACAGGTTCGGCGCTTTGCTTCCCTGTACCCCTTGGATCAGCCGGAGGTGGTGGATGCTCTGCGAGTGCCTTGGGATTATCCTCTGGCTTATGCTTTTCCTCAGTTCTGTCTGCCTCCTCTGGTTCTGCGCAAAGTCAGGGAGGAGGGAGCGAGAGTCATTTTGATCGCCCCCTTTTGGCCCCGGAGGCCATGGTTTTTCTGGCTTCAGGCGATGTCGGTCTCCGATCCTTGGGTTCTCCCGGCGGTTCGGGGGCTGCTGTCTCAGGGTCCGTTTTTTCACCCTCAAGCAGACGGCCTTCATCTAACGGCCTGGAATTTGAGAGGCAGCTTCTGAGGCAGCGGGGGTTCTCTGAGGCTTTGGTTTCTACCCTCCTCGGTAGTAGAAAGGCGGTCACCACTAACCTATATTGTAGGGTTTGCCGTAGGTTTTTTGATTTTTACCCGGGGGGTGTCACTGACCATGCCCCGATTCCTGCTATTTTGGAATTTTTACAGAAGGGTCGGGAGTTGGGTCTTGCTGTCAGTACTCTGCGCGTTCAGGTTTCTACTCTGGGGGCCCTGTTTAGTCAGAATATCGCAGGTGACAGGTGGATTGCCCGTTTCTTTCAGGCTTGTGACCGTGCTGCGCTGGTGCCCGTCCCTAGGCTTGCTCCCTGGGATTTGAATTTAGTTTTGGACGCCTTGACCGGACCTCCCTTTGAACCCTTGACCTCGGCCTCCCTCCAACACTTGACTTGGAAGACGGCGTTACTGGTAGCCTTGACCTCTGCTAGACGGGTGGGGGACCTGCAGGCCCTGTCCATTGACCCCCCCGTTCCTGTTGGTGTTCCCTGACAAATTGATCCTGAAGACGGACCCCTCCTACCTTCCTAAGGTTTCCTCAAAGTTCCATAGAAGCCAGGAGATCGTTCTGCCCTCCTTCTGTGACAATCCCACTTCCCCGGAGGAATTGACTTATCAGACCTTAGATGTTAGGAGGACTGTGCTGGAGTATCTGGCTAGGACCCAACCCTGGAGGCAGTGTAGGGCCTTGTTTGTTTCTTTCCAGGGTGTTCATAAGGGCTTTCATTCCACTAAAAGCACCATCTCTTGATGGATCCGGGACGCTATCTGCTTGGCCTATTCTGCGAAAGGTGAGCAGCCTCCGCCCGGTATTCATGCCCATTCTACGCGTGCCATGTCAGCCTCCTGAGCTGAACGGGCGAATGTGTCTATTGAGTCTATTTGTAGGGCGGCTACTTGGGCGTCACCCTCTACCTTTTTTCGGCACTATCGGCTGGACCTTTCCTCTTCATCTGACCTCGACTTCGGGAGAGCAGTTCTTAATACTGTGGTCCCTCCCAGGTGATTGTCTCTGCAAGTCTCTCGGTGGGTGCTGTCATGGCGATAGGAAAATCTGAGATTACTTACCGGTAATCGTATTTTACGGAGTCCATGACAGCACCCACTCACTTCCCTCCCTTCTTTTCTTTGCATGTTATTTGCATGAGTTCTGTTTGATGTGTTGTCACTTGCCACAGGTGGCCACTGCTTGCCTGCGGGTTTTGTGTGCCCCTTTTTTTTTTGCACATCTTAACGGTCGTGGTCTTCTTGTGTTTACTGTTCTTTTATGTGTGTATTTATACGATGGGCGGTTCCTCCACTTTCTCTGTAACCCAACTGAGGAGGCGAGGGGGACCGCCCCTTTTTATCTGTAGGTTTCCTGTCCTTGTGGGCGGATCCCCTCTCTCGGTGGGTGCTGTCATGGACTCCGTAAAATACGATTACCGGTAAGTAATCTCAGATTTTGATATAATCCAGAAAATATGAGTTCTAATTGTAAAATTGCACTGATAGAAATAGTTAAAGGGTCACTGTCACCAGGTTTTTGCCATGTCATCTGAAAGCAACATTATGTAGAGACAGAGACCCTGATTCCAGCGATGTGTCTCTTACAGGGCTGCTCAGTGTAGTTTTCATAAAATCACTGTTCAATCAGCTGGAGATTAACATTGTAGGACTAATCAAACAGTCCAGCATAGTCATTTACTGCTAAATCTGTGTCAGAGAAAACAGTAATTTTATCAAAGTGACAGCAAGCAGCTCAGTAAGTGACACATCGCTAGAATCAGGGTCTCTTATCTCTACATTATGCTGCTGTCAAATGGGATGGCAAAAACCTGGTGACAGTGTCCCTTTAACAGCTTTAGACCTCTGATAGCTGAATGTACTGAAATTGGGTGAATAAATAAGATGACATCATCTTTCTTGAACTTAGAAATCTTCTGAGGATAAAACAAGATTTGATATGTAATGTTCATTATGAAATCAAAGAACAACTTCTGTGACGCTGGAGACACATTTGGTTGAAAAGAAACTAAAGTATCAGGAGAAAATGTAGCGGGGAAGGTAAGGTGCCATAAACAACCAACCACCTAAAAATGGAAGTGTATTGCCTGAAGATATAAAGCTGTTATAGCAACAATGGTTACTTTTGTGAATATCTCTGGAGATGGTGATATTCCGGAGAGCACTGGATTGAAAGTGGAAACTGTTCCTTAAATGAGAGCAGTCGAAAAAGAAACTTCCACTGAAATAGGAATGTGCAAATTGGCATCTAAAATATATAGACTGACAAAGTCCTAAGGCTACAGAATGGCAATATCCAAATTTGTTCCCATTTTGAATATCTTTTTCTACCAGTAGATTTGTAGTTTCAGCCCTGGAAAGACTGATAATCCATCATAATAAAGGCATAGATCTTTTTGGCCGGGAATTCTTTAAGAATGCTGAATTAAATTTACACAACAGAATAACCCTTCTGGAAGAACTTGGAGAAATTTATGGAGTAGCCGCCTTGTATGATCTTCAACATCTATTCATCTGTATACGACCAGGCATGAAAAAAACGTTCAATAACCTGTTCCTTAACAGAATGAAACATTTGGCACAGATATTAGAATTGAAAGGACTTACACCATTCATTCTTTTTGGATTCACCCTAAAATCTTTAAATGTATTCGGCTTGGAAGATTGAAAATAATATTGGCCAAGACTAAATACTTAGATCACACTTCCTTCTCAGTGGAAATTGCCCATAAAGGCTGTGGCCCAGCTTCAGTGTGGCTAAGCCAATATAGAATCTCTTATAAAGAAGCTCACATCTGATACATGCTGCCCAATTAATAGGTATCAGCCTTTAGCTGTATTATCCCAGCCAGGTATGTGTGACTCTAGAACCAACAAAGGCCCAAGTAGAATAAAAGCAACCACCCTTATTAATTACACAGTACAACATAGAATATAGCAAAAATAAAAATCATGAAGGGAGAATAGGATAGATATCCCTTCTACTGGGAGACCAGTTTAAAAAAATAAATATACAGTGGGTACGGAAAGTATTCAGACCCCTTTTTTCACTCTTTGTTTCATTACAGCCATTTGGTGAATTCAAAAAAGTCATTTGTTTCTCATTGATGTACACTCTGCACCCCATCTTGACTGAACAAAACAGAAATGTAGAAATATTTGCAAATTTATTACAAAAAGAGAAACTGAAATATCACATGGTCATAAGTATTCACTCTTTGCTCAGACACTCATAGTTAAGTCACATGCTGTCCATTTCCTTGTGATCCTCATTGAGATGGTTCTACTCCTTCATTGGAGTCTAGCTGTGTTTAATTAAACTGATAGGATTTGATTTGGAAAGACACACACCTGTCTATATGAAACCTCACAGTTCACAGTGCATGTCAGACCAAATGAGAATCATGAGGTCAAAGGAACTGCCCAAGGAGCTAAGAATTTCTGTAGTACTCAAGGATCCTAAGAGCACAGTGGCCTCCATAATCCTTAAATGGAAGATGTTTGGGACCACCAGAAGTCTTCCTAGACCTCGCTGTCCAGCCAAGTTGAGTAATCATGGGAGAAGAGCTTTGGTGAGAGAGGCAAAGAAGAACCCCAGGATCACTCTGGCTGAGCTCCAGGTAGATAGGAGAAAGTTCTACAAAGTCAACTATCACTGCAGCCCTCCACAAGTTGGGCCTTTATGGCATAGTGGCCCAACTGAAGCCTCTCCTCAGTGCAAGACATATGAAAGCCCGCATAGGGTTTGCTAAAAAACACATGCGCATCACATATTACATGACCGCGAGCGGGCCAATCACAGCGCCGATGTCATTATGACGTCATGCAAGGTCTTTGCAGGTGTAATACCTGCTCCGGCTCCCGATTACCGATCACATGGCGTAGGTTAAGTATAAGAATCTTTATTATTTCTAATTCATTTGGCTTTATTCTACATTTGATTTTGCAGTTTATAATGCACTGCAAAATCAAATAGGGCTGTGACAGATGTGACACAGGGGAGGAGGAACAGGATTCTTCCTCCCCTCTGTGACATCACTGAAGAAGTAGCCCCGTAAAAACACACGGTGTGTGAATACACCCAAGTATTTTTACAGGGCTTTTTTGCACTGGTAAATGCTGGAAAAGCGCCTGCGCAAAAAAGCACAAAGAAAGCGCTGTGTGTGAACACAGCCTTATTTAAATGATTACTATGTGAATCAATCTCTCTTTAAGGACAAATGTCCGTATATAAATCACATGTAATCACATTAATATATTTCAGACATATGAAACACCATATATTTGGCCATATAAACAAAGCATGCTGTTAAATGGACCAAGGATCCAAACAAATCCCTTTTGGGGAGGGGGAGACACCAGGGAAAAGGCCATGTAACAAAAGCTAGTATATATGTGACCTTTTGGATGTAAACCCATCCATATCAATTGTAAGCACAAAAGAATACCAATAGCACTCAGCTTGCTGGTGACCCCACAGTAAAAGGTTCAGGGACGGACTGGGACACACATGAACCTCCTACGCATGTTTCGCTAGACAGCGGTATTCACTTGCTTCGCCAGGGAGAGACTACTAACCCCATCGGGAAGGACCTTATAAGACCACCGCCAGTAATCACTTATCTCCGCCACCTGTGTGACCGCCGGGCGCAGCTATGTCGGCGCATGCCCAGTAATATTGTCCACTGTTCTGGCCGCGACAATCCCCCTCACGTGTTCCCTCACTCTCACCCAAAGTTCCCTTGAGGTCAAACATACATAAATCAAGGGACAATCACACGTGGCAAAATATACCACATGTGTTGTACTGCATGATATATATATATATATATATTGTCTGATATTATAAACTTATTTACCATTACTTGAGTGAAAGGAGGCAACACGAAGGACATTGTCGCAGGCAGAACAGTGGCCACAAGGAAAACAGCCCACCTGCTGACTTCTGGGACGAAAGGGATTAGTTTTCTCAGGAACATAATGGCTGCTGAAAAATAGCTCCTCCCTAGCAGTATAAACCCACCAACTGGCACCGAAAGCTATTCAGTTAGTGAGCATAGCAATAGAAAACGTAATTACGCTTACCGGTAATTCTTTTTTGGGGAATCCACCACGACAGCACAACAGGAGGTTGCCTCTTGTCCCTAATAGGGGCAGGAAACACAAAGAGGTTAAATAGCCCCTCCCACCTCCTATTGTAATGGATGCCCTCCACACCTTTCGGGTGGGCTGTCCTCTTAATTGTCTGCCGCCAAATTGATGCTTTGTCTGAGTGTGTGCACGCCACCGTAAGAACCATGCTGACAAGTCAAAGTAGAGCTTAATGACAAAGACCTTTATTTTAGGAGGGGTTAGCAGTTTTAATACTTATCATTAAAGGGGCATTCCATAGGGGTGTTTCTAGGGGGTGTTAGCATCACATTATGCTGAATCTACATTTTATTCTGAAAAAAAACATTCAATTATATTCTGTGGGTTAGTATTCCAATTCAGCCTTGATTAGTACATTCGGTCCGGAGAAATTCTGATAAGAGCTTCTACACTGCTACATCTAACTCAAAACATTATATAGAGTCTGAGACAGAGAATTCTGAAAGGGGGGGAGGATGAGGGAGTAGAATAGGAGCAAAGGGTTCATATCAACATAACATGCTGTTAGTACACTGGAAGATTTCTAAATGACTTCTATAAGAGTTATATAGGTTATTAACTATTTATTGCCATGACATTATCACCAGTGTTTACCAAGGACCAACGGAAATGAAGATCCAAGATCCACTTTCTCAAGGAAGAAGGACGCAAAAAGAAAAAGGCATACAGAAAACAGGGAGGGAATAACTTGTGCTGTCGTGGTGGATTCCTCGAAAGAGAATTACCGGTAAGTCTAATTCCGTTTTCTTCTCCCATCCACCACGACAGCACAACAGGAGTAATACCAAAGAAACAGTTTTAGGGAGGGACCACAGCTGGATGGATTTCCGTCCAAAGGAAAGAGCTGTATGAAAAAGGGACATCTAGCCTGGAATGGTGGCGAAGGCAAGAACTACTTAACCAGTGGCAGCCGTGCAGATATGCACGAGGGAAGCATCCACCTGGCCAGCTCAGGACACGGCTCGAGGCAAATGCACCTCCAAGGCAACCACAGGAGATAGATTGGTAAGGACAAAACACTGAGACAGCATGCTTGATTCATGGAGCAATCATACTTCTGGACGCTGCCATCTCATCCTGAAGACCACCAACTAGACAAAGACAGTGTCATCCATTTTCCCTGAGCATGTCCGTTTGAGGATAAAATAAATATCAGACTAATAACATTCATCATAGGAAATACACCGTCTTAAACAGATTTATGGATCCTGAAAAACAGTAGTAGGTCACAAGGGAACTAAGAAGCCTATGGAAACTATTGGAAGAAAGCTGGTTTCCAATAGAAATGAAGACATCGATCAACATGTTTAAGCAATGGTGCGATGATGGAAGAGCCTGGAGCTCACTGACTCTCCTAGCAGATGCGATACCAACTAGGAAAACCCTTTCCCAGGAGAGTTAATGCAATACAATATTGAGATCCCATTCCTGACAGAATGGAACATTGTTGGGCGAATACGTGATGCAGTTCCCATGATTATCCGGGCTCACGGATGACCGGCTAGACTCTTGTCGAAGTGGGAGCGGATAGCAGAAACTTGCACCACAAAGGGATTTGGATGTCAAGCCCCTGTCAAGTCCGTGCTGCAGGAAATCCTAGGAACTAGGCAATATGAGGGTATGGGGTCTTGAGGCGCAAAAAACACACCGGGAATTGAAGACACCCCCAGGCCCCGCAGAGGTGCGGTCATCCCCGGCTTCCTACAATGCTGAAGAATGGAAAGCATGGCCCGTACGATGGGACAATAGGGGAAGACTGAAGAGAACCCGGAATTTCACCTGCCCAACACAAAAATCCGGAGGAGAAGTCATGACCGATGAGCCACCACAGCCACGTTGTCGGAAAAAATCTCAACACTGAATCCCTGGAATCAGGAATCCTGACGTCTGGAGATTGTCAGCCAGTGCTCTCAGCCACCAAACCTGAGGACAGTCTCATGTTTGGCGAGACCAAGACCCTGAAGGCATTTTGAGAGACCAAGCCCCCCTGCTAGGTTTCCTGGCATGTGCGAAAACAGTAACCCTCGGGGACAGTGCACACTGAATCTCTCGTTGTAGACTGACGCAGAGAAACCCCCAATCAACGGGAGCTCGACCTCCGGGGAGAGATATCCTCTTGTCCAGGCCTGAAGGTAACCCTGTCCACAAAGAAAAGGATGCGGAGCTGCAATAGGATAGGAATGGGCATGAACCTCCGGACCCATTCGGATACATGCGGTCAGTGAACCCAGAGCCGACATGGTCGCATGGATGGAACAGAACCCTGTCTCAGAAGGGAACGAAGTGTGGCTCACAGAGGAGCCCACCAGTCTGGAGACAATAAGCAGGAGCGCTTGGGAGAGTCCAGCAGAAGTCTGGACGGACTCAGGCTTGATGTAGGAAAATTTATCTGTCTAGTGCAAGGACTTTAAGGTCCAAATCAGGTCCTGGCATATGAGACTGCAGAATTGACCAGGCGGGAGCGATGACGAGAAAATCTAGTAAGGAGGGGGAGCCCCAACATGCCCCACGTCCTGAGGAATGCCAGCAGCCTAGGGAACAAGCGAGGCACTGAGGATAGACCGGGTGGCACATGGACCGAAATGATGGACCTAGGCCGAAAAGAATAGCAATCTCAGAAATCTGATGTGTAGGACACATGGGGATATGTGACCTTAAGGATCTAAGTTGCCAAAAGTCCGTCCCTCACAAGGGAACGGAGGAACACATATGCTCCATCCTGATTATGGGGTAAGAAATGTGTCCGTTCAGGAACTACAGGAGTATGATCCTACGGGGAGTACAGACAAGAACAGTGTCCCCTCTGCATATCCCCTCAGGACAGGAATCATTGCTCCCCCAAGGTGGAGAGCCTCGATCCCCCTCCAGACGACTGAAGATGTGCAGACGAGAGTGAACACTCTCAATGTTGGGGAGGAGGGATGAATACTATGCGCATCCCCTAAAAAAGCTGAAGAGCGAGTGGCTTGATTGTATTGCCCTCCAATGGGGAGAGAAGTTGGTAAACATCCCTTACAGGAATGGCAACATGACCTCACATGGTGCGAGAGGAGAAAATACTTCACCATGAACCCTCTGTGCAGTAGCATCAGCCACCAATCTCCCCTTTGTCCGCGGCAGATGGGACTGAGTCCGCGTGTGTCAGAAGTTGGTGGAGGACCTGACCAAAAACACATTCCACTGGAATGAGATGAATATAGCCGGCTTCTGGATGCCATAGCAGCACTTCAACCACTGAACAACACCATACTTCCAGACTTTTTGTTGGACAGAACAACAGGACCAACTGTTGCCCTAAGTGAATCTGTCAGAAACAACAGGTGGAACAACTAGACGCTTCCCGTAACCAGGTAACAAGGGCTAAGAACTACTCCAAGCGTAACCTCTAGGTGCCAACGGCACCTAACTAGGCTCGATCTTTCCGGGCTTCCAATCAGAAGACATCAGGTATGCCCAGAGTGGTACAGCCGTAGGCTGTATCCTGTTACGCAGGTGGAGGTTTTAAGAGTGATCATTGCTCCAGGTACATTGTGAATCAACTACAACGTCACACCACCAAGACTGTGGATCTACATTGTCTGGATCCGAACCTGTGTTGCAGTGCTCCACAGTCCTTGCTGCTACCACTGAGCTGAGCTCACACTCCCCGATGATGCTAAAAGGGAGATTCAGCAGACCGACTACTGCCTGAGTCACCGAACAACTGAAGTGAGAAGCTCCAAGCAAGTAGTCCTATGGTATACCACTGTATCTGGATAGCCCACCTCGGTACCACAGAGCAGACACCGAAGGGATACCACACCGTCAATCCACAGGAATGACATGGCGTTGTTCTGGAACTTCCATCTCAACACCACGGCCTGTAGGTCGTTATGGACTGGGTGGCGAGTCCGCATCTTCCACCACCATTTCCCCCCCCCCCCCCCCCCGTACAGCAGAAACCAATACGCCATGCCCCCGGAGGAATAACATCACACAGGGCACTCCTGGTCTAGGGCGTATCCGAGGCATCCACCAGACCGGCTTGTGACCCACAAAGTGTCTGATGCCGCTGGGTAAATCCCCTAGTGAGAGCCCCCTCTATGAAGGAGTCAGAAGGGACCCTGGAGTGGGGGGAAGACAGGAGCCTGGGAGGGTCAAAACCGTGAATAATCCATCCTCATGCCTAAGAACTTCGCACCGACCAGAAGGGCTTACCTCTTTGCTTCAGGGTGTTCAATGTCTCCCTGAATCACTGAAACAGGGAGAGGACTAATAATGCAGCACCCCAAACTAAAGAGGGGGGTGAGGTGCTTGTACACCTCTTACCCAGTACCTACTGGGCCTGAGGCAGCGCTGAGCCATGCACTGCAGTGGCAGGGGAGGCAGAATGTGACCCAACAGAACCACAGCAGTTGTCCTACCTGCAGAGTGCGTCCCCACCTGGGATCCTTGGATAGGGGATCCGTAGGCTGTAGTGTATGCAACACGAGGTGCTTCCCTCCCTCGGAAGCCCCTCTAGCGGCCGCCCGAGACCGGATGCCCAGGGAACTGCCGAACCTGCCGTGTGCTCCATCTGGAACGCATCCCGGAAGTGACATGCTCTGGCGTCTGACGTTACATCCGGGCGCGAAGCCTGCCGGCCACATGCATCGGGAGGCAGGCCGAGGAGCTGCTGGAGGCCCCCGGACCTGGCTGCTCCGCTCAGCGTTGCCATCAGGCGCAGGAGAGCGGTGCGGTCCCGCTCCACCCGGAGTGGGAGCGGCCAGGGAGGAAGGAGCACAGGCCCGCTTGACCCGCCGCCCGACTTCATGGTGAGAGACTGCGTCGCCGGCCCACAGCCTCAGGAGAACCTCTTCGTGCCCCCATAGAGACAGGAAACACTGGTGATAGGATGTGGGAGGGGCTATTTAACCTCTTTGTGTTTGCTGCCCCAATTAGGGCCAAGAGGCAACCTCCTGTTGTGCTGTCGTGGTGGATGGGAGGAGAAAACAACAATAAACCTATCCAATGCTTTGTACAACTATACACATAGGGAGGGTGCTATGTCCCTCTTTTACGGTAAGTACTAAAATCCTCTTTTCTTTATCGCTTCATTCGGGGGACACAGGAAGACTGTGGGATGTCCTAAAAGCAGTCCCCTAGGGTGGGAAAAATAATTAAGGTACACCTCAGGCTGAACTCAGACCACCGCGGCCTGAAGAATCTTGTGCTCCAGATCAGTGTTGGCCGAAGAGTAGCCATGCCTCTTGTAGTTGGACGGCCGAAGCCTGGGGATGTACAGCTTCCACTGACCGCGTAGAATGAGCTCTGATCCTGGGTGGACTGGGAATCTGCTTGATCCGGTACACCTCCTTAATGGTTGAAAATTCAAAATTTAAACCTACAGAAGGATACTAGAAATATATTTTTATAACCAATTGATTTGTATCCTAAAAAATCAAGGAAATACACAATTGCATACAGCGAAAACAAAATTAAAAATCAGAAAAGAAAAACTGTATATGATGCATAAATATGAATCTTTATTATGATAAATAAATAAAAACAATGAATTTTATTTTTATAATTATTATAAAACAATGGGTAACCAAGATTTTTTAGGTGGTCTACATACACCTCTTACTAGATCTGTGGCAATACAAAACAATACAAAAGTATAAGCTGCTGTGGTAATATACAATAAAAATGTATGAATACTAAATGTGTAGAAAAATATTATAAACCAATATATAAAGTGCAAGTGCAATATATCACAAATACATACTGAGTAAAACGTGTAAAAATAAGATTCAAATAGCAAAGGGGAAAAAAACTCCCAATATCCAACCATTATATTAATTAATACTCATCAAGAAAAGTGAAAAAAGTGCAAGCAAAACCACAGCAAGTCTATCTTCCCAATTAGTTCAAGGTATTGACACTATCACATATTTACCTGGTCCTTGCAGACCACCAGATGCCCCTACTTACACGTTTCGGCTGCTGCCTTCTTCTGGGGGTCCTTAATAGTTGAGTGGATCCATCGAGCGATCATGGACTTTGAGGCGGCTAGACTCCTGCAAGGGCTGACAGGAATCATGAGAAGGGCAATGGATCGCCTGAAGGAGGCACTCCAAGAAAGACAGAGGTGAAGAGCCCTGACTAGGTCCAGATTATGCAACCATCTTTCTCGTGGGTGGGAAAGACAAAGTGAAGGTAGAATAATATTCATATTGACATGAAAGGATGACACCATCTTGGGTAGGACCACCTTATCCCGATGGAAGATCAGATAGAGAGAGCGGCGATAGCAGGGTGAGGGAAAAAATCTGAGAGGGGTCAAATGAAGAGTCCTGAATAACATTAAGGACAAGACTTAAGTCCCAAGGGACCACCTGGGTTTTGAAAGGAGAAGCCGTGTGGGCGACTCTTTGAAGGAATTTTCTCACCTGAGACTGGGAAGCTAGTTATCTATGAAAAAGGTATACGGTATATATCCAAGGAATTACTCTTAAAATATAACTTTCTCTAGTCACCTTCCACGACAGCATAGGAGGTTGCCTCTCCACACCCTAATTGGGACAGGAAGCACAAGAGAGGTTAAAAGGACCCTCCCACCTCCCACTAGCCAGTGTCTTTCCTGTCCCACTGGGGCAGGGAGAGGTTTTTTCTTTCTCCTGTGCTGTGGTGGCCGGCGAGCTGCAGCATACCTTTTTGTTCCTGTTTTTGGTTCTCCAGCCGGGCAGTGTTGGTCGGGCTTCCGCTCCTCCTCCTGCTGCTCCCACGTTTGTGGGACCGCTGCCCTGGCCCCCCGGATCCCTCTGGGGTGATGCGGACTGTGGGCTCCCTGGCCGGCGGCCTCCCCTGTTCCGAGCCCGCCGGTCGCTTCCCGCACTTTCATGCTGTTCCAGTGCGACCGGAAGTGACGCCGGTGGCCGGGACTTCCGGTCACACGCTCACCAGCGGGAGCGTAGCGCTTCCGGGTTTCGGTGGCGGGACCCGGCGGTCAGCATGCGGCCACGCCACCGCTGCCATCCTTTCTTTAGGACGGCTGCCCTGAAGACTTCTGAGCCACGGTAAGGCTGTACTATGTGCGCTTCTGGTCTTCTCCTGCATCTGCAGTGCCAGTGTTCCCCCAGCCACAGTGTATGTCTGCTGGAGAGAGGGGGGGGGGGTCCTATTTTCTGCCTATGGGCTGGTTTTCTTTTTTGATCCCCTAGACTGTGCTTTGGTCCAGGGGACGGGTCTGCCCCAGAATCCCTCTGGGAGGTCCATTGCTGCCTGGTTGTCCTGGTTGGGACTGCCCACACTAGCCTGGTGGATGACTTGAGATCCTGGATTTTCCTGGAGATTCAGGCTTCCCTTTCCTCGTTCTTTCTGGCATCTCCTATCGAGGGAATGCTTCAGGAGAGGGGAAGGCCAGGCTCGGGTTCGGGCTGCTGTCGCCCCATCCTCCTGAGGATCTGAGATGGTTCCTCTTCTCCTTGGAGGTACTTGGGGTGTTGACTAGAGCCAGTTGGAGCTCTAGAGAACTGCACTTCCATCTGGGGATGTTGGCGGCTTTGGATCTCCCAGGCCAGTCAGCTTTCCAGTCTGTTCCAGCTTTCCTGCTTCAGAGGTAATCCCAGTCATTGGGTTTCTCTTGCGGCAACCCTGATTTACTGGGATGTCCCAGGGGTGGAGGTGCAGGTAGGCGTGTAGCTGATAGGACTGTGCTCCCCTTTGAAGCTGCCTCCCAACTTTGGGAGGCAATGCTCAACTGGGCACCTTTCTCGGGGCTCCCCTAGGGAGGAGCTCCTTGTCTGCCTTCCCTTACTCTGGTAAGCGACCTGGTGTCTTGCAGATGCCTCCGCTGAGTAGGTCCGTCTGGCTGCCGATTTCTCTGTCTTTTCCGACTCCGCCTGAGGTGTGTTATGGCTGATTTTGAGGAGTGCTGATTCCACTTCCTTGATGAGCCTCTGCTCTCTTCCCTTCAAAGGGGTCGGGGTGGTTGGGCCTGCCCTTGTTGCCTTTCTGGACCAGGCAACCGAGCGCTCCTGTGCGGCCTACCTGATGGTGGCCTCTTTGGCACTCTGTGCCTCAGCCCTCCTAGCCCACAGGGGATCCGGGGCCGGTGGAGTTCCCTCGTAGATAGTGGTACAGATGCTTTGTCCGCAGATGCTGCTGTACTCTGCCACTCGGTGGCTCGATCTGGGGGGGAGGGGGGGGGGGAAAGGGCGACTCTCTGCCTTTCTCCCCCAGTTCTGTGGTTGAGACTCCTAACCGAGGCACCACAGGCTCTTTTTTGTATGTTCATAATTCTCAGGAGGCAATGCGCCGAGGAATTCACTGTGTTGAGCACTGTGTCACAGCTGCCACGGTGTTTTCTTGGACTGATCTCCCTGAGATCAGTGATTGCTTTGTGATGTTCTGTGACTGCGCCACTTCCAAGGGGGTTCTGAGGGTCTTTCCGAAGGTCTCTTCATCGAGTTCGAGTCGCCTCCTTCACCTTTGACCATATGTCTTCTCTTCTGTCCAGGCTGTGAGGTGGGGTTGGGTCTTTCCCGGCTCTTCTTGGTCGACCTAGCCCTAGGGAGGCGCTCGTGTCATCATCAGCTTCCATCGCCTCCTCCGACATGTCTGATCATCATTTCAGAATTGTATCAATCACTTCGGTGATTGCGTTAGCAGGGCTTCACCACCGGTTGGCTCCAATAGACTTGACTGACGCGTGCTTTCGGGTGCCCATTCACCCTTGCCTCCGGATGCTCCTCAGGTTCCCGATCCTGTACAGAGGGGCAGTCCTCCGCTTTCTTTTCAAGGGCCTTCCCTTCGGGATCTCCTCGACTCGGGGTCTTCTCAAACATTATGGCGGAGGTCATTGCTTTCCTGTAAGATCACAGCGTCTGTCTGGGTGCCATACTTGGGTACTGTCCTTCTCATTGCTCCTTCTCCTCAGTCCTTCCGGAGCAGGGTGGTGGAGTCTCTGCTGCGCTTTCGGCTCTGCACAGTCGGGCGTCTCCTTCCCTTCGGGCGCCTTTATCGGCTCTGGGATCAATGACGTCCTACGATCCGCCTGTTCGGTGGGCTCCGGCTCCCCTTAGGTTCTTCAGGTCCATGTCTTGTCCTGTTGGGGCAGACTGCCGGTCTCTGCGTCCCCGGGTTTGTCTCCCGGGGATTGCCTCCTCATCCCTCCTCTGGTAGTTGAATGCACCAACCTGCTCATAGGGGTGGCCTGGGTTAAGTCTCCCCTGGTGGCTGTCACTACGGGTGCCAACCAAAGGAGGGGGGGGGCTGGGGTGGCCCACACCCCTCTCCAAGGAGTCTGGAGTCGCGCCGTCAGTTCCTGGTCCTCGATTCGCCGGGAACTGTGAGCGGTGGTTGAGGTCCTTCTTGCTGCTCGCGGGGATCTGCCGTTTTAGTGTATTCGGCCGCTGTCACCATGGTGGCGCCCCTCTGTCACCTGGGTAGTACAAGGTTCGGCTCCCTCCCGTCAATGTCCTCTCAGTTCTTCCTCTGGGCTGACCTTGTTCCTACTCTTTCTACTGTTGTCCTGGGAAGGATCCCTTTACCTTCAGGCAGATTTTCTCGGCCGCCGGGACGTCCACCCGGAAGGGGGAGCCTGGACCAAGCGGTGTTCTGTTCCCTGGTTGCCAGTTGGGATGCCGGGGCTCGACCTGTTTGTCTCCTGGGCCAATCATACAGTAGCCTCCTGTTTCTCCCTGAACCCTTGTGTCGAAGCCAGGGGGGGAAGGAACTCCTTCTCCCAGGGTTGGGGGGTCTTATAGCTTATGGCTTCATGTTTATTTCCCTTCTCGTGTGATCCCAGGGGAGGGTCTGGGAAGATGGAGTCCACACTATCCTGGGGGCCCCTCTATGGCCGAGGTGGTATTGGTATCTCCTGCTCGTGGCGCTCTCAGTCTGTGGACCGGTCCTTTTGCATCCGGACCCCAGCTTGCTGTCTCGTGGTCTGTTCCTTCCGGATCCACGGCAGCTCATCTTAGCTGCAGCGTTTCTGAGGCCCGAGTGTTGGGGGCTCTGGGCCTGTCTGAAGAGTTGGTGGCCTCCTTGCTGGTGTTCCGCTACCAGTCACTAATACGATTTGTCATGACAGTGTAACGGCCTTTCCTCCTAGTATGCTTCCATTTCTTGTTCCCCCTCCAACCCACTTTCTCTTGTTGATGGGTTTTTCTTCGGCATGGTTTGGGGGCTGGCGTCTTCACCCCTGCACTTTGTACGTGCCGGTTTTGGCTCCCGGTTCTGTGTTTGCCACTAATTTGGCAATTCTTCGCTGGCTTCTGCGATGCTTGGGGTCTGCTAGTTATATTTGTCCATGGACTCCGGTTCTTCCACCCTACTGGGTCCTCGTTGTTGTCCTGACTGGGCTTTCTCGCCCTCCCTGTAGACCACTGTCCTCCTGGGATGGCCGGTTGTTGTCTACCAAGTTGGCGTTCCTGCCGGCGCTTGCTTCTGCCCGATGTGTTGGGGAGCTTCAGGCTTTCTCTGTCCGGGATGAAGGCGTTATCTTTCGCCTGTATCCTTTGTTTCTTCCCTAGGTCGTCTCGGCCTTCTTTCGCTCCCAGTGGATGTTTCTTCCTTCCTTTTGTCAACATCCGTGGACTCCTACGGAGGAGGATTTTCGTTCCTTTGTTGTCCGGGGTGCAGTGCTCTGGCGTGGGGGCGCCCTGGCGTGTGGATCACTATCTTTGTCCGGCCCTGTGGTCTACGTACGGGCGTGACAGTGACTATAAGTACTTTCGCCTCCTGGTTTCGGAATGCCTGTACGGAATCCTTTCTTTCCCAGCAGTTCCTGCTCATTCCACCGGTTTTCCCTCTGTCTCCTGGGGGGACCGGGCTGGGGCTTCTCCGGAGCAGTTTTGCTAGGCTGCTTCCTGGTGTTCATTTTTTATGCGTATAAAACTCGGTTGTCAGGTAGGGTGAGGTAGGGAGAGGACAGGGTGTAGAGCGCCCCCCCCTATTCTCCCCTTCAGGAAAGTCAGTTGCACAATTATCGGAACTATAGTTTCCATTTTAGAATAATGTCAATAAAAGTTATATTTTAAGAGTAATTCCTTGGCTATGTATATAATTAAATTTAGGATTACATTATCATTTTTCGGTGAGCAACCTATCTATGAAAAACGATAGAATGTGCGGGAACTTGTTCCTTCAAAGAGCTGAGGGACAACCCCAATTCTAAACTGGATTGGAGGAAAGCCAAAAGGGATCAAAATACCATAGGAGGAGGACCACCAATAAGAAAAGGCCTTCCACGAACGTTGCTAGGTACGGGAAGAGGGTTTTCTGACTTTTATCATTGTCCAGATGACCTGTTCAGAGAGCCCAGCAGATGACCTTAGGACCACGGCCTCAACAGCCATGTCGACAAATTTAGTTACCATGAATTCTGGTGAAGGAAAAGACCTTACAATAGCAGATCTGGGAGCCTACATGGTGTATCCACGAGGTTTATTACCTCCACGTACCAGCACCATCTGGGCCAATCTGGAGCCACTAGAATGACGGGAACACCATCTGCCCTGATCTTCTTGATTAGTCTGGTAATCAGAGGTATCGGCAGGAACAGGTAGGGAAGGGAGAACTGGTCCCACAGTATTGCCAGTTACAAAAACACAGCTGCAGTCAAATACTAAGACATGCTATATTGACTATAGAAAACCATAATAGCTAAGAAAATATGAAAAATCAGAAAGCTTAGCTTACAAACATGATCATGTCTATAACCACCCAGTAGCCATGTTGAGATGTTTCCGTTTTACTGCATCCTAACCTACTTTTAAATCTGCACTCAAAGAATCTCATTCTCAATCTACATCTGAACTCAGTAAAAAAAAATCGCATTGTTTATGGGTTTGTCAACAACAGAGAACACTAGAACCTGTGGCTAGCAGGGGAAGGGTGCACTACAGAGGGCGTGACCCCATACTCCAAATAAGAAAAAAACTGTAGCACTCCATTCCTACAACGTGTATATTATATGCATTTAACTTTATGTATTGAATTACTGAAATAAATCAAGTTTTTGATGATATTCTACTTTATTGAGCTGTACCTGTACAGTGCTGTGCAAATTAATTGGGACAAAGCATTTTTTTTAAGTAAAATCGTAAGTTGGTTACCAGTCAGTGATTCAAACCAGTTTTAACTGCTTTGAACAGATGTGAGTGTACAACCTTGAGTAACAAAATGTGGTTTGACTGGTATTAATCAGAAAATAACAGCTAGCTGCCCCCTCAGCTTCAGTTGAGAGCTTGTTTCTGTGAGGAGTAGTTTAGTGTACTTTTTCTCTCAGTGTGATCTGTGCCTGTAAAAATGGATGTTACTCCACGGAAGAGGTCTAGAATTATTACTCTTAATGAACATACAAGTCTGACAGTAATTATTGGAAAATCTACCTTTTCAAGAATAATTTGCACACACAATGAAACTGGATCGTTTTCTCCAAAATAAAAAGGGAAATGTGGAAGAAAAAGGAAAATGACATCAAGAACTGATAAAACACTCACCAGAAATAGTCAAATCAATGCAAGAAAAACTTGCTTTGTCCGAATTAAAGTAGACAGAAGCCACCAGAGAAGGCAGTGACTCACGTTTGGGGGGAAGGAGGGGTAGAACCGGGCGGTCGAGAGCTTGGAGGGAGAGGTCCCACCAAGCCAAAAAAATATTTGCGTGGGCGAGTATAAAACTGGACGAATAGTACCATCTTTATGTATGACATCATCCTGCCCAGTACCCTCATACAGAAATGAAGGGAAGGCTGAGACTGTGCACTCCGGAGAGAAGAGTTGCACATTTTTCTTGTTGCAAGAAAATGCAGGCCCAAGCAGAATCGAGTACCATGCATAAAAAAACGAGCTGCTGGGCTGGGATCACAGAGGACTTCCTCTCGTCGATTTTCCGACCCAACTGGCGAAGGATATCCAGAGTGATGCAAAGGCTCTCAGGAAACTCTGAATGAGAGAAGGCCTTGATCAAGATATTGTCCAGATAGGAAATCACAAGTATTTCCCTAGATCGTAGGATGGCCACAGCTGCCACCATAATCTTTGTAAATACTCTGGGCATAGTGGCAAGGCCAAACGGTAGGGCTGTGCACTGAGAATGGCTGTAACCGACGGCAAAGTGCAGGAAACACTGGTGAGATGCGAGGATTAGTTCATGGAGATAAGCATCCTGAATGTCTATGGTAGCCAGAAACTCCCCTGGCTCCATGGACACTATGACCTCCTGAAGGGACTCCATCCTGAAATGTCTTGAAGGGAGACATTTGTTTCTTGCCGGGGAAGGGAAATGTTCAACCCCCCACCCCCGCGGCGTCGAGATAATTCATCCAGCTTGGCCCCAAAGAGTCATAACCCCTGGATGGAAAGGTTTGCTAAGAATCTCTTGGGCACTGCGTCAGCATTCCATGCCTTCAGCCACAGGGCGTGATGGATCAAGGCTATATTTCTGGAAGTCTGTCCTGTGTAACAAGCAGTATTCAGAGAAGATGTGGCGAAATATTTTGCAGCGTGGGCAATCAGATCTGCCACATTGGCCAGCTCAGACGTGGGGGTGGTTGTGCCAAAATGCCTCTGCGAACATTTTTGGCCCAGGCAGAAACTGCCATGTATTGGCATAGAAGGGGGAACCCCGGCAGCTTTGAACACCAGTTTTGCCACTGCCTCAATGTGCCTGTCCGATGCATCCTTAAGAGATGTGCTGTTGGCTAAGGGAGGATTGTGTTGGTCAAGAGACTGGGGGATCTACCTTTAGGGATCCTGGGGAAAGCTGTATTGCGTTTCCAAAGCTGTTGTGCAAGTAACATGGAAGCTTCCTATATTTTTTTTTTAAATCAGATAAATTTTTATTAATTAAACAGTTTCCAAACAGGATTACACAAATGCATCGAGACAACATGTCCCTATTTTCACATGAATAATTAGACTACAGTCCCAAACCCCACCCTCCCTTTCCCCCTCCCTTCCCCCCACCGACAGCTAGCACATTTCACAGCAGCTCATGGTGTCATTTAGTTAAGTAATCGTTAATAAAGTACATCAATTATACCGTATTTCATATCAATTTACACACATCACAGTTTAAAGTCATATTTCCTCTTCTCATCTATAATTTATCCAGGGTAACCATATTTTCTCGAACATTGCTATTTTCTCTCTTTTCCCATAAATACCCTTTTCCATATACAGTAGGTTATCCACCTGTTTCACAAATTCCTCTATGCTTGGGGAATATCCCGGATCCAGTATTTTGCGATTAGTTTCCTTGCCACAAAGAGTAATTTTGCAATCGCAATTTTAAATGCATTTTCAATATCCACTTCCTCTACATAGCCCAGCAGGCAAACCACAGGTTCCCTAGGTATTTCACATCCATACACTCTATCTATCCGGTTAATGACCGCCGTCCAGTATGTGGACAGTCTTGGGCAGGACCACATCATGTGGAAAATGCCCGCATTATCCCCTCTGCATCTCGGACATTCAGAATCAGTCCTCAAACCTGCACGGTACATAACCATTGGCGAGCAATACACTCTGTGTACCACATAGAGATGTGAGAGCCTAGCCGATTCACATATAGACAACTTGGGTATGTATTCCAGGATACTAGTCCACTTATCATCCGGTATGTGTCCCACTTCCTCCTCCCATTTCGAACGTGCTTTTATAGGGAATGAAAGGAGGAATGTATGTAGTAAATCTCTATATATGCACGATATCACTCCAGTCGAGAGTCCCTCATGGCAAATATAGTCTAGGACAATATCGTCTTGTATTTGCAAGGCACCAGTCCCACCCTGTTTACTGACTGCATGTTGTATCTGTAAATACTGGAGCCAACCCGATTCCGGCAGTCCAAATTCCAATCTTAGTTGTTGAAAGGTCTTTAATCCCTGTCTATTCATAATTTGATGCATATATACAATGCCTCTGTTTTCCAATTAAGTAAGTCGTCCCATTTTAATTAATTCAGGGAGATTCCCATTATCCCATATGGGAGTGTATTTCGCCAAATTTGTCACCCCTCTCAATTGTTTAAGTTTTGTCCATAATTTATGTGTAAGGTCAAGTGTAGGGTATGTCTTTCCCAGCAGTCCTACAGACCCGTCCTCAAGTCCATCTGTCAAAGGGGATCTACCAACTATTTTTCCTAATATTTTCGTATTGTGGCTATTCTCTGATTTACAGGTCCACCCCCTCAAATGCTGACTTTGAGCTGCCAAAAAATAAATCCCAGCGTGAGGTAGTGCCAGTCCTCCATCGTCTTTTGGCCTTTGCAGTGTCTCTAGTCGGATCCTAGGCTGTCTCTTCCCCAGATCAGTTCCCGGAATATGGCATTAATAGGCTTAAGCCTGCGTTGAGGGATCCATAAGGGCGAATTGTGCATTATGTATAGTAATTTGGGCATCAAGATCATTTTGATCAGGTTAACTCTCCCCACCACGGATAAACACAACTTATTCCAGGCAGTAACCTTACGCCTCAGCACTGTCAGTAACGGGGCAAAGTTCAATTGCAAATAGTCCGTGATGGGTAAAGTCACCCAAATGCCCGGATACTTAAACTGCTCCACCCTACTCAATCTTCCTGATTCCACCCCCTCTTCTGCATCAGTCTCCTCCTTGTCTACTTTAAATAAACTTGACTTATTCCAATTAATAGTAAGACCCGAGAGCACCCCAAAACCCTCAATGGTCCCCATGGCATGGCTCAACGAAGCCCCACTATCCTCCAGAAACAGCAGAATGTCATCCGCGTATAACGCAACTTTTCCTCATTCTCCCCGTATTTAAATCCCTTGATGTCTTTGGAGTTTCTTATGGTAGCAGCTAGTGGCTCCACCGCTATGGCAAACAGCAGCCCTGTCTGGTACCTCTCTGTCGGTCTATCCTTCCAGAGACGACCCCATTGACTCTAATTTTGGCAGTAGGTTGGGCATACAAGAGTTGTATCCATGACATAAACTGCGGTCCAAATCCCATATACTGTAGCACCTTCCATAGGTTCCTCCACTCCACACTATCAAAGGCCTTACGAGCATCCAGCGACGCTATAGCCCTTCTACCCATATTGTCTGACGGCAGCTGCAGATTCAAAAATAATCTTCTTAAGTTGGTCGCAGTAGATCTATTTGGCATAAAGCCGGACTGATCTGAGTGTATTAAATTTGAGATCACCGTTGTTAAACGGCTTGACAGTACTTTTGCAAGAATTTTCACATCTGCTGTCAGCAATGAAATAGGCCGGTATGACTCTGGGCTCGCAAGGTCCTTTCCTTCTTTAGGGATCACAACTATAGTCGCCTCTCTCATAGATGTTGGTAATACCCCCTGTTTCTTAGCTTCCACATAGACCTGTAATAATCTGGGTAATAGAATTTCTTCCAGTCATTTATAGACCTCCGCCGGGAGTCCATCTGACCCCGGGGCTTTTTCATTGGCCATGCCACGCAATGCCTCCCCTAGTTCATCTACTGTTATAGGTGCCTCCAAAGTGTTCCTATCCTCTATCGATAGAATGGGTAACGATGCCGCTGCCAAAAATGCCTCCACCTCCCTTTCATCCGATCCTTCTTGTGACATCTATAAATCCCCGTAGGAACTTCACAAAGATCTCCATAATGTTTTTTGTATCCGTAACTCGTTCTCCACCCTCTCCCACTAAACAATGTTCAAACTGATTCCCCTTCTGCGCTGCCGCTATGATGGACAATAAATGACCCACCTTCTCCCCTTCTTCAAAGAATCTCAGTTTCTGGAAGGCCAATTTCCTATCTGCCCTTTCCATAAGGACTCTATTCACCTGCTTCTGTGCCTCTCGTAATTTTTTCTTAGAATGTGTATCACTCTGCCTTGCCGCCTCCAACTCTGCTCTCTCCAATTTCTGTATACTATCTTTTTCCTTCTGTTTATTCTGTGATTTACACCTGCAGATATCCCAAAACAGAATCCCCCTTAAATATGCTTTCATGGTCTCCCAAACTATCAGTGGGTCCGCACTGCCCTCATTCAAATTATAAAATTCCTCTATTTCCATTCCAATTTTAGTCATATCAATAATGCGCAGCCACACTGGGTGTATTTTCCAGTCTCTAACCACAGTCCCCAGTGAACCCGGCCGTCTAATAGAAACAAAAATCGGGCTATGATCCGAGACAACTCTGGCTAGATATTCCACCTCCCCTACTAGCCCATCCAGTAGACTATTTCCCAGGGCCATGTCAATACGGGAAAGTGTGTCATATGATGTCGAAAAGCAAGAGAAACATCTCTCCTCTACATTCCTGACCCTCCAAAGATCCGTCAACCCCATTTCTTGTATCAGTGAACCAAATGGGGTCAGAGTATTCTTACTAACCCCCCCAGACGTGGCGTTCCTGTCCCACTGTGTGTCTATCACGTTATTGAAGTCTATCAACAAAAATGGCATTACCCCCTTCCTTTCCGCCGTCTCTCTTACCCTTCTTAATTTAATACTGGAATATGGCGGAGGGATATAAATTGCCACGATACACATTAATTGTCCGGACAATCTACAAACCACCATCACATATTGTCCCTCGGTATCTATGTCAACCTCTATCTCTTCATATTGTGCCGATTTATGTATTAATATCGAAACTCCCCTGGCGTAGGAAGAAAAAGTGGAGTGGTACGTCTTCTGCGCCCACTTTCTATTCAGAACATCCACTGTATCAGTTGTCAAATGAGTTTCCAGAAGGCATATCACTGATGGCTTACGGTCTAGCACGTATTGAATAACCGCTGCTCTTTTTGACTTATCCGAGAGCCCTCGTACATTCCAGCAAATAATATTATTCCGTTTCCCCATTAACCAAGATATTTTGTAGTCGACTTACTGCTATCCCTGTGCGTAGCTGTCTTCCCCCTCCTCCCATTTCCCCTCTTCTTCCATTTCCCACCCCCCCATCCTCCCCCCTGTCGTATGTGTAGTACTCTCATCGAGAGTGGGGTCTCTGAACCTTGGACTCGCTACAACCGAAGGACCAAATACCTGCCTTCTCCCATCTTGCAATGAGTATAAACAATACCCTTTCCACACCATCATTTGTGTGCCCCTCCCCGTCCGCCCGTGCCCGCCTAAATAACATTTCCAATCTGTTTACCATTAAATTTAAATATTCTGGTAACCAACTATTACATTTAAACTTTATAATATTTAAACAACAATATTTGTCAGTTATTCTTATCATACCCATAACCTCCCATTACTCAAGTACCTTCCCCCTCTCTATGCTTATCGCACTGTTTGTCCAATGAGGCCAGGGGTGCATAAAAATAATATCCAAAAAAGGGGAACAAAGAGAGACATCAGATCACCCCCTGCTGGCCGTCTGTCCTCCAGAAAAAACAGTGAGAAAACAAAAACACGGATGCAGGGTCAGTAACCGGACGTCCACCTGCGATATCAGCACCGTCTCAAAGTCACATCCAGGATTCCCAGAGTTCACGCACGTTCTCCAGCTTCCCTGATACGCCTTGTATTAATATCCAGCCATTGCGAGGCTTCCTCCGCATCCACAAAAAAGAAGACCTTTTCTAACGCCGTCACTCGTAGTTTTGCTGGGAAGATCATAGAATACTTTACGTTCATCTCTCTCAAACGCTTCTTTACAGTGGAGAATTTCATTCTTTGCTTCTGTACCACCACAGAGTAATCAGGATATATGGCGATCCTGTGACCATTAATTGTAAGCTCCTCCATGTCCCTGGCCTTTTGCAGGATAATATCCCTGTCCCTGTAGTTAAGGATCTTTGCGAGTATTGTGCGTGGGCCCTTACCAGGCGGCTGAGGTTGCATAGGGACCCGATGCGCTCTCTCCACAGCAAACAGTCTCGTCAGAGTTTCAGAGCCAAATTTCTCTCTAAGCCAGTTTTCAATGAACTCAGTGGGGTTTCTCCCCTCAGACTTCTCTGGGATGCCCACTATTCTCAGATTGTTTCCTCTAGAACGATTCTCCAGATCGTCCGTTTTTGCTGCAAGCTCAGACATTTGTTGTATATACTTTTTCTCCATTCTCTGCATTTTGGCTATGCTCTGCTGTGCTCACTCTTTCCTCCACTGCACCAGTCCTAGTGTCCACTTTCTTCATATCTTTCTTAATTGTGGATATCTCTCCCTGCACTCCTGGGACCTGCTGTGTCAGTGTCTTCAGAGCTTCCTTGCAGTAGGACACCACTGCAAACACATCCTTTAATGTGGGCTCTGCTTGCATACTGTCCTCCGCCTGGGTCTGCCCAGCTTCCCCAGCACCCTTCTCCTGTGCTGACACCTCCACTTCCTCCTCTTCCCCCTCATTCATGGGGGATTCATCTTCCTCCCCAGCCTCCTCACCTCCATCCTCTGTCCCTCCAGCACAGCTCTCCTTTTTCCTCGCAAACTGTGCGAGCTTCTCTGCAGCCGCCATGCGCCGCTGGCAAGCGGCATTTGCCTTCTCCGCCTCCTCTCTCTTGTCGGCGCCATCTTGGAGACCTGCGGTGTCTCCCGCGCCCGCATCTCGCTGCTGGCGGCGGGTCATATTAACAGCTCCGGACGGCTCCCGCTGCTGCACTGTACTGCGGGGACCTCCGGTCACAGTTCCAGGGGGTCAGGGACCTCTCCACAGGCTGTATAGCAGGATTAATGGCGGGAGCTCTAGGAGGTGCGACCGCTCACATCTCCTTCCAGGCCACGTCCTGGGAAGCTTCCTATATTTCCATTAACATTAATTCCAGATGTTGGACCTGAGTGGGGTTTGTTTTCTTGTGGGTTGAGCTGAATGCTATTGGTGTCAATTTGGGGCACAAAACATTTTGAATCAGTTCACATTTATCCTGTGCTATATGCCAAGCACTTACAATCAGGTTTCCATATACATCTCCGAAATATGTGATTCATGTGAAGCCCCCAACAGATCCATTCGCTATGGGCCTTTTCACATCTGCATTTTCTCTGCATTTGCAAGCGCTTTTACCGCTAAAAAACACATCAAAACGCATGCATTAACGCACCCAAAGGCTGCAATGCAAAACGCATGCAAAAACGTATGTCATTTTGCTAACGCAGCCAAAAATGTGGACTGCTGCATCTCGGGTTGCTTTGCAAAAAGGCATGCGTTTTTGCAAAATGACATAAGTTTTTGCATGCATTTGGATGCATTTTTAGCTGTAAAAACGCATACAAAAGCAAACACAGTCCAACCTTAGATGTGAACTGGGCCAATGAGAAAGCAGAGTTACTCCGGACTCTGTTCATCGGTGTCAGTCTTTTCAAAGGTGCACAAAACTGTTGTTGACAGCGCTTAGCAACCCGATGTTTACCATGGTTACCAGCGATCTTACTGAAAACTTTTTTTCTTTTACAAAATAAAGGTTTTGCAGGACTGAATTTTCAAGAAAGTTTTTTCATTATATAGATTATATTCCATATTAATATGGATTATATGTACTATAAATATATTCTGTATTAGTGTGGATTATATAATGTACTATAGATTATATTTTGTAATAGTGTGGATTATATGTTGTTCCACACTGGGGTGGATTATATGCTGTACTATAAATTATATTGTGCACTAGTATTATATGCTGTACTATAAATTATATTCCATATATATATATATTCAAACCACCCAAAGGGTTAAAGGCCCTTAATTATATTCCATATCTGTGTATGATATCCTGTGCCATAGATTATATTCCATTTGTTTGGATTATATACTATATATTTCATATTGTGTAGATAATAAAATGGAATATATTCCGTATCAGTGTATTATATCCTGTACTATATTATGTTCCATATTCGCGTCGTTTATGTTGTGTACTATGTATATTGTACTCCATATTGGTGCAGATTATATGGTGTACTATATAGATTATATTCCATACTGGTGTGGATTTTATGTTGTATTCAACAGTAATTTCCACTTCCGTGGCTGATGGTTGCAGGCAGGGCTGTGGATTCGGAGTCGCTGCCCATTTTGGTGGAGTCGGAGTCGATAGAAAATGTTCCGACTCCTAAAATATATAATAGTAATTCAATGCAGAATGTGCTGAATATTATTATTATGATTTATTATGTTCTATCTAAATATCTTGATTATTATGTCATTATAATGATTAAAGCCTAATGTTACCATTGACCAACAATAATTTTATCACTTAAAGCGAACCTGTCACCCCCTCCAGGCATCTAAAGATAACATAGCCACCTTCTGCAGCACTAAGGCTGCAGTCTGACAAGGTGTCTATAGCATTTATGCTCCCTTGATTCACTGAAATAAAGACTTATATAAAATCTGTTTCAAACCTGATCCAAGACCGGGAGGCGGGTTTTCAAGTGTCTGTCTCCCTCCTCTGTGGTGTCAGTCATCCCTCTCTGCTCTCTGTGCACCGCCTCCAGGGCCATCTCCCTGCATTACAGAGCTTTGTCAGCTCTGCTACAACATAGAGCTGCTGGTATAGGAGACCCCACAGTAGTAAATCTAGCAGGAGGATCCTTAGCAGACAAAGCAGTGCCTGCTACGTAGCAGCCCTTGAGCTGAGCAGGTTTCACTTTCAGTTTCTTGTACCCAGCAGCATTGCTCCTCAGCCCCTGATCTAAAGTACAAACTCAACTCTGCTGCACTGCTGACAGCTCAAGGGCTGCTACGTAGCAGGCAGTGCTTTGCCTGCTCAGGATCCTCCTGCTACCTGTAGATTTACTACTGTGGGGTCTCCTATAACAGCAGCTCTATGTTGTAGCAGAGCTGACAAAGCTCTGTAATGCAGGGAGATGGCCCTGGAGGCGGTGCACAGAGAGGAGAGAGGGATGACTGACACCACAGAGGAGGGAGACAGACACTTGAAAACCCGCCTCCCGGTCTTGGATCAGGTTTGAAACAGATTTTATATAAGTCTTTATTTCAGTGAATCAAGGGAGCATAAATGCTATAGACACCTTCTGAGACTGCAGCCTTACTGCTGCAGAAGGTGGCTATGTTATCTTTAGATGCCTGGAAGGGGTGACAGGTTCGCTTTAAAAACGAGCCATGACTGAAGGAGTCGGAGTCAAAGGAGTCGGAGTGGGAGCCAGGGAAATTCAGGAGTCGGAGTTGGAGTCGGTGGTTTGATTTACCGACTCCACAGCCCTGGTTGCAGGTAATGGAGATGATGTGGGGCTGCTCACATTCCTAGCCTCTCTGCGGCTTTCTGTTCGTATTGCCGTCCATATGCTCAGCCCTTGCGCTGGGCACACAACACAGGGCGCCACCATACCCCAGGCACAGGGTGCTCTCTCCAGACCCACACATTTGGGCCCCAGACACATAGGTGGCTCGCTCACACACTGGGTATACTTTCAGGTCATGAGCATTCAGGGCTCTCTCAGGCCCCTGGCAAACAGGTGACTCTTTTGGGCTCCTGGCCCACAGGTCCCAGGCACACTCTCGGGCCCCTGGCACACAGATGGCACTCAGGATTCTCTCAGGCTCTGGGTGCACACAGGCCCCAGGCACACACAGGCCCCAGGCACACTCTCAGTCCTGGGCACACAGGTGGCTCTCTTGGGCCCCGAGCACACTATCAGTCCTGGGCACACTCGGGCTCCTGGCACACTCTCAGTCCTGGGCACACAGGTGGCTCTCTTGGGCCCCGAGCACACTATCAGTCCTGGGCACACGCGGGCTCCTGGCACACAGTTGGCTCTCTCAGGCCCCGGGCACACACTCATTCCTGGGCACAAAGGTTGCTCTCTCAGGTCCCGGGCACACTCTCAGTCCTGGGCACAAAGGTGGCTCTCTCAGGCCTCGGGCACACTCGAGCTCCTGGCACACAGGTGGCTCTCTCAGGCCCCATGCACACTCTCAGTCCTGGGCACAAAGGTGGCTCTCTCAGGCCCCGGGCACACTCGGGCTCCTGGCACACATGTGGCTCTCTCAGGCTTCAGGCACACTCAGGCTCCTGGCACACAGGTGGCTCTCTCAGGCCCCGGGCACTCTCAGTCCTGGGCACAAAGGTGGCTCTCCCAGGCCCCGGGCCCACGCTCAGTCCAGGGCACAAAGGTGGCTCTCCCAGGCCCACGCTCAGTCCAGGGCACAAAGGTGGCTCTCCCAGGCCCCGGGCACACGCTCAGTCCAGGGCACAAAGGTGTCTCTCTCAGGCCCCGGGCACACTCGGGCTCCTGGCACACAGGTGGCTCTCTCGGGCCCCACGCACACTCTCAGTCCTGGGCACACATAGTTCTCTGTCAGGCTTTGGGTGCACACAGGCCCCAGGCACACTCTCAGTCCTGGGCAAACAGGTGGCTCTCTTGGGCCCCGGGCACACTATCAGTCCTGGGCACACTCTCGGGCCCCTGGCCCACTATCAGTCCTGGGCACACTCTCGGGCCCCTGGCCCACAGGTGGCACTTTCAGGCCCTGGGCACACTCTCAGTTCTGGGCACACAGTTGGCTCTCTCAGGCCCCTGGCACACTCTCCGTCCTGGGCACACTTGGGCTCCTAGCACACAGGTGTCTCTCTCGGGCCCCGGGCACACTCTCAGTCCTGGGCACAAAGGTGGCTCTCTCAGGCCCCTGGCACACTGGTGGCTCATTCGGGCCCCGGACACACTCTCAGTCCTAGGCACACATAGTTCTCTCTCAGGCTCTGGGTGCACACAGGCCCCAGGCACATTCTCAGTCCTGGGCACAAAGGTGGCTCTCTCAGGCCCCTGGCACACTGTCAGTCCTGGGCACACTCGGGCTCCTGGCACACAGGTGGCTCACTCAGGCCCCGGGCACACACAGTTCTCTCTCAGGCTCTGGGTACACACAGGCCACAGGCACACTCTCAGTCCTGGGCAAACAGGTGGCTCTCTCGGGCCCCTGGCCCACAGGTGATACACTCTCAGTCCTGGGCACACAGGTGGCACTCTAAGGCCCCAGACACATTCTCAGTCCTGAGCACACAGGTGGCTCTCAGGCCCCTGGCACACTGTCAGTCCTGGGCACACTCGAGCTCCTGGCACACAGGTGGCTCTCTTGGGCCCCGGACACACTGTCAGTCCTGAGCACACAGGTGGCTCTCTCAGGCCCCGGGCACACTGTCAGTCCTGGGCACACAGAGTTCTCTCTCAGGCCCCGGGCACACTGTCAGTCCTGGGCACATAGTTCTCTCTCAGGCTCTGGGTGCACTCTCGGACCCCGAGTACATAGGTAGCTCTCAGTCCCGGGTACACCCTTGGGCCCCGGGCACACTGTGAGGCCTTGGCCTCCTGTGTGGGCCCGGGCCTCTGCTGACTGCCCTATACTCTGCGGCCTCCCCCTTCCGCATTTTCCTGAGGCTCTGCGGCAGTGACGTCTCCGCTGACGGCGGCCCGGCCAGGAGAGCGGCGGCTTTTCCTCCCTCCTTCCCCCCTCTTTCTCTCTCAGCCATCGCTCGGCCCCTCCCTTTCTGCCTGTCGCACTCGCTCTCTACCTTCCCCCTCCCTTCGAATCAGCCATCGCGCTCAGGCCTAGCGGACCAGGAGCCGCGGTGCTCGGAGGGGATCTGTGCGGCGTTCTCAGGTAAGGCCGCGGCCGGAGCGTGTGCGGAGGCCTGGGCGGGAGAGGAGCGGCGTCAGGGGGGGAAGATACAAGGCCGAGGAGCGGCGGCGGGTCTGCAGCCTGGGCTCCGCCTGCAGTGTACGAGCTCCCGGGAGCGGCGCCGCTACGTCCTCGGTGTACCGCTGCGCTGTTTCCGTTACCGGGGAGGCCGCTGTGAGGAGCCGCAGGCCGCGGCCTTGTACGGCCCGTGTGTAGGCCTGCGCCCGACCGTCCGCCCTTCCAGGCCTCAGAGGAGGCCGCAGCTAGGCCCGAGTGGGGGCGGAGGTGGGGGAGGCGGATATGGCGGAGGCCGCCAGGGGGTGACTCCCTCCTTATCTCACACGTGTCTCAGTGCACAGGGAGCGGGGACCGGACGGCGGTGTGCTCGGTCACCATACAGGGATAACACTTCATACACAGTATGTGCTGCGGCCAGAGCAAGATGGCGCCTGCCCACATGCGGCGTGTGAGGGAGGGAGCGCCGCCATCTTGGATCACTGAGGGAACAGACGGTGGAGGAGGGAGAGAAGGAGCAAGGCCTGAGCACACCCGGCCTGCGAGGCGGGACCGAGCCGGACACTCCCTCCTGTCAGCACGGGCTGTCACTGTCTGGTGTCTGATACTGGGGCATAGTGTACAGCGAAGTGTGTAATACAGGTGGGGCACAGTGTACAGTGCTGTGTAATACAGGGGGGGCACAGTGACAGTGTGTGAATATGGGGGGGGCACAGTGTACAGGACTGTATAAAATACAGGGGGGCACAGTGTAGGGCTGTGTATACACCTGGGTGTCGAAAGATGATGGCGGCCTGAGCAACTGCGCATGCACACGCCGGGTACGTGCATGTGTAGTTACTTATGTCACCACCATCTTTGGACACCCAGGTGTATACAAAGATGCCGCTTCCACTGCAAGTGTTAAGATAAAGTTACTGGTGTAGGACTCCCCCACCAGTGCCACATATCCAGGTCGTCACATACCTTCACTGACCACCTCCCACCACAAGTGTAAAAATTAAAAGTTGCTGATTCAGGACTCCCCCCACCTACTGCCCCCATAGCTGAGCTGCTGCAGAACATTGTATAAAAAGCTGAATGGTGGCAAACTGACCCAGCAATATTTGGTATATGCATACATCAAAATCAAGGGAAATCGTCTTCATTACATTAGAATACACCAAAAAGAGTTGACAGTTGAAGATTACTGGCTTCATAAAGAACACTTAATAAAACAATTGGTTCATCAGGAGTGAATAGCTATGTTATGGGGCTTGTTCTTGTGCCCCAGGTCGCCCAGGGTAGGGTTCTGATAATCCCCTTCTCACCCATAGCTATTCACTCCTGATGAACCCATCTTTGTATCTCTGATGGGGGAAACGCGTTGAGTGTCGCACTTCAGGATAAGATGAGTATATTTGTGATCTATATATGACTGAAGTGGAACATCTGCCTTGCTTGATAGAGGTCCTGACTGACCTTTGGTTGGACAGGGAAGAGGGGCACTAATGTGTATCCTAACACAGGGTTATCTATCTGATAAAGGAATTGGTTGAATTTTAGTGTATGATGGGAAAACTGTATGGGTAGAGGTGGGTATATTGGGTAATACTACATATACCAGGTGGAGAGGGGTACCCTTAGACATAAATTCAGGACCCAGTGATCTGCCACAGCATAAAAACACCTCCCTATGAGAGTATATAGGATTCATGAGAAGTACCACCATATTTTCGGGTTGACATTTCCTAAAGTGGTCTTTTTCCATCACCACTGAGTTCAAGGGATGGACCCAGACTCGCTAGGATTAACCCTATATTTTTGGACCTACTAAGTATATTGAAACAAGGGGGAGTCCAGAAAAATTCATTATGACCCACTCCCAGTCACCATAAGGTACAGCAGGGTAAGCAGTCGTGGTACGGGGACACCATCTTGAGGGTTTTTACGTGTTGAAAACTCCATTGACGGGCAGGGTAAGCCAGGGAATGAACAGGGTCATTCTTTCCCCCTTCTGTTTGTATTGAATGCTCGACTGTATAAGTTGGGACTGATTGTTCCCATTGTTTTAAGAGAAACCAATAAAAGTTACATTTTAGAAGTAAGTACCTTTGCTGAAAAAATATGAAATACACCAGGATTACTTATATCTTTCATTCGGTGAGCTAGATTCCTTATTACCAGACATCTTCAATGGTTTATTTGGAGATGTCACCGAAGTCGCCCATGTCAGAGTTTCAAAAGTGCGGTCTTCCACAGGCTCATATTTTGATCATCCTTGAAAGTGATTCTAAATTAAGGACTGAAGATGAGAGACAACATTGTATGGAATGAAATTCCAGATGAAAATAAATACTCTCAGCTCCACAACAGTGTTATTAAAAACATGATTCACAGTCCCTGTGGTGAAGCCAATCCTAACTCTCCCTGTATAGATAATGGCAAGTGCACCAAAAGATTCCTGAAGAAGGTGCAAGAATACACTATCAAACAAAAGGATGGCTATCCAAGTTACCAAAGAAACATTGGCCGAACATAATTCAAAGTCAATTCATGGGTCGTTCCATATAACTCCTATTTGCTAAAAAAAAAATACAACTGCCATTTTAATGTTGAAATATGTGCATCCATCCAAAGTGTTAAGTATTTATTTAAATACGTATAAAAATGACACTACAAGGCTAATATTTAAAGTGCTCAATAAGAAATTAAACACGAAACAAACCAATTTGTCTAACTCAATATTCTTATCTTTTTATTTGCTGGGGTTCTTGGTACATATATTCGCCAATATCTGCTTGCTCATCAACCACTTCACGGTGACCCCAGATCTGAGGAGTCCTACGCTGACATCCCTGTCCTCCTTTTCCTCCCTATCCCACTTCTAAGTAGGTGGACACCATCTCAACCTCAGGCCACCTGGGGGCGATGAGGGTGCTAAATGCAGCTGCGGAGCCAGCAACTCCACATATTAAAGGGATCCTGTCACCTCCAGAACGCCTTCTAAGCTAGCAAAACATGTCTCTGCAGCATCCCATCACTAATCTCACACTTCTTTTGTCTCTTAAAAGCATCTTGTGAAAGTGCATAAAAACGTTTTAATAATCATTAGTGATTTTAATTAGCAGGGGCTATATACTTTAGGCCTTAGGGCGTGTTGTTTTGCAGCTCCAGGATCCAGCCCCTCTCTGTCTGTGTTCCTTTGCTTGTGCAGGCTTTACCCTCCCCCCTCTCACTTACAGAATGCAAATCATTAGTCCTGCCTTCAGCTCCACATCACAGCAGCACAGACAGATAGAGGGTGGATCATTCGGGGCATGAAAATGAGTACCTAGGGAGGGCTTAGAGTCTCACAGGGGACGCCCTGTGAGACTTATTCAGAGCCAAGAAGTCTCAGATTTGTAAGTGTATATTGTTGATTATTCCAATGTTACAGAGCGCTTTTTTTTTTTACAGAAAAGGAGCACTAATAATGATCTGTCATGGTGCAGGGACAGGTATTAATAGGGTTGGGGGTGATTTGGAGGGGTCAGGTTCCCTTTAAACATAAATAGAAAAAAAAACTGCACAGCATTCAAGATATAGTGTGAACTGGTGCAAGCTGCGATGCTAGAACAAACAACTAGAAAAAAATCACTACAGCACTCAGTTACTACCAAAAATGCACACATGCTAATAAGCGGATTATATATGAGGAAAAAATGTAAAAACTTATTTTTATCTATCTATCTATCTATCTATCTATCTATCTATCTATCTATCTATCTATCTATCTATTTTGTGCAAAAAGGCTGCAGCACTCAAGTTTCAGATGTTATATTGCCTTTATTGGCCTTCAGGTTAAATGGCGACGTTTCGGTCCTCAGACCTTCTTCCAGCAGTCACTTAGGGCAAATGCTGGGGATTTTATACATCCTCCTATGTCAAACCTTATTATTCAATTAAAAGTTTTACAATCATTTTACAGTGCATAAACAACTTACATTAGTGTTACATATTACATAGTGATTGTTATTAGTGCTCCTATAGTCACTGATTACATTTGTACAGTATAGATCTCTCTACTTATAGTTTGTTTCATGAGTAAGGTCAATTGCAGTCCAGGTGCCTGCCTAATTACACATAATCGTTATATTATACTAGCACGGCGTGTTAGTCGCCATGTGCGGCGTCTCTCTGACCGCGCGCCGCCATTACGGCGTTGTTTACATGTTTCCGCGCATGCGTACGTGCGATGCGCGTCCCTAGTTACTAAACTTAGCCGGAATCGCTTCCAGCGCCATCTTAGCCGACTCGCTCGTGCGCTGTCCTACTACAGCGTCTGACCGTGCGAGTTCACATATTTTTCCTTCCTGTATCTAGGTACTTATTTTAAACTGGTCAATTTACATTAAAAGATTGTTAGATCCACTTTATGTGTATTTTACTCACAAAGTATATCATATAAATAGTGTTATTAGATAAAATTAGTGTTAGATTAACAGCAAGATTATTTTCTTAAAGTGACAGTGCAGTTTTGCTATTCTTTCTTATACTTTCAATTTTTCTTTAGTATTTTTTCTCAAACTTTTGCCTTTAGTCTCCTATACAGGAGATGATAAGGATAGTTTGTTTATATCAAAAAATAATTGCTATGTAAATTAACACCTGTATATTTGTGTACACCATGGCTTTTTCATATACATGATGTATTAGGTTCCCAGTTTTAGAGCGCATCCCAATTCTGGGTTGTAGCACTCCCCTGTCAGTACGGTGTCTAGGGCAATAACTCCCTTTGCACCACCTGCCCAAGACAAACCACGGACTCCCTACATTCAGTCGTACTTTTTTTAATAAAAAATCTCTGCACAAATATTGCACTTATGAATTTGAAGCACTGAGAATGCACTTTATATATACGGTATATATATATATATACCGTATTTTTCGCTTTATAAGACGCACCTGATTATAAGACGCACCCCCAAGTTTGGTGAAGGAAAAGAGAAAAAAAATATTTTTTAATGTTAAATGGGGTCCGTCTTATAATGCCAGTGTCCGTCTAAGGCTGGTATCACACTGTCCGTGTGATATACAACTAGGTTGGACGTTTCACACATGATTAACTTTGAATGGCCTCCCCCCCTGTCAGGACAGGAGTGTGGAGCTACTTAAAAACACAAGCAGCTGACGCTCGCATCCAGACGTCCAGAGAGGGGGAGGCCATTCCAGTTTAATCATCTATGACACGTCCAACTTGGTCGTATTTCACACTGACTAGTGAATAGGCAGAGCTGGGAGAGCAGTGCACTCTGCACTGTGCTGTAGTGTGATGCCCTGTAATATAGAGGCAGAGCTGGGGGAGCAGTGTACTTTGCACTGTGCTGTAGTGTGATGTCTTGTAATATAGAGGCAGAGCTGGGGGAGCAGTGCACTCTGCACTGTGCTGTAGTGCAATGTCCTGTAATATAGAGGCAGAGCTGGGGGAGCAGTGCACTCTGCACTGTGATGTCCTGTAATATAGAGGCAGAGCTGGGGGAGCTGTGCACTCTGCACTGTGATGTCCTGTAATACAGAGGCAGAGCTGGGGGAGCTGTGCACTCTGCACTGTGATGTCCTGTAATATAGAGGCAGAGCTGGGGGAGCTGTGCACTCTGCACTGTGATGTCCTGTAATATAGAGGCAGAGCTGGGGGAGCTGTGCACTCTGCACTGTGATGTCCCGTAATACAGAGGCAGAGCTGGGGGAGCTGTGCACTCTGCACTGTGATGTCCTGTAATACAGAGGCAGAGCTGGGGGAGCTGTGCACTCTGCACTGTGATGTCCTGTAATATAGAGGCAGAGCTGGGGGAGCTGTGCACTCTGCACTGTGATGTCCTGTAATACAGAGGCAGAGCTGGGGGAGCTGTGCACTCTGCACTGTGATGTCCTGTAATACAGAGGCAGAGCTGGGGGAGCTGTGCACTCTGCACTGTGATGTCCTGTAATATAGAGGCAGAGCTGGGGGAGCTGTGCACTCTGCACTGTGATGTCCTGTAATACAGAGGCAGAGCTGGGGGAGCTGTGCACTCTGCACTGTGATGTCCTGTAATATAGAGGCAGAGCTGGGGGAGCTGTGCACTCTGCACTGTGATGTCCTGTAATACAGAGGCAGAGCTGGGGGAGCTGTGCACTCTGCACTGTGATGTCCTGTAATACAGAGGCAGAGCTGGGGGAGCTGTGCACTCTGCACTGTGATGTCCTGTAATACAGAGGCAGAGCTGGGGGAGCTGTGCACTCTGCACTGTGATGTCCTGTAATACAGAGGCAGAGTGGGGGAGCTGTGCACTTTGCACTGTGATGTCCTGTAATATAGAGGCAGAGCTGGGGGAGCTGTGCACTCTGCACTGTGCTGTAGTGCAATGTCCTGTAATATAGAGGCAGAGCTGAACCGGAGGAGCTGTGCTGTAGTGATGATGCTCGGCCTCCAGCCCTGCCAGCTTCAGATCTAGTGCAGTGTGAATGAAGATCGGCCACTTCCTGGTTCTCAGCTCTGCGACACAGGGGCTTAGCAAACAGAGCAGAGGGACCTTGGAATGCTGATACAAGGTACGGATCTGCCCTGCTCTGCCCTGCTCTGCCCCTGTCATCATGGCAGTGATTCAGCACAAGCTTAGTGCTGATTCACTTGCATCTGCTGCTACAACCCGCTCCTTCATTACTTTAATAGCCCGGCACGATCTCCCCAGCAGCTGCAGGAAGCTGGGGAGCAGCCAAATGTGCCGGCTATTAGAGTAAAGGAGCGCTCCCTGCTCCCATGCCCAGCTCTGTGCGCTGTCTTCAGTGCGCATGGAGAAGTGAAGTGAATATTCATATCGGTAATGAGCGGGGACACGTGGTTCTCCTGCCGCTTGATTCTTCAGCAGGAACCATTCCCTGCCACTTCTGACCCCACTTCACCGCTACCCCACCCCCCCAAGTAACCCAGGATGCCAGAATGTTATATTCCGATTATAAGACGCACCCCCACTTTCCTCCAAAATTTGGAGGAAAAAAAGTGCGTCTTATAAAAGGAAAAATACGGTATATATATATATATATATATATATGAACAATAAATATATTTAAAAACATTTTTCTCTACTTTTTGCCTTATTAATAAACTAATGAATTGTTATGGAATAATACCAATGGCTAAAGTACGACTGAATGTACTCCACTTTTTACACGTATCTATCCATCTATCTATATCCTCTGAATCAAATTTTAGACAAGACAAGGTGCAACTCTTCACTTCAATGCAGAAATGCTGTAAGACTGATGTTATTGAATGAGTCAGATCTGATCAGCATGTTATTCCACAACTCTTTTGGACCTGAATAAAAAAATCACAACATGTATGAACTGGGACCATGGGGTGGGGGCTACGCTGCATGTTCATACAGACTTGTGAGGGGGCGGGAATGTAAGAACTTGTAGCCTCCAGGGTCCACACCATTGCCACACATCCTGTCACAACTGCTGCATGATGGTGAATTTCTCTGTCCCCTGAGGGAGGGGGGAGAGCTGAAGAGCAGGTATGATTTTATTAATTTATAAGCGATCTATAGAGCCTAGAACTGTAGTGCCCAGCTCTCCATCATGTAAGAGGGAGAGACAGTACTAAAAAGATATCTCTCCCCGGAGTTCCCCTTAAATGACTTTGGTCTTCTTCTCTGTACCTGATCTACTTGAGCCTTGTCCTTTTTATACACTGGAGCCCAAGTATATTGTAACGTGGAGCCCACAGTATTTTAAGTGTGCACAAGAAGTCTTTAAGGTGACCATAAACATACATTTTGCAATCAGGAAAAACTTTAGGAAACTTAACTGTCTCTGCTCTCTTGTAAGGCTACATTCACACACTGCTTCTTTTTTTTTACACTTTTTTGCGCACACTTTTAGCCCACGTATTGTGGCCGCGCAAAAAAGCACAAAAAAAGAAGCAGTGCTTTCACACATCACGCTTTTTTAGCATAGAAAAATCCGAATTGCCCCGGATCCTCACAGACAGATGGAAACCGGATGGCAGATAGCTTCCATCCGGCCCCATTGCATACTATTGGGCCGACATTTGATCCGGGGCTGTCAGGTTCACCCCTGACAGCCCCTGATCGGATCGTCCCGTGGTGTGAAACCGGCCTTGGATCACAGATCATGCAGTTATACAAGTCTCCATCCTGCATCAGTCTTGATTGACTGAAGCGTTAACATCGCTAGTTCAATGCTCATTACAGATGCAGCCATTCAGTGTCTGTGCTGTTGTGAGGTGCAGTGATCAAGTTGAACCCTGGGGGATGATGAGTAAGGGCTGTTCATTATTTTAACCCATTTCAGGTCTGTGAGTTAAAGGAATCCTGTCACCTCCAAAAAGCCACCTAAGCTATAAAATCATGTCCCTGCAGCATCCTATCACTAATCTCACACTCCTTTTGTCTCTTTAAAGCATCCTGTCAGAGTACATAAAAACGATTTTATACTCACTCATTAGGCATTGTAATTAGTAGGGACTATATTCTTTAGCCCTTAGGGCGTGTTGTTTTGCAGGTTCCAGGATCCACCCTCTCTCTCTCTGTGTTGCAGTGAAGTGGAGCTGAAGGCAGGACTAATGATTTGCATTCTGTGAGTGACAGAGAGGGGGAGGGCAAAGCCTGCACAAGCAAAGCAGCACATGGAGAGAGAGGGTGAATCCTGGAGCCTGCAAAACAACACGCCCTAAGGGCTAAAGAACATAGGCCCTGCTAATTATAATGCCTAATGAGTGAGTATGAAATAGTTTTTATCTACTTTCACAGGGTGCTTTTAGGAAACAAAAGGAGTGTGAGATTAGTGATAGGATGCTGCAGGGACGTATTTTTGTAGCTTAGGTGGCTTTTTGGAGGTGACAGGATCCCTTTAAAGAAAAAAAAGACAAATGGGCTTTTGTCAGTGCAGACCTCTACATCATGGTTCAGAGTAATTGTATGCATTTCCTATTCATAGACATAAGTTCCTTTCTGTCAAATACTTGTTTCTTGAAGCTTTTCAGCAATATATCGCATATGCTGTTTTTAGTATATTTTTTTTGTATACTACAGCTAGTACACCACGCATGGTCATGTTTTCAGACACCTTTTAATGGAGTTTTCATAGCTCTACATATACCTTTCTAGCATGTTTGAGCTGCAGCATAAATGAGAAAGTGAAACTTTAAATGGAGTTTATCAGTGCAGAATTACTGTCCGGCTTCTGGTGCTCTTTACCTGTGTCCAAACAGTTCAGTGCACCTTCCCACTTGTTTTTTTTTCTGTCTCTTTCCCTCTCTGCTTCTTGTAAAGACAGCTGTCTGTCATGGAAAAGCAGATGCAAAACAAGTTGATAAGAACATGCACCTAATTGTTTGGCCACTCATAGAGAGCGTTTACTTTTACAGGCATATTACCTTCAATGTGGTGCTCGCCCTCCTGCAGGTTTGCACCAAGTGCTCCACAGACCACCACATGTTCTCCTATGGGTGCAAGCAGGAGGGGCAGCTGGCTGCGAGTGGCCAGAACACTTCCCACTACGATGGCCAATTCCCGCATAATCCGTTTTCTCAGTCGCCTCATTATGGGTCACAGGACCCCATGGGTATTATGCTGCTGTCATTAGGAGGCTGCCACTAAGTGAATATAAAATAAAAAAAAAAAACAGATTAGCTCCTCCCCTGCAGTATACACTCTCTGGCTGACATGAGCCAAACCAGTTTCAGCTTAGTGTCTGAAGAAGGCAGATGCGGTCTACTTACTCACATCCTTTTTTCTTTTGTCTTTTTTTCCTTTTTTGCTGACTTTGCACGGAAGAAGATACTAGACGGGCCACAGTTCCCTTAAGGGCACCGCTCTCCCACAACCACCAGCATACGGGAACGTGGAGTCCCGCCTCCACGTACCCCCTTCTGCTACGTTGGATTACTTAATGGGTTACGCCTAACTTTTTGGAATCCAGCAGGGTGATGTTCCCTAAAGGGTGCTGATCTCCCACAACCTCCCAACAGAAGGTCACGCAGAGTGTTGCCTCCCTGTATCCCCCGCTGCACCTTGCGTAGACACGTCCTTTTCTTTCCCTGTTCTGTGCCCCTTTTTACCTGGGGCCATCTCTGCATCACTACTGCAGGACAGCAGTGATGCATGTCAGACAGGAGAGTACTGTTCTCCCCATCCTCCCATACTGAAAGGGAGCCTGGGTGGTAGCTCCAACAGGAGTCTCTTTTTATATGCCTTCACCACAGCCTATAGGCAGAAAACCCTCTACCTGCAGCTGCGGTGGCCCCGCATTCTGCATCAAGTGAGACTTTTCTCATTGGGTTGGTCACGGTGGAGGGCTCCCCTGGCTGTTCCTGGTGGTCCCCGGCCTCTCCATGACTCTCACCGGTGTTCTCCCCTCGGCCATGGGCAAAAATGTAGGTCCCGGCTTGGGTCTTTTCTGCCAGTCCACCCCCTGAATGACGTGGACTTCCCGCTCACACCCCCGGTCCGCCCCTCAGATGACGTGGACTTCCTGCTCATGCCCCCTGGTCCGCCCCGCAGATGACGCGGTATTCCCTCTCACGCCCCTGGTTGATGTCACTTTTGGCTCGGAAAGGCCTCCTGACGTCGATCCTCTCGGGTACGCCCGCTACTTTGGCAACTCTCGCTCATCTCAAGATTTGCAGTTTGCCTCCCGCAGTGGGATACTTCTCTTCCTGCACACATGTAGGGCTTGTTTGTGCTGGCCGGCACTTCCAGCATACAGACTCTATCCCCTCTGCGACCACTGCACTTTTCACCTGCAGTATAGGGACACAAGACCATCGGGCTGCATCAGGAGGCTCAGGACCATCCGTCCCTGGTAAGAAGCTCAGCTGTTCTGGCTGCAGTTTGTTTCCTGATTAGCTCCCTCAGCATATACACAGACCTTGATAGTGTTATACCTTTTTTCTTTTGTGTGCAATTTATTCTACACTCATCAGCCTAATATGCAGAACTCAAGAGTCTACAAAGAAAATTCCAAAGCCACACACAGTCTCCTATGCCTCTTGCATCGCCTGCCATACTGACTTGCCGCGTGGTCTTGCCCCCACACTGCCAGGTCTGTGCCCCTACTGAGGCCCAGGCGCCCTGGACTCAGCAAATTGTGCAGCGCTTGCAGCTTCGACCGCGATTGCCATTTACAGAGTGCTTTGGCTCAGAAAATGGAGGGCAGGTTCTGCGTCAAAAAAGTCCCTAACTAATACCATAGCGCCGCCTTTTTGGTGAGAGACTGGACAAACTTATTTCGGACGCCACTGGAGGGAAGAGTACCTCTCTCCATCAGCACAAACCAAGACATTTTTGTTAGACGACAACAGACTCGTTTTAGTTTGTTTCGCAACTCCTTCGGCTGCACTTCCTCCCAGGCGCCCTCAAGTGCGATCTGTTCCCCGTGTAGGTATAGGGGTTCCCAGTCGATCTACAAGTCAAATCCATCTTGGCAGACCAGGCTAAAACAGGCTAGGCCTAAGAGATCCAGATCCCATAGGTTCTCCTCATCATGACTTGCCCTCATCCCCGGAAGACACCACCATCATAGGCGGCAGCCTGCTCTTATTCCGCCACATCTGGCTTATCGTTGTTGAGGACATGTGGGTCAAAGAACTGGTGTCTTCCGGTTACAACATTAGATTTTATTTCCCAACGCCCGACCCGGTTTTTCCCCCCCAATGTCTGGAGTGAGAGAGAGCCTGCGCCTTTTTCCAAGCCATCACTTGACTTCATCGAGCCAGGGTCATCATTGCCGTTCCAGAAACTGAATGCTTCAGAGGTTTCTATTCAAACCTCTTTGTTGTTCCCAAAAAGGACGGTTTGGTACTCCCATTCTGGACCTAAAATATCTAAACAAATACATCCAAATCCGTATGTTCAGAATGGAGTCCCTCCGTTCCATGATCGCGGTTATGGCGGAGGGAGAATTCTTAACCTATGTAGACATTCGGGATGCGTACCTCCACATTCTGATTTCCCATGCCCACCAACAGTTCCTGCGTTTTGCAGTTCACACGGAGCATTTTCAATTCGAACGGGTATCATTTTCAAACCCTTTGGGTTTGCCACTGTGCCCGAGATATTCACAAAGGTCATGGTGGTCGTCATGACCATCCTACACTCCAGAGGTGTAGTCATCCTACCTATCTAGATGATATCCTGATCAAGGCCCCTTCCTTCTCAGACTGTGTAGAGAGCATGCAAATTACCATAGACACGGTCTCTTGTATGGGATGGCTGGTCAATCTGGACAAATTATCCTGAACTCCAGCCCAGACAATCACCTTCCTGGGGATGGTTTTCGATACCTCCTGCGGGTTGGTGATTCTCCCTCGGGACAAATGACTAGCCTTGCGTCACGGAGTCCACACCCTTCACCGTCCCTCTCCTCACTCCATCCGCTTTGGAATGAAGCTTCTGGGCAGAATGGTGGCGGCAACAGAAGCGGTTCCATTTGACAAGATTAATTTTCAGCCTCTGCAACTGGCTCTACTATCATCTTGGGACAGGAGCCCCTTCTCCCTCGACAGGAAATTTCGCCTGTCGCTTTCGGTCAGATGGGCACTCCGCTGGTGGATTCAGTCTGCTTCCCTCTCTCGGGGGAGGTTGATTCTCCCTGTCAATTGGGCGATTCTCCCTACCGACCCAGTCTGGTGGGTTGGGGAGCAGTTTTCCGCTACCACACCTCGCAGGATCGCTGGTCTCCGCAGGAATTTACCCTTCCTATCAATCTGCTGGAAATACGGGCCATAGCCTTGGCCCTCCAAGCTATCCAGCACCTCCTGGTGGGTCGCCACATTTGCGTTTATTCAGACAACGCCACAGCGGTAGCGTACATCAATCATCAAGGAGGCACCCGCAGCAGAGCACTGTGCGAAGTGGAGTTAATCCTTCGCTGGGCCGAGATGACTCTGTCCATCATCTCGGCATTGCACATCCCGGGCATAGAAAACTGGACAGCAGACTTCCTCAGTTGCGAGGGTCTCGTCGCGAGAGAATGGTCTCTGCACCTGCATGTGTTTCAGCAGATTTGCCGCCGTTGGGGAACTCCAGATGTGGACCTGATGGTGTCATGCCTGAAGGCCAAGGATCCCATGTTCATGGCACTATCCAAGGTCCTTCGGGGCGGATGCACTGGTTCAACAAGTGGCACCAGTTCCGTCTCCCTTACTTCTTCCCTCCACTACCCCTAATACCAATGGTAGTGAGGAAAATCAAATCGGAAGGAGTCCCAGTCCTCTTGGTAGTCCTGTATTGTGCCAGGCACGCTTGGTACGCCGACCTGGTACAACTCGTCGCCATCCTGCCAGGAGCTGCTAACTCAGGGTTTGATCTGCCACCAGAACTCTTAAGGCCCTGAGTTTGATGGCATGGCTGTTGAGACCTGGATGCTCAATCAGGCCAGTTTTTCACCAGAAGTGATTAGCAGTATGATCAGAGCTAGAAAACCCATCTCGGCCTGTATTTACCATCGCACATGGAAAACCTTATTTTCTTGTGGAAGGATCGGGGGCATTTTCCCCTTGTTTTTTTCTCTCCCGGTGGTACTGGGTTTTCTTTGATCTGGGCTGGATTCGGGCCTAGCACCAAGTTCCTTTAAAGGTCAAATATCAGCACTGTTGGTCCTTTTCCAATAAGAGCTCGCAACAAGACCTCAAGTCAAGACCTTCATTCAAAGAATGTCTCGGTTAGTTCCCCCTTACCCGGAGACTGTTAGAGCCATGGGATCTCAATTTGGTCAGGGACACACTTCAGAGACCCCCCCTTCGAGCCTCTGAAATAAATTTTACTCTCTCTTCTGTCCTGGAAGATGGTTTTCCTTGTGGTGATCACTTCCATAAGACGTGTCTCGGAATTGGCTGTGCTCTCTGGTCAAGTACCTTTCCTTACATTACACCAGGACAACGTGGTGGTACGGCAGGTTCCCTCTTTTTTTTTTTAATATAATTCTTTATTTTAGAAAAGTTTTGAATTTTCATAACAGGGAAGAAAACACACATTACTTCTCAGTCAGTATATCCATACAAATATCATGTAGATCGGCCAAAATAGTCAGGCCCAAATTCAGCAAATATTATATATTTTTTTGTGCGTCTACAATGTAGACACTGCCATAAAGAGTTAGGATCTACAGCATGGGTTCCCTCTTTTCTCCCGAAGGTGGTCTCGCCCTTCCTTCCTTTTCTCCGGCACATGTGCACCATTTCGAGAGAGCTCTGCATGCCTTGGACCTTGTGAGGGCTCTTAGATGCTACGTTTCTAGGACAACCCCTTTTCAAAAGACGGATACTCTGTTTGTCCTTCTGGAAGGTCATAGAAAAGGCATAGCCACTTCCAAATTCTCACTGGCCAGGTGGATAACATCGGCCATTCAGGAATCCTATCGGAACATGGCCATTCCAGGCGGGTTAAGAGCACACTCTACTCGTGCGGTAGGTGCATCCTGGGCTGTTCAACACCAGGCATCGCCAAGCAGGTGTGTAAGGCGGCGACCTTGTACAGCCTGCATATGTTTGTGAAACACTATAACATCCATACTAAGGCCTCTGCATATGCAAGCCTTGGTAGATGTGTTCTGCAGGCAGCGGTTGCGCACCTCTAGAATGGAGTGACTCATGAGGTATTGTATTTTTGCGGGTTCTGTTTCCCACCCGGGGACTGCTTTGGGATGTCCTTTGGTCCTGTGGCCCCCAATGAGGCAACTGACAAAAAGGGATTTTCGTGTTTACTCACTGTAAAATCCTTTTCTCTGAGCCTGTATTGGGGGACACAGCACCCACCCTGTTGCCCCGTTCAGGCCATATGTCGTCTCTGGGTTCTTTGAGTTGGCATATTACCTTTTTGTTGCGATTATTTTCTTCTACTGCTTAGTCACTGGACTGGTTCGGCTTGTGTCAGCCAGAGGGTGTATATTGCAGGGAGGAGCTAATGTTTTTTTTTTTATATTCATTTAGTGTCAGCCTCCTAATGACAGCAGCATAACACCCATGGTCCTGTGTCCACCAACATAGACTCAGAGAAAAGGATTTTACTGTGAGTACACACAAAAATCCATTTTTTGCAAGCATTCAGCCATTGACCTGTCACAGGAAGGCTATGCTGGCACTGTATGGGCTGTACCCTTCATAATATTTGTCCAAAAGTCAAATCCTATAGGATATTACTCGAGAAGAAGGGAGGGCTTGTGGACCACTTAATGTTCACTTCAGCATTAGGAAATACATTAGATTAAACACATTTTTTTTTTTATTCATTCTACTACTAACATCCTACAGATGGGTATGCTAAAGCGCTCCGCAGATTATTAGCTAGCGCTGTCAGCTGTCTTGCAGGGGTAAAACTGCTGACATTACTTTTAATCTTGGTCCCCAGAGACGCTCTGCCATCTGATCTGACCAGGCATAGAGAAATGCACCTGCTTTCAGGGGGTACAACTTCAAAGGCCCATCAATATTCTGCTGTATAGTACTCTGTATGATCTTAGCAAAAATGTCGCCCAGATGTCTCCACAAATAATGAATTACATGTCATACCAGATGCTGATGTCCTCTTGTATATAGGAAATATACTGAAGTATGTTGAAAATTTCATGACTTGCTCACTTGAGTGTTTGATTATCTTGGTAATTGTATGTTTTTGATATTTTGCAGAATAAAATCAGCTAATGATTGTTCAGAGTCATGGAAGAAGATGTGGCGGAGCTTGCACTGCGAGCAACAGAACCGCATGCATTTTTTCACACTTCAGGTACTTCTAGGTTTACATGGATGTGTGTTAACTCCCAAAGGCTGGGGTCACGCTTGCGTTATGACCCTAGCCTGGCGCATCCGTCAAGAACTTAATGCAAGGTAGGCATAGCGCATAGCGTTAATGGCAGGTAACACTATGCGCCGCCTGCATGTGCAATGCTATGGTGACATCCAGCTTAACTCACTCGCCGGCTCCACTGAGCAGACCCGGATATGTGCTTTTGCAGAGCGCACAGGAAAAAGCTGCAAGCAGAGTTTCCTGTCCACTGATCAAAAGCACATATCCGGGTCTGCTCAGTGGAGCCGGCGAGTGAGTTAAGCTGGATGTCACCATAGCATTGCACATGCAGGCGGCGCATAGTGTTACCTGCCATTAACGCTATGCCTACCTTGCATTAAGTTCTTGACGGATGCGCCAGGCTAGGGTCATAACGCAAGTGTGACCCTAGCCATATAGGACTATCAATACTATGTGACTACTAAGCACAGTATAGTGATCAAGAACATTTAATATTCTGTGGGATGAAAATGTAAGCAAAAGTGATAACTAAAACTGTAGGGAAACCAAAGAAAATTTCTAATAGGGATATTTACATGCACTGACTGTTGTTTCCTATCTTTTTACCCATCCCTGCTTTGCACATGTCAGTCACTCAGTTGCTGTAGCATTGTGTTAAGGCCCAGTTACACACACAGATAATTGTGCAGAGATTGTTCGCAGATCTCTGGTTGCAGTGGAATCATGGACACATTGTTCCATTTTTTGGCTGTGTACAAATGTGTCCATGATTTCATTACAACCAGAGATCTGCAAACAATCTCTGCACAATTATGTGTGTGTGTAACTGGGCCTTTACAGAGGTTGAACTGTCAGATGGCCTTGATGTGCTGTTCGCAAGAAGTGAGACTTAATTCAGACATGTCACATAGCCTGTGGCCTCACACTTATCACTCAGCAAATGTCCTAATTAGGACATTACATACAATTATATGTGCAACTGCTTATTCACTCCTTTGGTATGATCAAATAAAAGTGGAGTCCTCATCCCCCAACATATGATAAAGGGGATGATGTCTGCATTTCTCCCTAGGGTCACTTGAAAGCAAGGAGTACAAGTCCTGCTGTTACTCCCCAACACACAAAACCAGAAGTAAAGCTTTTCATGCTAATTCCCATCCCAAGCACCAAGAATAGTGACTGTCCACTATTAGGACAAACTCTTCTCATTCCCCATATTTAACCCCATTAAAATATATATAAAAAGCTTATACTCTCCTCAATTGTTGGCACTGTGCTAGCAGTTGTTGCCCCAGGACTTGCATAAGGTTGTTCCTTGATGCTAAACCCTCGCTCAATCACAACTGGCTTCTCTCTCCTGGACATATAAGCAGTTAGCAGGAAGTGAGCGGCCTTGCAGATTATGGCTGTGATATTCAGCCATTGTCTGCTCTAACACCTGCACATTGATCAAACTCTGCTCGCTGCTGTCAACACATTAAATGCCTCTGTAAGTCTGTAACAGCATCATTTACAGCACGCTGGTGGGGGCCACTTGTATGAGCTCTCTTTGGCGATCATACATCCGAGTGTCTGCTGATGACTCCTGTGTTTGTCATCTCTGCACTCCTATGATGGGGGTGCGCCACTCTAAATGCTTATCTGTGCTTCTGCGATGCGTTTATGGGGAGGGGCTGATAGGTTGCTGTGATAGGAAGAGATCTGCTTTAAAAGGAGGGAAGAGGGAGAGGAAAAAGGAATAAACATTTTTAAATCTTCCCCTCATTAAAGCTCAAGCAATAAAAAAATATAATGAAAACCTACAGATATGTGGTATAACCAGGTTTGTGAAAACCTCAAACATACTAGTTCATCTCAATGAATTAGAATATCATCAAAAATCAATGTAATACTGCCATCTTTCAGGGCGTTTTGGGGGCCCTGAAACACGTTGACTAATAAATCAATATTATATTCACTCTTTGATGTCTTGTGGAATATGGTAGCGTGGTTTTTAACCCTTTACCCACCCTACTTTAATTTTTCCATCATCGCCACGACAGCACCACCTGAGAGAGAGGACCGCCCATCCAAGACAGGAAACCTCTAAAATTAAAAAGGCGGGACTTCTGGACCTCAGTTTAGGTTTCCTGTCTTGGAGTGTGGGAGACCTCTGAAGCTCATGCGGTCCTGGCCTGACCCGGTAGCTGGAAGAACTGTCCTTACCTAGGCAGTGGCTCCGGACTTGGGTGCAGAAGCTCCTCCACGGGGTATCCCCTGCGGTGGTGGAGGGCACGTGGTCTGGAGAGGGCCACCAGCGGCCGGGTCTCGGCCCTTGTTGCCGCCCGGGGGTCGCAGCTGCAGGGTTGGTGGCTGCCCTGCACGACTGTGCCCCGGGTGAACAGGTTCCTTTCCGGGCTGGGCGCAGCGTTCCTGGGTCTGTAAGGGGCCTGGGAGAGGTTTTCCGGCGGCAGCTTTGAAATTTAGCGCCGGGAGCCGCTACTTCCGGTTTCGGGCGCGGGCCGGAAGTGACGCTCTGCGCCTGCGCAGTACAGACCAAGATGGCGGCGCCCAGCGTTCGGCGGCTGGGAGACGTTGCAGCAGCGGCCGGAGGTGTGGGGCAGTGCATGGAGGGTGGCGCCGGCCATAACGTAGTGATGGGGCAGCAGTCCCTTGCGACTCCCGACCCAGGGGAGCACCAGCAAGCTGGCAGCCACAAGTCCTCTCAGAAGGGGTCCAGGCAGGATGTGGACCCGAAAGCCCTCCGGAAGTCGGTATGCCTCTGGTGGGTGAGTGCCTTCGGGCTGTGATATCTGTATTTACACCGCCTTCTTGCTTGTTTCTAGGACGGCAAGAAAAAGGCGGCTAAACAAAGGCATAAAGACTGTGCTATCTGCAAAGTCCCTCTTCCAGAGGATTGTCTTAAGGATTTGTGCGCCCCTTGCATTGAGGACACTGTACGAAGTGCTGTTCCCAGTCTGGCCTCTAGCCTTAGGGATTTAGTGAGGGAAGAGCTGAAGTCCCTACAGAAATCCGGAAGGGATAGGGGGCGTAAGAGACAGAGGTCCCGGGCCTCTTCTTCTGGTTCTGACCGTGCCACTCGTAGTTCTCACAAGGGGAGACACAGGTCTCGTTCGTCCTCCTCATCCTCCTCCTCAGGGTCCTCCTCCCCAGATGGTAGTGGTGCTGGGAAGTCCTGTTTTCCCCGAAAAGACACTGATTTTGTGATTAAGGCTGTTCTTTCAACTATGGGGTTGGTGGATGCCCGTGACCCCTCTTCAGTGGAGGATTTAATGTTCGGTGGTCTGTCTTCCAAGAAGTGACGGACTTTTCCTTTGAATCAGCGAATCTAGGCCTTGATTGAAGATCATTGGGCTAAGCCTGATAAGAAGGGCGCTCTCTCCCATTTAGCTAAAAAGAAGTACCCTTTTGATGAGGAGGCCACTACTTCCTGGGATAGATCCCCCAAGCTTGACGTAGTGGTGGCCCGGGCGTCCAAGCGTTCCTCTCTTCCCTTTGAGGATTTGGGGAATTTGAAGGATCAGCTGGACAAGAAGGCTGACGGCTACTTGCGTAATTCCTGGGAATCCACTGCTAGCATCTTTCGTCCCTCAATTGCGGGTACATCGGTCGCTCGGTCCCTCATGATTTGGTTGCAGCAGTTGGAGGCTCTGGTGAGGGACGAGGCTCCTAAGGAGGAGATCTTGTCTTCCTTTCCTTTGGCTCTTTCTGCAGCAGCTTTTCTGGCGGATTCCTCGGCTGACTCCCTGAAATTGGCGGCAAAAGCTGCGTCCTTCTCTAATGCTGCTCGTCGGGCCTTATGGTTGAAGGCCTGGCCTGGGGATGCCCAAAGTTGTGTTATTTGCCTTGTATGGGTGATTTTCTGTTTGGCAAGCCACTGGATGAGATCTTTGAACATGCTAGTGACAATAAGAAAAATTTTCCCGCCGGCCTTCCGCCTTCCACCTTCCGTGGTCGTTCCTTTCGTAAGCCGCGGTTTGCCGAGCGGAAATCCCCTCGTCGGACCCAAGATTCTTGGGCCGACAAGAGAGACAAGAAGGCGGATTTCTTGTTCAAGGGTTCCTCCTTTGACAGGAAGCACCAGTCTAAGTGACGGCTCGCTCCGGGTGGGAGGATGGCTTGCCCACTTTCTCTCAGCCTGGTCCGACATTGGGACTTGCGATTGGGCTTTCGGTCTCCTCAGAGAAGGGTTGAAACTGGAGTTTGCTTCGGCTCCTGTGGGGTCCCTGGTGATTGTTTGTCAGCAGTCCGGAAAAATGCAATTTTCTGATGGGCGAGGTGTGGGCCCTTGTGAAAAAAGGGGTTGTTTCCCCGGTTCCTCCAGCCGAATGCGGCAGGGGGTTCTATTCCACACTGTTTCTCGTGCCATAGCCAGACGGCTCGTTCCAGACAATTATAAACCTGAAACGTCTGAACAGCTTTCTGGTCCGGCGTTCATTCAAGATGGAGACTTTGAACTCGGCTATTGTTTCCAGATTGTTTCATGGTAGTACTGGATCTGAAGGACGCATACTATCATGTTCCGGTTCATCGTCACTACCAACAGTTTCTGAGGTTCGCCCTGTACATGGAGGGCTCCCTCTGCCATTTCCAGTATCAGGCTCTCCCCTTTGGGCTGGCAATGGCCCCTCGGATTTTCACGAAGCTACTGGTGGAGGTGATGGCGCACTTCCACCGTCAGCAGATTTTGATTGTTCCGTATCTGGACGATCTGCTGATTGTGGGGGACTCCAGGGATCAGTGCCTCGACCGTCTGCAGAGGGTTCAGTATTCCCTGGGTCAGTTGGGCTGGATTGTCAATCTAGAAAAGTCCAGGCTGGTTCCTGTCACGCGTCAGCTGTTTCTGGGGATGATTCTGGACTCACAGTCTCAGCTTTGCCTCCTTCCGGAAGACAAACAAGTGCGTCTCCGGTCTTCCCTTTCTGCAGTTCGGGCATCCCCGCGAGTGACTTTGAGGAGGGCTATGTCTCTCTTGGGCTCCCTCACGTCCTATATCCCGGCAGTCCCCTGGGCACAGTTGCACTCTCGGGCCCTTCAGTGAGAGATTCTCCAGCATCAACGCGGGTTGGGGGCGACCTTGGACACATCGATTGTTCTATCCCCTCCGACTTTAGATTCTCTGGGGTGGTGGCTGGTCCCCGAGCACCTTTCCGTGGGCGTCCCGTGGGGTTGTCCGGTCTCCGACGTAATCACCACGGATGCCAGTTCCTGGGGATGGGGGGCCCACCTTCGGGACCTGTCCGCTCAGGGAGCCTGGGACTCGCGCCTCTCCAGGATGTCGTCAAATATGCGGGAGCTCCTGGCAGTTTGGGAGGCAGTTTCTGCGTTCCTTCCTTCCCTTCGGGGGCGCCATCTAAGAATTCTCTCCGACAACAGTGTGTCAGTGGCTTACTTGAACCATCAGGGAAGCACCCGGTCTCAGGCTCTCATGGGCGTTACACGGGACATTTGTCAGTTGTTGGAAGACCGTCACGTTTCCCTCTCTGCCCTTCACATACGGGGGGTGACAAATTCCCGGGCGGATTTTCTCAGCAGGGTGCGGCTCCGACAGGTGGAGTGGGACCTGGATCCGAGGGTTTTCGCTCAGATTGTGGACAGGTGTGGCCTTCCAGAGATGGATTTATTTGCAACTCGGGAGAACAGGCAGGTGCGCCGCTTCTGTTCCCTGAATCCCGGAGACCGGCCTTTTGCTGTGGACGCTCTGCTGATCCCCTGGTCCTCGGGTCTTCTGTATGCCTTCCCTCCCTTGGTCATGATTCCTGCAGTCCTTCGGAAGGTCAGGGAGGACGTGGCCAGACTCATCATGATAGCGCCCTTCTGGCCCCGGAGAGCTTGGTTCTTTTGGCTCAGTCGCCTGTCCGTGCAGGCTCCTTGGACTCTACCCCTCTCCCAGTCTCTCCTGTCTCAGGGGCCGGTCCACCATCCGCAGGTCTCGGGTCTCTGGCTGACGGCGTGGAACTTGAACGGTGGCTCCTGTCGCGTAGGGGGTTCTCAGACGGTCTTGTTTGTACACTGATGTCCAGTCGGAAGCCGGTTACCACCAATATTTATGGTAAAGTGTGGAAGAAATTCCTGTCCTCTTCGGGGGCGAGTCCGGAGGGTGAGGCTCCTGTGCCGGCTGTTTTAGAATTCCTCCAGAGGGGGTGGGAGATGGGTCTCTCTGTCAATACCCTGAAACTCCAGGTTTCGGCCTTGGGGGCCCTGTACCATTGTCCCCTCGCTCGGTCTTCTTGGGTGACGAGGTTTATTCAGTCTTGCAAGCGGGCCACTCCTGTTCCCTGTCCGAAGGTGCCTCCTTGGGATCTCAATTTAGTTCTGGATGCCTTAACCAAGCCTCCTTTTGAGCCTTTGTCCTCTGCTTCGCCTAAGGTCCTTACTCTGAAGGTAGTCCTGTTGGTGGCCTTGACGTCGGCCAGGCGTATTAGTGACCTGCAGGCCTTGTCGGTGGTGGGGCCTTATACTCAGATTTTGCAGGACAGGGTCGTGCTCCGCCTGGACCCTTCCTTTCTTCCCAAGGTGGCTACCAAGTTCCACAGGATGCAGGAGATTGTCTACCCTTCCTTCTGTGATCATCCGGCAAATCAGAAGGAAGAGGTTCTCCACACGTTAGATGTCAGGAGGGCGTTGCTTACCTACTTGGACAAGTCCGCTGCCTGGCGTCAGTCCCTTCCCTCTTTGTTTCCTTTCAGGGGCCTCTAGGGGTAAGACAGTGTCCAAGGGTACCCTGGCTAGGTGGTTGCGGGAAGCCATTGCTCTAGCTTATTCTTCTAGTCAGGTGCCGGTCCCGGTGGGCCTTAATGCACATTCCACCAGGGCGGTGGCTACGTCCTGGGCTGAGAAGGCTGATGTCCCCTTAGAATTGATCTGTAGGGCTGCTACTTGGTCTTCTCCTTCTACTTTCTTCAAGCATTACAGGCTTGATCTTTCTTCCACCGAGGAGGTGACCTTTGGTAGACGGGTTCTGCAAGCGGTGGTCCCTCCCTAATTTTCTTTTCTCTGAAATCTCTCAGGTGGTGCTGTCGTGGCGATGATGGAAAAATCTAAATTACTTACCTGTAATGGGTTTTTCCGGAGCCACGACAGCACCACCGCATCCCTCCCTATTGCCTGTTGGTGTGGTCACATTTGGGGCGTTTTGAATTGTTGATTTCTTTTGGTGGTGGTTGTGTACTAATGATTGTTGGGTTCCCCACTCCGGTCTCTGTAACCAAAACTGAGGTCCAGGAGAGGTCCCGCCTTTTTATCTCAAGAGGTTTCCTGTCTTGGATGGGCGGTCCTCTCTCTCAGGTGGTGCTGTCGTGGCTCTGGAAAAACCCATTACCGGTAAGTAATTTAGATTTTTTTGAAATACCGTATTTCTCTATCGCTTCATTGGGGGACACAGAATACCACGGGTGTATGCTTTTCTACCTCCTAGTGGTAGAAAAGCATACACCCGTGGTATCCGGTTTCCCCCAGTGAAGGCTCAGAGAAAGAGATTTTACAGTGAGTACACAAAAATCTTCTTTTCTCGAACTATAAGATGCTCCCATATTTTAGAGTAGGAAAATAGAGGAAAAACAATTAAGCAAAAAATGTGGTTATAATGCACTGTTATGGGGAGGGGAATGTGCTGGTGACACTTTATGGGGGTTATATCCCCATCCTGGGCCCCTTCCAGGTAATATATGAACCCCCCCCTACATGGTATATAATCGCCATCCTGGATATTATTATTATTATTATTAATAATTTATTAATAGAGCACCATTCATTCCATGGTACTGTACATGAGAAAGGGTTACATACAGACATGTTAAAAATACAACGAACAAAGTGACAGACTGATACAGATGGGATTGAGGACCCGGCCCTTGCGGGCTTACATTCTACAGGGCAATGGGGAGGGAGACAGTAGGTTGGGTCTGCTCGGGTGGTGCTGGAGTGGCAGGTCTGATGGTGGTGGAGCGCCGGGTCCAGTGGTGTTGAGGCGGCACTGTGGTCATTGCAGGTTGTAGGCTGTTCTGTAGAGATGGGTTTTCAGACTCCGTTTGAAGGTTCTGAGTGTAGGAGATAGTCGGATGTGATGGGGTGCAGAGTTCCAGAGGGTGAGGGATGCTCGGGTGAAATCTTGCAGGCGGTTAGATGAGGAATGTACAAGAGTGGAAGAAAGAAGGAGGTCTTGGGAGGATCGATTACAAGTTGGATGATATCGGGAGATTAGTTCAGAGATATATGGGGGGGACAGATTGTGGATGGCTTTGTAAGTAAATGTTAGCAGTAGAATATGGCCCCCAATCCTAGTATACAGCCCTTCATCCTGGGATACGTGCCCCCGCATTCTGAGATATAGCCTTCCATCCTGGGATACAGCCCTCCATACTGAAATATAGACCACATCCTGGTATACAGCTCCCCATCCTGGATATGACCCCCCCCCCCATCTTGGGATATAACCCTCCATCCTGGTATACAGCTCCCATCCTGGATATGTCTTCACCCTCCTGCATATGGCTCCCCATCCTGCATTTAGCTCCCCATCCAGGATATGGCTCCCCATCCTGGGATATAGCCCTCCCCCGTCCTGGATATTGCTCTCCATCCCCGGATATAGCCACTCATGCTGGATATGGCTCCCCATAATGGGATATAGCCCCCCAACGCTGGGATATAGCCCCCACCATCTTTGTACATTACCCCCATCTCAGATATGGCCCTCCCCTTCCCCCCATTGTGTTACATGACCCTCTCATTTTGAATATGCTCCCCCTCATCCTGGATATGGCCCCCCCATGCTGCCACACACAAGAAAATAACAATGTAAAACTCACCCTCCGGCGCTTGCCTCCGTCTTTTCTTGCTTGCAGCACTCGTGGTCCGAATCCACTACAGCGCAATGACATCATCACAGCCCTGCCCCGATCACATGACCGGCTGCCTCAGGGACACAGGAAGACTTGGACCGCGAGTGCTGCAAGCCGGGAGAGACAGAAGCAAGCGCCGAAGCATGAGTTGGGCTACGTTCAGACACGACGCATTTTTGAGCGCTTTACAAAAATGCGCAAATGCTCTGCGTCTGCCGGCTAAGTGAATGTGAAATTCACTTTGCTGTGCAGACATAGCGTAATTTTGCGAGTTGCTTTTATAAGAGAAAGCGTGGGCGTAAAAAGAATGACCATGTCAATTCTATACGCACTGGCACCCGCACTTTCTCCTGTAGGGGACGGCGCTGTAGGATCCGATGTCACAGAGGGGGAGGAAGAATGTGTTCCTCCTACCCTCTGTGACATGTGTGACCGCCCCATTTGATTTAGCAGTGTATTAATATACACTGCGAAATCTAAATTAAATAAAGTCGAATGTATTAAAAATAATAAAGAATGAATACTTACCCTTTCCGACGCCTCTTCGGGCTATCCGGAGCTGAGCCAAGGTCAGGTACTGACTGCAAGGACCTGGCATGATGTCATAAGGCGCTGATTGGCCGCTTACAGTCATGTGATATGTGACCTGCATATCACATGACCGCAAGCGGCCAATCACAACGCCCAATGTCATTATGACATCATTATGACATCATGCAAGGTCCTTGCAGGTCGATGCCTGCTGCTGCTCCCGGCTCCGGAACACCCGGCAGAGGGTAAGTATAAAAATCTTTCTTATTTTTTAATACATTTGACATCCTTTTACATTTGATTTTGCAGTGTATAATGCACTGCGAAATCAAATGGGGCTGTGATAGATGTCACCGGATTCTTCCCCCACTCTGTGATATCACTGAAGAAGTTGCCTCGTAAAAACACGCGGTGTGTGAATGCACCGCATTTTTTATGGGGCTTTTGTGCTTTTTTGCGCGGGTGCAAAACGCTGAAAAAAGCGTCCGCAAAAAAAACCTCTGTGTGATCACAGCCTCAGATTGTTTTTTTTCTTGTGTGCGGCAGCATGAGGGACCATATCCAGGATATGGGGGGGGGGGGCATATTCAAAATAAGAGGAACATGTACCACAATGGGGGGGGGGGGGGGCAGTATCCAGTGATGGAGAGGTGTACACTTCCTCTAATTTAATATGCCCTTCATCCATTTGCCCATCTTTCAGTGCTGTTTCAGTGGCGGGTGCAGTGCATATTAAATGAGCATGATGAGCAGGAGCACGTGACCTCCCGCTGCTTCAGCAGACCCCCGCAGCCTCCTCCCAGCCCACTCCAGACCCGCATCTCCCCCTAGCACGGCCCTACAGTCACATAGTCCGTATATTCGGACTTTGAAACTCCCCACTTTGCCCCAAATTTTTGGGGATAAAAAGTGTGTCTCAGGGTGGCTTCACACTTACGTTCCCCGCCGCTGCACAAGCCGAGCGCAGACACCATGCGTCCCTATGTTTAACATGGGGACGCATGGTGTATGCGCTTGGGTGCGATGGCCATGCGCACCCATTGCCCGCCATGTGTGATTTGTACGCATGCGGATGCTTACGTATAAATCACACATTCTTTTCCGCACCATGAACTGCAACATGTCACGTTCATGGTGCGGACGAGAATGAGGATGCTTGCGTACAAATCACACATGGCGGGCAATGGGTGCGCATGGCCATCCACACCCGAGCGCATACATCGTGTGTCCCCATGTTAAACATAAGGATGCGCGGTGTCTGCGTCCGGCTTGTGCTCCCCCGCCACAATACGTGGCGGTGGGGAACGCGAGTGTGAAGCCACCCTTATAGCCTGAAAAATACGGTAATGCCCTTTGGGGTTTCATTGACTGTAAACCATAATCATCAACATTTACATACATGAACACTTGAAATAGATCACTCTGTGTAATGACCCTATATAATATGTGTTTTCACTTTTTCTATTGAATTACTGAAATAAATTAACTTTTTGATGATATTCTAATTCATTGAGATGCTCTAGGTAGTATCTACCCCAAAATGGGATCAATAAAAACTTTGGCTCTGTGCAAAAAAATAAGCCCTCACAGCCGAATCCTAAAAATTGAAAACGTGATTTGATTTTTTTTCATACAAATTTCTGAGGTTATTTTCACTACCTAAACAAAACCAAAAACTATGCATGTTCAGTTTAGCCATAATCATACTGACCTGGAGAATCGCATCTCCAGGAATGAATAATGTAAATAGTGAAAGAAAAGAGAAACCATTACAAAATGGTAATTCTATTGCTTTTTCACCATACTTGGAATTTTCTTCCCACTTTCCGGTATATTTTTGATGAAATAGATGATATTACTCGAAAGTACAAGTTGTCCGTTGACATAGCCTATAAAGATGGGAAAAAAAGACTTATGGCTCTTTGTAGAAGAGGGGAAAAATGTAAGCGCCAAAATGAAAAATTGCCAAGTCCGTATCAGGTTAATAGCCTGTGGTTCATTTGTTCCTTTGTCCTGGTGTCAGTGTTTCTATGCTCTTGACAGTTCACGTCTCTGTGGCTGGTTGTACAAGGGCATGTCCCACCCTATAAAATGCAGTATTCGATTAGTAAACTTATTGTACAGCATGAATGATATTACTAATGTGATTTATAAAAATAATAAATCAGTAGACACATTAAGACATTTGATGTCCTTCTCTTCACTTCAATTTGTTCCAAACCATTACTGAACCCACAATATATACAGATACAAGTCTGTTTGTATGCACAGGTAAAGGGTTTAAAATCAAGTTATAAATATTCTGCGATGTCTGACTGTTTTGTTTTCACTTCACTATGTTCTAGAATCGGGGACCCCTCATCTTAACGGGAATGAAATAATTGTGGAAATCCAAGAGACTGTCTTTGTGGCAGATGGAGATGGAGGCATGGCTGTTCAAGGTTTTCACGATGATGCAGACTCTGTTGTCATTCAGGACGTAATTGAAGATGTGGTCATTGAGCAGTGTTCTGATATTTTGGATGGAACACGGGTATCTGAGACCGTAATAATACCCGAGCAGGTCCTGGAGGATGAGATTGGCCCCGACACAGAACAGGAACTGGAAGATGACGTGCTATCCAGTTGTGATGTTCCTGACAATGTCTTAGACGCTGCTTTAGTAGAAGGAGCATTGACTGTTGCCAGCAGTAGAAATTGTGTCCATCCAAATCACATAGTAGGAGAAGAGATAGCAGAGGATGGTCTTGGTGATGACATGATTTCAGAAGAAGTCCTTGTAGCAGACTGTGCTTCAGAGGCTGTGATAGATGCTAATGGCATTCCAGTGCAAGGTCCTGATGGGGATGAAGTCAACTGTGACGACTACCTTATGATATCTTGTAAGTTACTGCGTCTGTTAATGTTCACATAACTGATAAGCTGAAATATTCTTATCGGCTCATTATAAAAATAGAATACCCCTCTCTTGTGAGAACAGAGGATGGGCATATTTGACAGAATTCCAAATTTTGATGTTTAAGAAAATGTTTCCATTTTTGACATGATTTATTCAGCTTCAGCTTGTAAATGCAGTGCCTTGAAAAAGTATTCATACCCCATTCATTTTTTTTTTTTTTATTTTACACTTTAACTACATTTTCATTTTTTAATGTTACACCCACAAAATTAATTGTATTTTATTGGGAATTTATGTGATATAGGAACACAAAATAGCAAGTATTTCAGAAGTATAATGGAAATGATGCATAGAATTTTGTGGAAATGTTTAGAAAACCAAGGGTTTACTTGTGCGTATAACTTGGGCGATTGCTATCTGATGTTTTATTGGATAGCACTCACTCCAATATTATACTATGGGGCAGAGCCATCTAGGATGTTGTGATTGAGAGTGTATATCGGATCACCTGCACCCTGAAAAGTCAATGGGTGCGTGCAAAACGCCAGACTGCATTTGGATGACATCCATTATACAGAGACAGATAATGCAGACGATGGAGAAATTAAGTTCTCCTCCTCTCCGTACCTGTGATACAATTCTCGCATGTGAGTGATTAGGAGCACAGTGAATGACACTTGTAGCAGAGATTGAGCCAAGTGTCCTTGGCATACAGTTTCTGACTCAGAAAATTGTGATGTGCATTTGTATTCAGCCCTCCATGTGTCAACACTTTGTAGAACATGAGCAAGAAGAGAAAGCAGTGTGTATAAGAAAACGGGATCACCCAAAATTGGTTAAAAAGTTAAACAAATTTTTTGGTCATCATAATGGGAGACCCAGACAATGGGGTTTAGGGCACTGCCCTCCGGAGGTCACACTAGGTACTACAAGTTTGTAGACACCGCCTCCTCCGCTTATAAACCCCTACCGCAGGGAACATCCTCAGTTTTTAACTTAGTGTGCTCGGAGGATCACGCTTTGCTTGCACTTCACTGCATTCTCACTACTTACGTGATGGCGTCTGAAGACAAGGTAATACGGTCCTGTCGGGACCGGTGACAGCCTCCCCGCTCACCCTTAGTGGCACACGCTGGTGGAGGTACCGGAGGGCCTAGAGCCTGGACACTTCGTGTTCTCCCGGTACGCTGTTACGCTCCTCTCCATCCCTCTCTGGGGGGCTCTGGAGAGTGGGAGACGGGAGCCTTGCACAGCTCCGCTCCGTCCGAGGCCTCCCTAAATGGTGCTTACAGACCGGACTGGAGCCAGCCCAGTCCGAGGCCTCCCTAAATGGTGCTTACACTCCGGACTGGTGCTGAGCGGCCCAGTCTGAGGCCTCCCTAAATGGTGCTTACAGACCAGACTGGTGCTGCACCCCCGTCCGAGGCCTCCCCAAATGGTGCTTACAGACCGGACCGGCACTGAGGCACTCTGTGTCTCCTGCGTGCCTGGGGGTAGTGTCTGGCACTTTATGTGTTTCAGAACACGCAGACCGCGCGTTACCCTCGGGTCCGCGGTTCTGCGGGTGTACCCTGTGCTGGGGTCACCCTGGCTGACCGCCCTGTGTGTCACAGGGGCTGAGGCCGTAGGCTGCGGATGTTTGTCCCCTCATGCTGTGGATGGTGTACATGCAGTCTGTGTATAATGTTTTTTACACTCTTTCCCGCGCTGCGGGCTCCGGCTCCCTCATGCTGTGGATGCTTGGAGGATGGGAAGCAGCCCGCGCGGTGACGTCATCGCTGGGCGTGTGTGTGTGTTTCCCGCGTCTCTCGGCGCCGCCCACAGTTTCACTGTCGGCGGCCATCTTTACCCTCACTTCCCGGTTGGGATTCTTATGCAGCGTGCGTCTGCACTCCAGAGGGGAGACCGGAAACCGTCGCGGAGGTCACACACACACCGCTTCCTCATACCGCTTTACTGCGGTCGGTAAGCCACCGGGATTCCCGGTTTTGTTGTCGGCAATTTGGCTTATTTTCCCCTACTGTGGCGATGTCCTCAGCCGGGAAGCGTGCTGCTAAGGCGGCAGTAACCACCATTACCTGTGCTACATGCAATGGTGCACTGGTGGAGGGGTCCTGCGATAACTGTGGACGCCCAGAGGCCCGGGCTGGCACTGTTGAGTCAGCAGCTCCGGTGCTATACCCTGAGGTTCAGGTGATCTCAGGGCCATGGGAGACTCAGAATAAGATCAATGAATCTCTGCTGTCTCAGCTGTCCTCCATGTCGCAATCCCTGGAGGCACTTAATAGGAGACTGGATAGCCCAGCTACTCCATCCAGTTACCCCCGGGTGTCCCCCTCTTCTGCTGCGAGACCCCTTAAGCGGGCTCGTCGTGAGGATTCACCCGAGCTCCATACTCTCTCTGAGGAGGAGCGTTCCTCTGATGGTGAGGAAGATGATGGGGGTTCAAATTTCGGGTCTGTGTCTGTATCTGAACCGCCAGACGGGGTGGAGGATCTGGTGTCCTCTATCAACGAGACTTTACGTCTCGTGACACCCCCTGAGGAGGTGACGGTGCACCCGAAGGAGGTCTATCAATGGCTGCGGCCGGAGGCTAGACCAAGTGGCTCCTTCATGGACCACACTAATTTTGGAAGGGTGGTTAGAGCTCCCAGGTTACATCCTGGGCGGCGTTTTGTCCGTAAAACCAAGGACAATCGCTTCCCCTTCCCCCAGGAGGTGCTACAGGAGTGGTCGCAGTCCCCGAAGGTGGACGCTTCCATGACCAGGATTGCTGCACGCTCCCTTTTCTCTGCCTCTGATAGCTCCTCACTGAAGGATGCTACTGATAGACAGGTCGAGCAGCTCGCCAAGTCTTCCTATGAGGCTGTGGGGTCTTCATTTGCCCCTAATTTTGCCACGGTCTGGACCTTACAAGCGATTACTACCTGCTTGGATGGTATCTCTGACATGGCAAGATCCAGTCCAGAGGTCCTAGCACTTACCGAAAGGGCAAGGGCCTATGCGGACTACGCCAGGACGGCGACTCTGGAAACTGCCACTCGCTCAGCTGTGGCTTCGGCCAATGCTATAGCGATCCGCAGGTTGTTGTGGCTGCGTCTTTGGGACTCAGATGCCACATCCAAGAAGATTTTGCAGAATCTTCCGTTTGCTGGTGACAGGCTTTTTGGCACCGAACTGGACAAGCTGATAAAGGATTCTGCTGAGTCTAAGATACCGCAGAATAAGCCTAAGCCACGGTATACCGTTAAAAGGAACCCTAAACAGTGGTCCTTTCGTTCCAGCTCGCAGTCATCAGCACCGTCCGCTCGCACGGACCGAGGGGGAAAGCCCGCTTCCCAGTGGCGCTCTAAGAGTCGTCCAAAGAAGCCGGCGGGGGCGGCAGCTGCCACCCCCAAACCCGCCTCTACATGACTCGCTCTCTCATCCTGCCTCCCCACAGGTGGGGGGCCGCTTGTCTCGCTTTCAGGACAAGTGGCTGCTTCACGTTCAAGATCAGTGGGTTCGAGACGTGATCTCGCGAGGTTACAGGATAGAGCTGACGTCAAAACCGATATCCCGATTCCATCGGTCGGTCCCATCGCCAGAAAAAGCTCAGGCTTGTTACCAGGTGTTGGAGGGTCTCCGCAGAGACGGAGTGGTGGTCCCGGTACCTTCCGGAGAGAGGTTCAGGGGTTTTTACTCCAACCTCTTTATCGTCCCGAAGAAGGACGGATCCTTCCGCCCGGTGCTGGACCTGAAGCTGTTCAACCATCACGTGTTGGTTCGGAAGTTCCGTATGGAATCACTGCGCTCCGTGATCGCAGCTGTGTCACAGGGGGACTTCCTAGCGTCCATAGATATCAGAGACGCTTACCTTCACGTACCCATTGCACCGGCTCATCAGCGCTGGTTGCGATTCGCAGTGGGGGAAGAACACTTCCAATTTGTGGCACTGCCATTCGGGCTAGCCTCGGCACCGCGGGTGTTCACAAAAGTGATGGCTTCCATGATGGCTCTCCTGCACATGCAGGGACATGCCGTCATTCCCTATTTAGACGACCTGCTGGTCAGGGCGCCATCAGAACACCTCTGTCAAGAGAGCCTGGATGTGACCATGCGGTCTCTGGAACAGTTCGGTTGGCTCCTCAATATTCAGAAGTCAACGCTAGTTCCGACACAGTCTTTGACATATCTGGGCATGGACTTCAACACAGCCTCAGCCCTGGTGTCTCTGCCACGAGTCAAACAGCTTGCGATCCTATCGGGAGTACAAGCAGTCCTCCTGTCACCACAATCATCCCTACGGGTATTGATGAGACTAGTGGGACGCATGGTAGCGGCGATAGAGGCGGTGCCGTTCGCACAGTTTCGCCTCCGTCCTCTCCAGCTGGAGATTCTTCACAGATGGGACAAGAGGACGATCTCGCTGAATCGGCTGGTGACACTGTCACAACCGACCAAGGACTCCCTACAGTGGTGGCTCCAGCCACGTCACCTGTCACGAGGCCGGTCCTTCCTAAAACCGTCATGGTTAGTGGTGACCACAGACGCCAGTCTGAAGGGCTGGGGTGCGGTGTTCTTGCACCACAGGGCTCAAGGCCTCTGGACTCAGTTGGAGTCGGCATTGCAGATCAACGTGCTGGAGATCAAGGCGGTCTATCTGGCGCTCCTGGCGTTTCAGAAATTCCTGTCAGGACACCCCATTCGGGTGCAGTCCGACAATGCGACGGCCGTCGCCTACATAAATCATCAGGGAGGGACCAGAAGTGCTCAGGCCCTCGCCGAAGTCCACCGCATTCTAGCCTGGGTGGAGGAAAACGGCTGCCTGATCTCCGCAGTTCACATCCCAGGGGTCGAGAACTGGGAGGCCGACTACCTGAGCCGACAGGGCATGGACGCCGGAGAGTGGTCTCTTCATCCAGACGTCTTCCGGGACATCTGCGGCAGATGGGGCACTCCGGACGTGGATCTGATGGCCTCACGGCTGAATCATCAGGTGCCCCAATACATGGCAAGATCGTGGGATCCTCAGTCTCTGGGGGCGGATGCCCTGATCCTGAGTTGGTCCAGCTTCCAGCTGCCATATGTGTTCCCGCCTCTGGCTCTGATTCCCAGGGTCCTGTGGAAAATCAGGATGGAATGCAGAGTAGCCATTCTAGTGGCTCCAGATTGGCCCAGGAGGTCCTGGTACCCGGACCTGTGGCAACTGTCAGGCGGACACCGGTGGGCTCTTCCAGAACGCGCAGATCTACTCGCGCAAGGCCCATTCTTCCACCTCAATTCCAGGGCCCTCAGATTGACTGCATGGCTCTTGAGGCCTGGCTGCTGACGTCCAGAGGATTCTCTCCTACAGTGGTTGCCACTATGAATAGGGCTAGGAGACCTGTCTCCAGGAAGATATACCACAGAACGTGGAAAATCTTTTTCTCCTGGTGTGCCTCTGGTGGACGCTCACCGTGGCCATTGTCCATTCCGACATTGTTGGCTTTCCTACAGTCGGGGTTGGAGTTGGGGTTATCCCTTGGCTCTCTGAAAGGTCAAGTGTCAGCACTTTCAGTGCTGTTTGACAGGCGCTTGGCGCTCCTGCCGAAGGTTCGCCAATTTCTGCAGGGGGTAGCTCGGGTGGTTCCGCCTTACAGGCGACCTCTGGACCCTTGGGACCTCAACATGGTCCTGGCGGCTCTGCAGAAACCGCCGTTTGAGCCACTGAGAGACATCTCTCTCTCTCGTCTGTCCCAGAAAGTGGTCTTTCTGGTGGCAATTACATCCCTGAGAAGGGTCTCAGAATTGGCTGCACTTTCGTGCAAGTCACCCTTTCTGGTGGTTCACCAAGACAAGGTGGTGTTGCGCCCACGGCCAGAATTCTTGCCGAAGGTGGTTTCAACGTTTCACCTAAACCAGGAGATTGTTCTCCCATCATTTTGTCCCGCTCCCGTTCATCAGGTTGAGCGCGACCTCCATACTCTGGATCTCGTGAGGGCTGTACGCATTTATGTGTCCAGGACCGCCTCCTTTAGGAGTTCGGATTCCTTATTTGTCCTCACGATGGGTCGCTGTAAGGGGTCCGCGGCTTCGAAGTCGACCTTGGCCAGATGGATCAAGGCTCCCATTCAGGAGGCGTACCGGTCTTCTGGTTTGCCTCTCCCGGTGGGTTTGAAGGCACACTCTACTAGAGCTGTAGGTGCCTCCTGGGCCTTGCGACATAGAGCGTCTGCTCTACAGGTGTGTCAGGCGGCCACTTGGTCCAGCCTGCACACTTTTTTCTAAGCACTATATGGTGCATGCCCATGCCTCTGCGGATGCGAGTTTGGGCAGGCGGGTTCTCCAGGCGGCGGTTGCCCACCTTTAAAGGGAACCATGTGTTTTCCGTCTTGTTGAGGAACTTTCCCGCCCTGGGGTATTGCTTTAGGACATCCCCATTGTCTGGGTCTCCCATTATGATGACCAGAAAAAAGAGAATTTTGTTTACGTACCGTAAATTCTTTTTTCTTTAATCATCAATGGGAGACCCAGCACCCACCCAGTTGTTCCTTTGCATGTTTTGCATTTGCTCTGTTCTCTGTTGAGACAGTGTTTGCCGGGTTGTTGAGCCGTTTTGTGTACGGCATTCTTCCCGATGTTTCGGGTGTGGTTTATTTCCTCCTCGCAGCTTGTAGACCAAACTGAGGATGTTCCCTGCGGTAGGGGTTTATAAGCGGAGGAGGCGGTGTCTACAAACTTGTAGTACCTAGTGTGACCTCCGGAGGGCAGTGCCCTAAACCCCATTGTCTGGGTCTCCCATTGATGATTAAAGAAAAAAGAATTTACGGTACGTAAACAAAATTCTCTTTTTATTATGACAAAAAACAACAATTAACCCCATCCATGACCCAGTCTATTTTGACCCTAAAGACTTTGGCATTTTTGTCAATTCTGACCAATGTCCCTTTATGAGTTTATAACTCTGGAACGCTTCAACGGATCCTAGCGATTATGAGATTGTTTTTTCATGACATATTGGGCTTCATGTTAGTAGTAAATTTAGGTCGATAATTTTTGTGTTTATTTATGAAAAGATCTAAAATTTGGCAAAACTTTAGGAAATTTCGCAATTTTAAAATCTTGAATTTTTGTTCTGCTAAACCAGAGAGTTATGTGACACAAAATAGTTAATAAATAACATTTCCCACATGTCTACTTTACATCAGCACAATTTTGGAAAAAAAAAAATTTTGGGTGGGAAGTTATAAGGGTTCAAAGTTCATCATCAATTTCTCATTTTTCCAGCAAAATTTACAAAACCATTTTTTTTAGTGACCACATCACATTTGAAGTCCCTTTGAGGGGTGTACATGACAGAAACACCCAAAAGTGACACCATTCCAAAAACTGTACCCCTCAAGCTACTCAAAACTACATTCAAGAAGATTATTAACCCTTCAGGTGCTTCACAGGAACTAAAGCAACATGGAAGGAAAAAATGGACATTTTAATTTTTATAACAAAAATATTCTTTTAGCCTCAATTTTTTCATTTTCACATGGGCAACAGGATAAAATGGATCCTAAAATTTGTTGGGCAATCTCTCCTGAGTACACCGATACCTCATATGTGGACATAAACCCCTGTTTGGGCGCACGGCAGGGCTCAGATCGGAAGGAGCGCAATTTGACTTTTTGAGCTAATTTTCTATTCAAAAAGTGAAATGGCGCTCCTTCACTTCTGAGCCCTGCCGTGCGCCCAAACAGTGGTTTATGACCACATATGAGGTATCGGTGTACTCAGAAGAAATTGCCCGACAAATTTTAGGATGCATTTTATCCTTTTGCCAATGTGAAAATGAAAAAAAGGCTAAAAGAAAATTGTGGGAAAAAAAAGTACTTTTTCATAATTATGAATCAATTTGTGAAACATCTGGGGGTTCAAAGTGCTCACCACCCATCTCGATAAGTTGCCAGGGGGGTCTAGTTTCCAAAATGGGGTCACTTGTGGGAGAGCTCCAATGTTTAGGCACACAGGGGCTCTCAAAACGCGACATGGTGTCCGCTAACAATTTGAATGGAAAATTAGCTCAAATTGTTAGCTGACACCATGTCGCGTTTGCCTAAACATTGGAGCTCCCGCACAAGTGACCCCATTTTGGCAACTAGACCACCCAAGGAACATATCTAGATGCATAGTGAGTACTTTGAACCCCCAGGTGCTTCACAAATTGATCAGTAAAAATTAAAAAAGAAAATTTGTGTGAAAAAAAAGTACTTTTTCCTTATTACGGATCAATTTGTGAAGTACCTGGGGGTTCAAAGTGCTCACTATGCATCTAGATATGTTCCTTGGGGGTTCTAGTTTCCAAAAAGGGGTGACTTGTGGGGGAGCTCCAATGTTCAGGCACACAGGAGCTCTCCAAATGCGACATGGTGTCCGCAAACAATTTGAGCTAATTTTCCATTCAAATTTTTAGCGGACACCATGTCGTGTATGGAGAACCCGTGTGCCAGCAGCACAAGGGCAACTGGCATAGTTGGGATACAGCACCAGAAAATGGCGCCTCTAATGAATGCGCTATTTTCTGGGGTGGCTGTGGGTTGCAATTTGCAGCGTGGGGGCCCACGTTTGGGTCTCTCCACGCTGAGGATTCCAGCCCTCCAGCTGCCAAGTTGTACCTGGCTGGCAACCAAAAATACAGTGAAGGCCTTTTTTTTTTATTTTTTTATTTTTTTATTATATATTTCTACAACTAATTCTAGAAGAAAAAAAAAAGACGTGGGGCTCCGCAATATTTTTGGTCCAGCCAGGCACAACTTGGCAATTACGGACTGCCAGCAACCCCCAGCTGCCTCGTTGTACCCGGTTGGCAACAAAAAATACAGCGAAGCCCATTTTTTTTTTTTTTTTTAATTTATTTCTAGAACTAATTCTAGAAAAACAAAATTACGTGCGTCTACGGCACATTTTTGGCCCAGCCAGGTACAACTAGGCAGCTGGGGGCTGGAATCCTCAGCATGGAGAGGCCCAAGCATTCTGGGCCACCCATGCTGTGAATTGCAGCCCGCAGCCGCTCCAGAAAATGGCGCATTCATTGAAGCGCCATTTTCTGGCGCTGTACCCAGGCTCTTCCAGTTGCTCTGGTGCTGGTGGCAAACTGGGTAATAAAGGGGTTAATGCCAGCTTTTTATTGGCAGCTGGCACTAAGCCCGAGATTCATAATGTCGGGCCAATGTTAGACACGGTCATTAGGAATCTCTAGTAAATAGTCAAAAAAAATACACCACACAGAGAAAAATCTTTTTATTTGAAACAAAAAACACAAATAAAATTCTGACTCCATTTTTATTATAAACATCCGACGTAGTCCACAACGAAGGTCTCGCGACTCTCGATCGCCTCCGACGTAGTCCACAACTAAGGTCCCACCATGCTCGTTCGCCTCTGTCAATCCAGAGACTGCAGCAAGGGATCAAGTGTCCTCTTCCTACAGTCTCTGGGGTCAGAGTTATGGTACACTGTATGGCAATAATCTGTCATACAGTGCACCATGACTATGATCCCAAAGACTGCAAGAGGACACTTGATCCCTTGTTGCACCCATCATCCACGCACACATCCATCCATCCATGCACACACACATCCACGCACACACATCCACGCACACACATCTACGCACGCGCACATCCACGCACGCGCACACATCCATGCACGCTCACATCCATGCACGCTCACATCCACGCACGCTCACATCCACGCAAACACGCGTCCACGCACGCTCACGTCCACGCACGCACACGTCTACGCACGCGCACATCCACGCATGCACGCCCCCATCCATCTATCCATTCACCCATGCATCCATCATCCATCCATCAATTCATTCATTCATTCATTCATTCATTCATACATACATACATACTTACCTCCCTCTCGATCCACCCATGAGGAGGAGGAGCCAGGGAGAGGAGGCGGGGCCCACACCGACCGCAGCAGAAGAGGCGCAGCGGCAGGTGCATCGGTGTGTGCAGCCCGCCGGAAGAGGTGAGGGGGGCCAGGACACAGGACCCAGAGGTGGGGGGCTGCCCGGGGGGGGGGCACTACCAGGAGGGGACTGTGGAGTCTGGCCAGCAGGTGCACCCGTGGGTGCAGCCCGCCGGCAGATACATAATAGTAGAGGGGGCGGGCGGTTGGGGGGGTGGCCTCTGTGAGTCATGGAGCGGGAGGGGGCCGAGGAGGGGGAGGACACTTGACGATCTGCCCCTCCAGATCTGATTGGAGAGCTCCAATCAGATCTGGAGGAGTGAATCCCTCCGATTCGCTCTGATGGCAGTTTCATTTTCAAACTGCCAATCAGAGCGACTTTAGCCACGGGGGGGGCTAAAATATAGGTTGTCACTAAGCTGCAGCTCTATTAACCCCTTAGTGACCGTGGTTAATAGAGCCGCAGCAAGGGAAACCCGAGATGACGCAGCATATGCATCCAAGGTCGGGAACTAACTTGTTTTTATGACGCATATGCTGCGTCACAGGTCGGGAATGGGTTAAAAACAATTAAAATGCATAAAGTGCAATAATATGCAGACACGACCCTACAAATTCACAAGCCCCAATGCTGGTTAAAGTCCTTGCAGTGGTTAAGAAACAAAACTTTCTTCTAAACCAATTATAATTCAGTTTACAATTCTCTATGGTCTTATCAGATATACATAGACCAATAGTAATAAAGGCTAGAATACACCCTATAGAGTGCACCGATATGCTCTAAAGAACCCAGAAGCTGGACCCATAAATTTAACACAGAAGAGCTCAATTACTGATAGCATGTAACACACTTATACAGACCCTGTTTGGGCTCAAGGGTATAACAATCAATCAGCAAAAGCTAAACTAGTGTTATCTAGCCCGCAAATGGAGGAATTACCCAAAGTAGAGGACTGCTTGATTGCCGCCACTTGGAGCAAGGAGAGGGGGTGTGTGGGAGGACACTTTGTAGAAGCACCTTTCTCTTAAATTACTGCTACAGGTCGTTTGTTCTTTGTCTCTACCAGCTTTGCACATCTAGAGGCAGAAAGTTTTGCGTATTATTTTTTGCAAATTATCTCTAGCTTTGTGAGATTGGATGGAGAATGCCTGTGAACAGAAATTTTTAAGTTTTGCCTCAAATTCTCAATGGAATTTAGGTCTGGACTGTGACTGGGCCATTCACAAACATGAATATGCTTTGATCCATTCCATTGTGTCTCTGGCAGTCTGTTTAGGGTTGTTGTTCCACTAGAAGATGAACATACGCCCCAGTCTCTTTTGCAGTCTCTTATCAGATTTTCCTCCAGGATGGCCATGTTTACCCTGTCCCTTCTCAAGAAAAGTCTCACAGCATGATGCTGCCACCACCATGTGTTGACGGTGGGGCTGGTGTTCTCTGGGTGATATGCAGTGTTAGCTCTCCAACACATATTGTGTGTTGAATTCAGCCCAAGAAGTCCTACTTTGGTCTGATCTGTGTCCTCCACATGGGGTTTCATTTTTCATGACCTAACCCTGCTTTCTTTTTTTTTTCTTTTTTTTTTACTCCACAATGTTATCTCTGACATCTCTGGTGTGTTCCTTGCTTTCTATGTTGCTGATTGATTCTTACTGTCTTCAAACAAAGCTCTGAGGCCTTCATAGACCTGAACAGCTGTTATACTGAGAAAAAATACAATCAAGTGAACTCAATTTACTAATTATGTGACTTCGTGAGATAATTTGTCTCTCAGGAATTTATTTAGGGGTATCAGACGGTAGGGAGCTGAATACAAATGCACGTCACAATATTCACATTTATATTTTTAAAATGTTTGGAAAACCATGTATCATTTAGTTAGTGTTGGTATCAAGGCTGTGCTGTTGTAAGCCCAACGTCAACTCCTCAATTTACCTGAATCTGACTCCAACTCCACCAAAATGCACACTGACCCCACGATTTCAACTCTACAGCCCTGGTTGGGTATATCGCATAAAATCTCTATAAAATGCATATAAATTTGGGTGTAATCTCTCTCACGAGCTCTCTAATTCTTAGGCTGGCCTTACACTATGTTTTTTGTGACCCTGTTTTGTTCATTTTTGAAGCAAACAGAACAGGATCGTTTTTGCCTCCCATATATCCCTGTGATGCCAGATTGGCCACATTTGGCCATCCAGTTTTGTGTATTCGGTGGCAGATTCGTTTCTGTCTTGTTTTTCACTGGTCCAAAAAACAAAGTCTGCATCGGTTTTGGGCTCCGGTGACAAAACCGGACAGAAACGAATCCGGTCTGGTCCGGGACAGTTAACATGGGGCCCTATGGAGCCGGATTCGGGAATAAACAGAATCGTTTCCCAGATCCGGTTCCAGGGTACAGAGCATGCTCAGAACAAGAGAACTTCTCTGTACCTGTGGTACATGTGTCTAATTTCACTTTAGCAGTGTATCTATACACTGCTAAAATGAAATTAAGTTAATGGATGGTTAAAAATAAAAAAATAATAAATTCTCACCTCTCTGCCGACTCTTAGTGTCCTGCAATGAATTCATCTCCTACAGCTTGAGGACTTGTGTATCAGCTGACCGGGAGGGGGCGGGGCAACTTGATTAGATGATAGGTCATATGACCGCATCAGGACGGTTTAAATCTTTTTTTTCTTTAAATCAGATAATTTTTATTCAGAAATAAAGTTTTTTGCAATACAAAGCAGTGAATACACTTACAAAAAGACCGCCCCTATACCCAACCCCCTACATAAAGCAGAAGGGTTTAAATCTTTAAAACTGTGCTGATGCGGTCATGTGACCTATCAGCTAATCGGGTTGCCCCACCCCTTCCCAGTCATCTAATGCACAGGTCCTCAAGCCGTAGGAGATGGATTAATCACGGGACACTCGGAGTCGGCCGATAGGTGAGAATTTTTTTTTTTTTTCTTAACTATCCATTAACTTAATTTCACTTTAGCAGTGTATATAGGTACACTGCTAAAGTGAAATTACACACATGTACCACGGGTACAGAGCAGTGCTCTTGTTCTGAGCATGCTCTGTACCCTGGAACCGGATTCGGGAAACAATTCTGTTTTTTCCCGAATCCGGCCCCTGCTCTAACTGTGTCCGGATCCCGGACCTGGACACAGAAATGGCTTCCGGAGTTGCCAATCCGGTGCTGTCCGTTCCTGTTCGTGGGGTCCTGCAAAAAACAGGATCCCGACAAACAGGAGCAAAATGTAGTGTGAAGCCAGCCTTACAATGTATCTTTGTAGTCCACAAACTTTAATTCTGTATGTAAATTGTGTTTCTGTTTCTTGATTACCTTTATACTACCGTAATAAAAACAGATTGAACATAAATGTAGGTGTAATATGAAGCAAATGTGTAAAAATGCATGGGGTATGAATACTTTTTCAAGGTACTGTAACTACCCAGAGAGTATGTAAATGTATTATAGTGGGCTTTTGGCTAGTATAAAGAAATATGACTTAAACGGGTTGTTAAGCTAGGCTACAATGTGTTATGTCTTTCAGATAAAAAAAAAAATGTAACATATACTTATCTCTTAGGTGCCCTGATGTTGGGACTTTAGCATTGGTCCCAGAATCCTGTCAACTCTATTTCTGAATTGGTTTAGACTCAGGAGAGTGTTTCCTACTCCTCTGTCAGTGAGATTTTTGAAGCATGCTGGCTTTCTGGCCAGCCCCCTTCTGTCTTGTTATAAACGAAGATAGTGGAGTGACTGGCTCATCTATTTAAATGAACCACACAGCGAGCCCCCTGTAAGCACATTACTGACAGAGAGAGGGAGAAGAAGCTCTCTTGTGTATAAACCAAGGCACAATGGAGATGACTCGCAGGGCTGTGGAGTTGGAGTTGGTGTCCATTTTGGACCGATTCCTAAAATTTATAATAAATTGGGTACTGTTGTTCAATGTAGAATGTGCTGAATATTATTATGAATTATTTTTATGGTCTATCTAAATGGTGACAGGACAATTGTGTACAAGATAATTGTGTACGGACAATTGTGTACAGACAATTGTGTACAGGGCAATTGTGTCCAAGGACAATTGTGTACAAGGACAATTGTGTACAGGGCAATTGTGTACAAGGCAATTGTGTACGGACAATTGTGTACAAGGCAATTGTGTACGGACAATTGTGTACAAGGCAATTGTGTACGGACAATTGTGTACAGACAATTGTGTACAAGTGTGTACAAGGCAATTGTGTACGGACAATTGTGTACAACGCAATTGTGTACGGACAATTGTGTAGAAGGCAATTGTGTACGGACAATTGTGTACAACGCAATTGTGTACGGACAATTGTGTACAAGGCAATTGTGTACGGACAATTGTGTACAAGGCAATTGTGTACGGACAATTGTGTACAAGGCAATTGTGTACGGACAATTGTGTACAGACAATTGTGTACAAGTGTGTACAAGGCAATTGTGTACGGACAATTGTGTACAACGCAATTGTGTACGGACAATTGTGTAGAAGGCAATTGTGTACGGACAATTGTGTACAAGGCAATTGTGTACGGACAATTGTGTACAAGGCAATTGTGTACGGACAATTGTGTACAGACAATTGTGTACAAGTGTGTACAAGGCAATTGTGTACGGACAATTGTGTACAACGCAATTGTGTACGGACAATTGTGTAGAAGGCAATTGTGTACGGACAATTGTGTACAAGGCAATTGTGTACGGACAATTGTGTACAACGCAATTGTGTACGGACAATTGTGTACGGACGATTATTTACAGACAAGTATAGGGAAAACAAAAAATTAAACGTCCAAAAAAAGGAAATACTTTATTCATCATTGATTTTAACGTAAGATTGCTTATTGAATAACAGTTTCAAAGCTTCTTCTATTCTTATTCTACAAATACTGCTGGTCTTGTCTATCGTGCCTGCATGTTGCTGATCGCTCGTAGATACCGCAGCTTGTCTCCTTGATTGTGATAATCAGCCACTTTCACACGCAGTCGTTCAGCTAGCTGGACATACTTGCTTCGTGGATGCTCAACATTCAGTACCTCAGCATTCTGGGCTGTAAGTCTATGAATTGCCATGTCACTAATGAGTCCGTTGAACAGTTTCCACACGGTAGGATGAGCACAAAGAAAGAGTGCTTGTAAGGCGTTATGAAACCCCTCGCAGCAATTCGTGGTCTTGGGGGCAGAGGCCAAAGCGTCAGCATAATGATTCCAGACCTCTGGAGTAAACCTTGCGTTTCGAAAGCGTCCACCTACTCCTGGCCCCCTAACGTAGGTATGCTCAAAGTAGGAGAGGAGCTGATTGGTAGCATCATCATCAGGGAAGATTTGGGCTAGTTCGTCATACCTTGCACTTACTTCGGCTGGTGGGACAAACGCCAAGGAGGCCAAAGATTTTACCTTGAGATTGAACTCTCCATCCTCAGCCTCAAATTCAGCCTTTAGGCCCAGCTCATTGACCTTTCGAATAATGGACTGGCTCAGATGAAAGAAGCAGCCAGAAATCGCTGCAGCTGGAAACTCATCTTGGAAAGCTGACATTGCTGCCATCTCAAAGTCAAGAAGAATTTTCTGGGGATTTGCACCTGGCATCAACCCTTTGAGCGCCGTGATCATTCGACGATAGGTTGGACCAGTCTTGTTTGGCAGCAGGCAGTAGATCAGGGGAGGATAGGAGTTGCCGACTTTTGCATGGAGAGAATACAGCTGAAAGAACATGGTTGGCACCACCTTGAACGTTCCATCGCCAAACCATGTCTCTCCTCTTTCGAAATAAGGCAACAGTTCATTGCTACCAATGGCAAGAATCCTGTGGGGGTCATCTCTTGCAGAGTCATATAAAATGATGTCGCTGTATTCCTGGGGGATAGCAAAATTGATGCTTTGAGGAGGAGTCAGCATGGTGTTTGCTCGCTGCCTGACCCGACGTGTATTTCGCTCAACGTCACTTCGCTTGGGCATTCGAGACAACACGTCATCAGACCTGTCTCGAAGAACCTGTCCAACAATGCTTCTAGTAGATGCTTGAGAGCTGATTGCTTCTTGCCTCAGAGCAGCCATTGTAGCTCTGGCTTCAGCTTGAACTGGATCTGCAGAGTGACTGTGCTCAGTCGGCTGTTTAACAATCGCGGCTCCAGATGTGTGCATGCGTGCGGGACACTTGAATTTGTTGACTTGCCTGCACCGCCATTCTTTGATGCTGTCATCACGTGTCCTGTGCAGGATATACTCGTGTCCCCCAAGCCTAAGGACATCTTTGTCTTTTTCAGACTTGCTCATAGTAAAAGTCATGGTGAAAGTTGCAAGGGGTGAGTAATGAAACTGAAAGTAAGCGTCATTGTGAAAGTGGCCTGTACAAGTGGCCTGTACACAAATAATTGCCTTGTACACAATTGTCCGTACACAATTGCCTTGTACACAATTGCCTTGTACACAATTGTCCGTACACAATTGCCTTGTACACACTTGTACACAATTGTCTGTACACAATTGTCCGTACACAATTGTCCGTACACAATTGCCTTGTACACAATTGTCCGTACACAATTGCCTTGTACACAATTGTCCGTACACAATTGCCTTGTACACAATTGTCCGTACACAATTGCCTTGTACACAATTGTCCGTACACAATTGCCTTGTACACAATTGTCCGTACACAATTGCCTTGTACACAATTGTCCGTACACAATTGCCTTGTACACACTTGTACACAATTGTCTGTACACATTGTCGACACAATTGTCCGTACACAATTGCCTTGTACACAATTGTCCGTACACAATTGCCTTGTACACAATTGTCCGTACACAATTGCCTTGTACACAATTGTCCGTACACAATTGCCTTGTACACAATTGTCCGTACACAATTGCCTTGTACACAATTGTCCGTACACAATTGCCTTGTACACAATTGTCCGTACACAATTGCCTTGTACACACTTGTACACAATTGTCTGTACACAATTGTCCGTACACAATTGTCCGTACACAATTGCCTTGTACACAATTGTCCGTACACAATTGCCTTGTACACAATTGTCCGTACACAATTGCCTTGTACACAATTGTCCGTACACAATTGCCTTGTACACAATTGTCCGTACACAATTGCCTTGTACACTATTGTCCGTACACAATTGCCTTGTACACAATTGCCTTGTACACAATTGCCCTGTACACAATTGTCCTTGTACACAATTGTCCTTGGACACAATTGGCCTGTACACAATTGTCTGTACACAATTGTCCGTACACAATTATCTTGTACACAATTGTCATGGAACCATCTAAATATCTTGATTATGGTATCATAATGATTAAAAGTCTAAAGTTACCATTGTAGTACAATACACAAGACAATTTTCTTAACACTTTATTAACAAAGTACCTAATAGTACATCCTCTGTTATGTCTCCTATTGTGGATCTGGCTCAAGAGCTGAGCCTGCACCATACTGTCTGCGTCTGCCTGTAACAGCAGCGACCAGAGCTTGCTCCAGCCATGCAAATGTCTCCCAAGTAAATGTGACAAATGCTGGTGCGCGCTCACCGCTCCCAATGTCGCCTTTCTACCACCCACCACCCCACAGCACAATTACAGGATGCCCATGGGTTGTCTTGGCAGCTGGGGTCTGCTGACTGCTGTCAATGCTGCCTGCTTAGTCTTTACTGTGAAGCCCTTCATAAGAGAGTGCCATTTTTTGCCTAGATACTGTAATACATTAGTGTTACAATATATAGAAAAATAAATCGGATGGTTCAAGTGCCCCAAAGAGGCTAAAAATATAACAAATAGTAAAATAAATAATAATAAGTATTGCTTACTTTAAAGAAAGAAATGAGGATATTTGTACCCTCTTCCCATTAACATCACATCTATAAACTCATCTGGTAAACGCCCAAGAAATTAAAAACAAACTCCAGAATTGCTGTTTTTCAGCCAAAATAATTAATGAAAGATGATGAAATTCTCATTTGTAGCTCAAAATAGTATAAATTGTCAACTCACCACGCATACAAAAAGAAATCTTCAATTAAAGGGACACTGTCAGGTCATTTTTCAGTAAGATACTAACATTACCCTTGAATGCTGCATGGGCAGGCCTTTTATAAACATGTAAAACTATTATTGTGCACTTTCTAGTTTCCATGTTATCAGCGTCTTCATACCCTTCAAGGAGCTGGCGCATTAGTCCTCTCAATTATATTTCCAACTGAATAGTCCAGTTGCTGTATAAGTGTTATTTAAATATTCACACCCATCCAGGCTTGTGTTCACTCCCTCCCCTCCAGGTGTTCTGGGAGGGGGAGGTGTTTTTGCTGCAGCACGTGCAGTCTGTATGATTTCTATGTGTATATATAAACTTTGGTTTTCCCGCAGACATGTAATGTGTGTATCTCCTGAGCAAATGATCAAATGTTCTTAAACACATAGAAATATCTCAGACTGCACACACTGCACATATGTCTCATACACACAATTGCATGAAGAGCTGCAGATAAACTCCTCACCCATCCCTTCTCTGTCTGCTGTGAATGAGTCACACAACAGACAGATCAGAGAGGAGGCAGGACAGTGTCATGAAGCATGAATATTCAATCTTTTTTTTAATTACATGTTTTTATTAATCAAATCAATTATGTATACATTGCATCATGTAACAATAATCCAATATTTTATACATTAATAGTACCCTAACAAAGAGGCAGTACCACACCCCCCACCCCCCGTCCCCCAATAGACGGCTGAAGCTATGTCTGTTGTCCGGTAATATACAGAAATCGCAACATATAACATCCACATTGAAGCCTTTTGCATCCTAGTCTTACATAGGTCTAGAAACATAAAAGAAGAATGATCAGATTGTTCATATATATGGCCTTATTTCCTACCATATTCTTCACTCCAACCTCAACAATGGTTCCCAAAGTTTTTCAAATATTTTGGAAGCATTCCTCCTTCGATATACGTTCTCTTCTGTGCGTACTATGTAATTTACCTGTTGCACATATTCCACTCTAGAGGGAGGCTCAGTCCTGATCCATCCTCTGGCTATCACTTTCTTTGCAATCAACAATAGCCTAATCACCGATCTCTTCTGTGAGTTCGAGATTCCAATTTCTTCTACATACCCCAACACACACACTATCGGCTTCCTTGGAACCACACATTTATACCATCCTTCAATTAGATTAATCACCACCATCCAAAAAGCCTGCATCCTCGGACATTCCCACATCATATGTAACACTCCCACACCTTCATGCATACATCGCGGACATTCAGAGGTGTTCCTCACAACGATTTTATATAGGAATTCTGGAGATCTGTATGCTCTGTGTATCAAATAGAGCTGCAACAACCTACCCGGCTCACTCAGAGACAATTTTTAACCAAATTCCAGCATAGACCCCCAATTCTTCTTCCCATTTATCTTGTGCCCGAATAGGATGCCACAGCAAAAAATTATGTAAGAGATCGCCATACACAGTTGAAATAACCTCTCGCGTGCCTCCTTCCATACATATATAGTCTAAGACAATGTCTTTTTGCACCCCCAAGGTCCCTTATTCTCACTTGCCTCCCATGAGCATGCTGAATTCCATCTCCGGAATTTGAAATTCTTCTCTCAGGGAATCAAATGACTTTAGTGTACTATTCTCTATGAGTTGCCATAGATATTTCATTCACTTACGCATCCAAGACTTTTGTTCTCCCAGTTTATAAAATTACAGCAAATTTTTATTCATCCACACAGTGGTGTACTTTGTCACTCCATTTACTTCTCTCAGCCATTTTATCCTAGACCATATCTTTTGTACCAGACCCAGGGTGGGAAACTCCCCCATCTCCCCCCCCCCATCGACCCAAATCTCCAGCCTCCAAAATCTGTACCAAAGGAATTTTTTTTGTCAAATCCTCCTAAATTTTCCTTGACGAGCTCCCCTTTCCCCTTGAACTCCATCCTCTAATATGCTGGCTCTGTCATGCTAAAAAGTAGATCCACAGGTTTGGTAAAGCAATTCCCCCCTCTGTTTTTGGTCTCTGCATAATTTCCAGTTTCATTCTAGGTTGGCCTCTTCCCCAAACTAGATCCCTAAATAAGGAGTTAAGTCTCTGAAATAGTCCCCACGGGAGCCACACAGGCTAGTTATGGAGGACATATAGGATCTTTGGGATAAGTATCATTTTGGCCAGATTTGCCCTCCGCACCACCGAGAGACACAACTTACACCAAGCTTGGGCCTTATCTTTCAGTTTGACATATGGTGGGGTTACACGTAGCGATATCGTCCCGATATCGCATACAACGCCGCGGGAGCGCGCATTTTGGGAGCACTTTTCCCGATATCGCATCGCCGGTTTACACGCTGCGATATCGGGAAACAACGTCCCTCCGATGTGTACGCCCACCAACCCAGTAACGACCATTTAACATGGGAGTTAATGGGTGAGGTGCGAGTACGCATCGGAGTTGGGCTGTCACACGCTGCGATGCTGGTACAACGGCCATGCGATATCGGGGAGTTGAATAGCTCTGCTATTCAACTCCGATATCGTTTTGGCATCGTTCCAGCATCGCGTTGTACGCTCAAACAGTACAACGCGCACACGATATCGGCTCCAACTCGCGACCCACGTGACAGCGGATCTACATTCAGCCTAACAATCTGTGGCTGGCAGGGCAGTTTGTATTCCCAAATACTTAAACTGGATTACTACTTTCAATCTAGTACTTCCGAGTTCTCCCAGTTCTCCCATTCTTTCCCTATCAATCAATAAAGGTTGGACTTGTCCCAGTTAATCCGTAAACCCGACATATCCCCAAACCTCTCAACCAATCCTACTGCCTTTTTTAATGATTCTATTGGATCCTGCAAGAACAGGAGAACATCGTTTGCATAAAGTGCAATTTTTTCCTCCACACGACCAAATTTAAAGCCTATCACTTCAGCAGTTCTCCTAACATGTGCCGCTAGTGGTTCTATCGCGAGGGCAAACAACAACGAAGAAAGGGGGCATCCCTGCCGAGTTCCCCTCGTAAGAGCGAACTCATCTGACTTTTCTCCATTTTACCCTTATGCGGGCCACTGGGGAGGAATATAGCAACCTTATCCAGGTGATAAATACCTGTCCAAAACCCATTTTCTCTAATACCAACCATAGATAGTCCCATTCCACTCTGTCAAACGCTTTATGGGCATCCAAAGATACCACCGCCCTACACCCCACATTATCTGCCTGTAATTGCATATTCAAATACAACCGTCTCAGATTGATGGCAATCAATCTATTTGGCATAAAACCAGATTGGTCAGGGTGAATCACAGTCGTGACCACTCCAGACAGCCTTCGTGCCATAACTTTCACCAACAACATAGCATCTACTGACAGCTGCTTGAAGCCGGCCAAGAGACGAAGGTGTACCGACATCGCCAGACCCGGAAATGACGCAATTTGCGTCATACCATGAACTGGAGAGTGACATCTGACGCAGGCTGGGGCAGAGAGGAATCTTATTACAATATTACGCCCATCGGGGCATAGTAAACGATCATTCAGGCTGCAAACCAACACGCCCAGGGGGACTATTGCATATAGCCCCCGCTTCATTATCATCCTAATTAGTAAGTATAAAAAACATTTTTTAGCAGATTGAAAGCAAGCATTTAGCAGGGAGAGTGATAGTTATAATGGTAATAGGAAGGTGCAGGGACATGTATTGATAGGTTAGGTGGCTTTTCGGAGGTGACAGGTTCCCTTTAAGTTGTTTGTACACCTGTACAGGCAATCCATCTCCTCTGGGAGCCTTATCTTTTGCCATGGACATCAACGCTTCCTCCAACTCTTCCACCATTAAGGGTATGTGCCCACAGGATGTTTTTGCTGTGATTTTGCTGCGATTTCTGCATGCAGTTTACCATTGGTTTTATGGTAATGTATGCTAATTTGTTCCTACGGTTTTGATTCCCTGCAAAACCAATGTGTTTCACTGAAATGCTATGCCCCACACATTGGTTTTGCAGGTGTCAAGAACTGTCAAATCCCTGTGGTTTTGCTGCAGATGGGAGAGAATTGATATGTTCTATTTTTCCTGCGTTTTTGCTGCAGTCAATGGCAAAAATGCAGGAAAAACGCATGAAAAATGCACAAAAAAAACGCATGAAAAATGCAGGGTCTGAACGCAGCAAATCTCCTGGCAAGGACTCTAGGATCCTTCAAAGCAGTTCCGCTTTTGCTGCGTTCAGGACTGCTTAAAAAACGTCCTGTGGGCACATACCCTAAAGGCCCCGTCACACCAGTCCACATCGCCGCTACGTCGCCTAATGTAAAGGGGCGATGTTGGCGGCTGTGACAGCTCGCCTGGTTTCACATCAGTGATGTGAAACCAGGCGGCCGAACTGGGGCGATGTGTACACATCGCCCCATGTGACCGGATGCCGGCGAGCTGACAGGCAATGGGAGCCATAGGCTCCCATTGTCCTGCATCGCCGCTGGGGTTTTGAGACACCACGGCGGCGATGCCGCCTGTCAGCTCGCCAGCCCATCGCCGCAGATGTCTCCCCATGTAAACGGGGGGCGGCGACGATGGCGGGGCACCAAAAACGTGCGTGCCCATGTCCGGTGGTGTCGGCAGGTGTAACGGGGCCTTAAGGGTTTTTCCAAAGTAACTCTCTCCTCAATTGCAATTTCTTTTATATTCGCTCCCTCCAAATAATGTCTTCCCTTGAGGATGTAAGCCTGGAAGTGTACAAATCTTTATAAAACCCCTTAAATGTTTTAAATATTCAATCATTGAGTAGAGTGGGAGCAGAGAAATCACTGTGAGTGACAGAGGGCATTAATCTTTCATTTTGAAGTTTACAGAAGATAGGAGGGGGGAGTATAAATAATAGAAATACATGAATAGAGAAAGCTTAGAGCAAGGAATTAGAAAATGATAGCAGTTACACATGGATTTTTGGCCTGACAGTTTTCCTTTAACTGGAAAAGGGTTCATTTATTTCCCCCCAACAATGGTGGATCGGACTGTAGAGGAGATTGATCAATGCTGCCAGTCACAAAGCACATACAGCAGGGAGGTCATTCTGAGCCCCCCAAAATATCCCAGTACTGGGAGGATTGGAAGTCTAGCCAGAAATGCCATGTTATGTAAGGCGTACGAGCCTTTACCACTATTTGGACTCCTATACACTACAGAACAGTTTAGAATAAATTGGAGAGGATATGATAGCCTTAGTTTATGTGCTCACTGGATGTTTGTGCTGCTTTTTTTTCACGCTGTGTTTATGCTGCGTTTTTCAGCATTACAAACACAGCTGTTTAAAAAAAAAAAAAAGCAGCACAAAGGTATTGCATTTGTGCATTGTGTTTTTTGCTGCGGTTATGGGTAAACACAGTTGGGGTATTCACACAATCCTTTTGTGTTCCTTTGGATTCACTGGGAAAAACGGATATGTAATTGACAGGCTCATTTTTGGGCACATCTGATTTCTGCAGCAACCACCCACAAATGCACATAGACTTGAATGTAAATGCTGTGAGTGATCAATTTTTGCAGCAGAAATGTGTCGCCAAAAACGCAGGAGAAATGTCCAGTGGGCACATAGTCTAAGATTTTAGTGGCAGATTGTTTTTTTTCACATTTATCTACTGTTTTCTAAGGTTTTTCCGGAGAAGATGACCTTACTGCATCACTTCTTTCACATCTATCGCACATATTACTAAATGGCACATCCTGGTTGATAAGTGTAAACTCTGTGATAAAGATTGGCCACAGAGCCATATTTTGCACTGATGAGGAGTAAGGAGCACGAACAGTTGTCTGCATCTAGGAATAGTGGATTCTGTGTCTGGTGTTCTGCATTATATACTTGGTCATTACTGGCGCACAGACATGTTATGTACCTATATGTGCTGCATGGAAGATTATACACCTTATATTAAGATGATTTTTGTACATGTATTCAGTCGATTTGCTTGTAATACTTTTTTATATATTTTAACTGTTTAGTGGATGATGCTGAAAAGATTGATGAAGATGGTGCAGAAGAAATCACTATGGGTTGTGAAGTGGATGGAGACCCAACTAAGTTAGATGGCTCGTGTCCAGAAGTCATCAAGGTTTACATCTTTAAGGCAGATCCTGGAGAAGACTTGGGTATGAAAGTTTGATTTCATTGTGGAATTCACTTTATTATTTATGCATGAAACTGTGTTAAATTATAGAAAGTATGACTTAATTTATTGTCAATTAACATTAGTATCTTCTTTGTCAGGTGGCACTGTAGATATTGTGGAAAGTGAATCTGAAAATGATCCTGGAGATGGGCTTCTCATTCCTCATACTGGTGGTCGTTTGCTTCCTCGTGAAAAAATGGTTTACATAGATGTGAATGACTCGCAGAATGATAATGACGACTTGGGTGAGTTCACACGCTGATTACATATGTCTCGGCCTGTCGGTGTGTATTCTGGCTTCATCCCGGACACAACTAACTTTATTTTCTAGTTTTATCCACTTAGTTTGCATTGCTCTAGTTTGCAGATATACAGGGTTTTTTTTTTTTGTTTCTTCAGATGTAGCAGAAATTGCTGATGAAGTATATATGGAGGTGATTGTTGGAGAGGAAGATGCTGCAATAACCCATGAACATCAGCTGGATGATGCAGAACTAAGCAAGACTTTCATGCCAGTCGCCTGGGCTGCAGCTTATGGTAACGTCTTGAGTCTTTCATGTTTTATATTTGCATTACACACTAAATGACCATTTGATTAAGGTCATCTTTCTAATACTTTGTTAATTTTTGTCTTCCTATATGATATACACAGCATTGTACTGTACACTGTATCTTTTTTTTATGATGCCTATTTGCCCTTCTGTAACCTTGTAAATCCAACAATCTCTGTTAAGCTTCAGCATTTAAAGAGAATCCATCATGTAAAAAAGTGCTATTAACTAACAGATATAGGGTTAATTTGCAAGATAATAGCTTTCTGACACTGTGCAGCCTCCACACTGAGAGCCCCCCTGCCGGGAGGAAAAGTTCTTTATTCCTCCTGGCATCTTCAGCTTTCAGTCATAGATGCTCAGCACATAGTGAACAGTGACTGTAATCATGCCGCCGTCATTGGCTGGCAGCCGTCTCAGCATTGCATCAGTACAGAGCTGACTATCAGTCAGTGCCAGGGTTGGGTACAGCTGCTGCTCACTAGGCACAAATCAGTGACAGAAGCTGCCAGGAGGAATAAAAATAATATTAAAAAAAACCTATTAACCTGCAGATAAGGGGTTTATCTGCAGGTTAATAATGTTCTGTCATTGTGCGGCAACTGCACTGAGAATCCTGCTGAGAAGAAATTAACTTATTCCTTCTGGCAGCCTCAGGCTTTGTCAGAGGGTCATGGAGACATGGCCGACATGGTTTCAGTCACCGTTCTGTGCATAGTGAGTGGTGGCTGTAGCCACACCTCTAACACTTGCAGCAGGCTGTCTGTAAGTGGCAGTGTGTGTTTACAGCTGCCACTTTATATTTACAGATCATGACTGAAGATGTGCCTCTTAGGCTGGTTTCACACTGGCGTATTTTTTAATTCAAGGGCATGTAGGAAAACCTTGCATGCCCTTGGATTCCCCCGCAATTACATATTATTGATGCACCCTCACGCCGTGCAGTAGCATCCGTTTGCATATTTTACCGTGATCTGGAGAATTATAAATGACATGCCCCCTACAGGGTGTGTCATTTAGAACTGCGTACTATGCATGCTCTGCACATGCGCAGTTCATACAATATGGACCGGAAGTCTGGATCCACTGGGACCTTGAGCACGGTTGATTTAGTTTTCCATAGGCTCCCATTGAGATTTCACACATCGTGCCCTGAGCTTCACGTTTTCTCCTTCGCCTCATTAGGGGACACAGGACCGTGGAGTGTTATGCTGCTGTCCACTAGGACGCAACACCAGGCAAAATCTGCAAAAGAGTTACAGTGGCTCTTCCTCTGCGGTATACACCCCTGGAGCAGGCACTGCCTCACCAGTTTTTGCTTAGTGTCGTTAGGAGGCACACACAAATAGTTTTTCTCTAATCATTTTTTATTTGAAATTTTAATTTATTAAATTTTTTCTCAGAAGAGGATTCAAAAGTGGGTCCCTGGTGAGACCCCCGGCTTGCTCTTTCCTCGGCCCCCCCACTGTTGGGGGCGCTGGGTTGAAGTCGAGACGTCATTCCACAAGCCGCCCTTTTTCCTCGGCATCCCACTGCTGGTGTGATGGGTCGAAGTCAAGACATCCCAGCATACTATTCTCCTTCCCCATCTCCCCACTGATGGGGACCTGGGTAGAAGTCGAGGTTCTACAGCATCTCCATATCAGCAGGAGCCTTCTGAAGTGACATAGTGGACAGCAGCATAAATGCTCCCTATTCTCCTCACCGGGGAATTAGGTTGAGGCACCACAGGTACTGCCTGCATTTGCAACACAAGGCACACTACACATTGCTGCAGGACTCCAGGAGCATCAGTTCATACTGTGCTCTCCTGATGGGGCCCGTTTTTATGCACAGGCTTAATACTGGATCCAGCCCCAGGTCCCCAACTGGACTTACACGCTGGCTCGCCACCATTTCCGGGTACCGCAATTAAGGCAGGCCCCGGCTTTGGGCCTAACGCTAAGCCGCCGCCTATTCTCCGCCCCCTGCATGGCGCCTCTTGCTCATCGCGAGAGATTGTTTATCTCCCGCTCCGCCCCTCCCCCCTCACTCTCAGCGGCGGCCATTTCGCTGAAAGGGGAGATCTCCGCTCTCAAACTACACCACTTCTGTATCAGGCTGTCTGTCTCTGGGGGGCACAGGACCGCTGGACTGTACCTGGGGTGCACTACAAGGTGGTAAGAGATCAGCATTGACTTTGTTACTGCTGTGGCTTCTTCTCTCCCTGTTTTCCCCTGCGCAGGCACTCATTAAGCACAGGAAATTCCATAACTATGTCTGGCTCAAGGAGCAAGAGGACCACCAGGGCTTTTAAATCCTAATATGCCACCTGCACAGCTTGCAGGCCTCCGCTGCCTAGTGGATGTACATCTCCATACTGTCAGGACTGCACCCAGGATAATGTGCCAGAACCCCCCCATAGCCCTGGCAACCACCAGTGCATTTAATACTGCGCCAGAATGGACCATTATTATGTCCCAATCTATGTCTCAATCCAGAGAAAAGTTGTCCTCGACATTACTCCAGGCTCTACAGAGTCACTCCTCTCCCTGCACCGCTGCCCAGCCTTTGAACCCACACAGGGAGACATCTCGGACCCCGGACGAGGTAGTGACCCGGTCCCATCCACCTCCATTTCAGGACGCAAAAGGGCTCAAAGGTCACTCTCTCCAGTGTCCTCTCGCAGTTCCAGGGCATCCCCATCCCGGGGAAGTAGTCCTGATTCCCAGGACTCTGAAGACCCTTACGATCCCGGTTCAGATCTGGATCTGGATGCGTCCTTAGACCTAGACTCACCAGATATTGTGGCTCTAGTCGAGGACTTAATTACCTCCATTAATCAGGTGTTAAATGTATCAAACCCACCTTCCGATACTCCGGAGCACAAGGTCTCCTTTAAAAGAGCCAAGAAACCACTTAAATATTTTGCGGATTACCCTGAATTCCAGGAGATCCTTCAAAAGCATCGCTCACACTTCTTCTGAGAAGATGTTTGGCAACCGCAAAACGCTGGAAGCACGTTGCCCCTTTTTACCGGCAATAACCCAGGACTGGCCGGATCCACCAAGTGGACCCTCCGGTTTCTCGGCTGGCTGCATGAACCCTTCTTTCCCTACCAGATAGTTCCGCAATCAAAGACGCAATGGACCGCCAGGTGGAACAGATGGCTCAATCAATTTTCATGGCCTCGGGATCATCCTTGGCTTCAGCATTCGCCTCAGTCTGGGCAGCCAAGGCCATCATGACCTGGGCTGGTAACTTACACACCGCCTTACAATCTACAGATGCTGACCCCGTACTATCAGATCAAGCAGCGCAAATTTCTGTTACGGCAGATTATTTACTACACGCAGCTCTGGACTCCGCAAATTTCGCAGCATCAAATGCCATTACAATTAGACGTACCCTCTGGTTACGTGTGTGGAAAGCAGATGCAGCCTCTAAGAAATCTCTCACTAACCTTCCATACCTTAGTGGCCGTTTATTTGGAGAAAAATTTGATAAATTAATTTTACACGCCACTGGAGTCAAAAGCACTTCTCTCCCCTAGCGGAAACCAGAGCGACCTTTCAATTGACGTCAACAAACAAGATTCCAGTCTTTTCGGAACTCGTTCGGCTGGTCAGCCTCAAGACCAGCGCAGACTGGCGTGGTTGCCACATAGGGAGCGCTCGTAGACGACCCAAAAATCGAACCCAAACTGGCAGTCACAATCTCGCCAGTCCAAGCCTAAGAAATCGAGATCCCATACGTTCTCCTCCTCATGATTCTTTTTCCCCGGAAGACACCCTACAAGTAGCCGGACGACTTTTACACTTTCGTCAGGTCTGGCTACCTATTATAGACGACAAGTGGGTCAGAGAACTGGTGTCTTTCGGTTACAAGATAGAGTTCATGTCCCGACCACCCAATCGATTCTTTCTATCTGTCTCACCCAAAACCATCATCCAAGGCCCGCGCCTTCTTCCAGGCGGTCGACTCACTTCTACAAACAGGAGTCATTGTGCCGGTCCCTCAGGCCGAGCGCTTCCATGGGTTCTAATCAAACCTGTTCATAGTTCCCAAGAAAGGGGGGTACGGTAAGACCCATCCTGGACCTGAAACAATTAAACAAATTTGTTCACATAATATCATCTATGGAATGGGGAGCATTTCTTGCCTCCATAGATATACAGGATGCGTACCTGCATATTCCAATCTCGTCAGCTCATCAAAAGTTTCTCCACTTTGCAATCGGCCAGGACCATTACCAGTTTGTAGCTCTCCCGTTTGGACATACCACAACTCCCAGAGTGTTCACCAAGGTCATGGCAGCCATCATGACCATTCAACACTCGAGAGGAGTAGACCTCCTTCCATACTTGGACGACCTGCTCATCAAGGCTCCCAACTTTAGAGATTGCGAACACAGTGTCCTCATCACAGTGGACACACTGCGTCGCCTGGGCTGGTTAATCAACCTACAAAAGTCGTCACCAATCCCAAGATAGTCCCTGATTTTTCTGGGCATGCAATTCAATACATCCAGAGGTCTGGTGCTCCTTCCCCAAGAAAGAGCACGGGCTCTCCGTCAAGGAGTTTGCACCCTTCACCCGTCACCTCGGACCTTCCGGTTTGCCATGAGAGTCCTAGGCAGGATGGTCGCAGCAATAGAGGCAGTTCCTTTTGCCCAGCTTCATCTCAGGCCTCTCCAGCTTGTCATACTCACTTTCTGGTACAAGAGCCCCTTCTCCTTGGACAGGAAGTTCCCACTCTCAACAGCAACCAAACGCGCTCTCCACTGGTGGCTCAGACCAGTTTCCCTGAAACGAGGGAAATCTTTTCAACCAGTTCATTGGAAAGTCCTGACTATCGACGCAAGCTTGACGGGATGGGGCGCGGTGTGCCGACACCACAGGGCACAGGGCAAATAGTCTCCAGCGGAATACACCATGCCCATCAACCTCCTGGAGATTTGAGCCACCTCCTTGGCGTTGAAAGCCTTCCATCGCTTCCTGGCGGGATTACACATCAGGGTACAGGCAGACAATGCCACGGCTGTGGCATATGTCAATCACCAAGGAGGAACCTGCAGTGTCCAGGCGATGCGGGAAGTACAGCACATTCTCCATTGGGCAGTATCAACAGGATCGGTGCTCTCAGCTGTACACATCCCGGGAGTGGACAATTGGGAAGCAAACTTCCTCAGTCGCCAAGGCATAGACTCAGGAGAGTGTTCCCTGCATCCCGACGTCTTTCAAAAAATTTGCCATCGCTGGGGAACTCCAGATGTGGATATCACAGATAATGGCATCACGTCTCAATGCCTCAACTTCATAGCCAGGTCACACAATCCGTGTGTGCCCTGGTTCAGGATTGGATGCAATTCCAACTCCCCTACATATTTCCTCCTCCTACCACTAATCCCCAGAGTGGTACAGAAGATCAAACAGGAGGGCATTCCAGTCCTCCTCATTGCCCCAGACTGGCCCAGATGCGCATAGTATGCCGACCTCGTCCAGCCCGCAGCAGATGCTCCTTGGCGCCTCCCAGATCATCCAGACCTTCTTTCTCAGGGCCCGTTTTACCACCAGAACTCAGGGCACTGAATTTGACCGTGTGGCCCTTGAGACCTGGGTTTTAACCCAAGCAGGATTCTCCCAGGACGTGATAGGCTCCATGATTAGAGCACGATAACCTGCTTCGGCTCGGATTTATTATTGCATATTGAAGGCCTTTTTTGTCTGGTGTGCATCCTGAGGTCAATCTCCATTGCCCTTTTCCCTACCTAGGGTTCTTGGGTTTTCTGCAGTCGGGTCTGGAGACCGGAATGTCTCTAGGTTCTCTTAAGAGCCAAGTCTCGGCTCTCTCAGTTCTCTAGCTTCAACTAAGCCGCAGGTGAAGACGTTTCTTCAGGGAGTCTGCTGACTGACTCCCCCCTACAGAAGACCATTGGACACATGGAATCTCAACCTGGTACTGACTTCGTTGCAAGAATCACCTTTTGAGCCCCTTAGGGAACTCCCTCTCTGCCATCTAACTCAGAAGGTGTTTTTTCTGGTGGCAGTTACCTCTCTATCAGAACTAGCAGGACTTTCCTGCAGACCGGCCTCCCTGGCTTTTCACCAGGATAAGGTCGTACTCCGTCCGAGTCAGTCTTTTCTCCCGAAGGTGGTGTCCTCGTTTCATCTTAATGAGGAGATTTCCTTACCATCCCTTTGCCCAGCACCAGTTCACCGGGTCGAGAAGGCTTTGGATATACTGGACCTCGTCCGAGCACTTTGCATATATGTGTCCAGGACTGCGCCTTTTCGGAAGTCTGACTCCCTCTTCCTTCTTCCGAAAGGCAGCCGCAAGGGCACGCCAGCTTCAAAGGCTACCCTAGCTTCGTGGATCAGATCCACTATTCAGGATGCCTACAGGATCAAAAATTCGCCACTTCCGGCCGGTATCAGAGTACATTCTACTCGAGCGGTGGGGGATTCCTGGGCCATTCAGCATCAGGCATCAGCACAACAAGTGTGTAAGGCGGCCACTTGGACCAGCCTACAAACGTTTACTAAACACTAAAGGGTTCATACCCAGTTCTCAGCAGATGTAAATCTGGGTAGACGCATCCTCCAGGCGGCAGTAGTCCACCTGTAGGGCCTGTTATTGGTAATTTTTTCTAATACTTCGTTCCATTGTTCTTTCCCACCCAGGGACTGCTTTGGGACGTCCCATGGTCCTGTGTCCCCCAATGATGCAAAGGAGAAAAGGAGATTTTTGTGTACTCATTGTAAAATCCTTTTCTCTTAGCCTCTAATTGGGGGGACACAGCACCCACCCTGTTGCCCGTTTGGGCCTTTCTTGTTTTTTCATGTTGCTCTTGAGCTATTACATTATTCCTTTCTCCTACTGCATTAAGCACAAAACCGGTGAGGCAGTGCCTGCTCCAGGGGTGTATACTGCAGAGGAGGAGCCACTGTAACTCTTTTGCAGATTTTGCTTAGTGTCGCATAACGCCCAACGGTCCTGTGTCCCCAAATTAGAGGCTAAGAGAAAAGGCTTTTATGGTGAGTACACAAAAATATCCTTTTTTTCAGAGTGCAAAATCGCACCAAGATGCAGATTTTGTCTTCGTGAAAAATATGTGAACACCTGTGTCCACATGGATCCAGAGCACACTGGACACAACTGGAAGCACAAGCAAATGTCTCCGGCCTCATTGAAAGTCAATGGGGCCGAGAACGGATGCAGATACATCCAGTTTGTGATGGACTCACACTAATGGTGAAAAATGCCAGTGTGAAACCAGCCTTAAATTGAAAGCCAGAGGCTGCTCAGAGGAATAAAGTTAATTTCTACCCGACAGTGAGGATCTCAGTGCAGCGTCCGCACAAGGTCAGAACACTAATAAACTGCAGCTTAATCTGTTGGTTAATAGCGTTTTTTTTAAAAATTTTATTTTATAACTGGCTATGAAGAGAGCCCTAACCATAGCAGCATGGATTTGACACTGTGTCGCTATTGCAGTCGTGTATATCTGACTCTGAAATGCTGTGGAGTGTGAGTAAATATAAGTTGAATGTGTCTCAGATGACAAGTCTTGGGCTGGTACCCAGCAAGCTTATCCTCACTCCTATACACCTAGGACAGCTAGCAAGACTTGTCTTGGTCTAGTCAGCCAAGACACGTGGTCTTCAGTTGACTTTACAGTGTTTTCTTTGAACACGCTGCAGCATTTCAGAGTAAACTGTAAGATGACTGCAATATTGTAGCCAGTGTCTGATTTTATGCTACCTGTGGTTTGGGCAACATAAATCTGAGGACAAGTTCCCTTTAATAGCCATTTACCAATGTTGTTTGCTCCTCCTCTGTAGGAATGGTACCAGTATAGCAGTTTGTTATATGAGAATACTGCTTTCCACAGTCATTCCACGTTCTGTGAGATCAAATCTATTGCCTATTTTGTGGTATTAAAAATGCTGGAAGGTTCTGAATGTTTTTATATTACCCTTTTTGTACCTTCATGACTTTATGTCCATAGTATTGCTATCACTCGCCTCTTAAAGGGAGTCTGTCAGCACCAAAACTGAAATTGAACTGATTAGACCTTCATATAGGAACTTTGCTCCTACAAAATTCATACTGGGACTGTAGTTTTTAGTAAATATGTTTTAGAGAGAAACAATTGTATTACATTTGTAAATGAGGGGGCTTTAGTGCATACTTTGTGTGGCCAAGTCGTCAGCGCACCTTTTCTTGCTCTCAATTAAAAAACTGCTACCATCCCTCATGGTTGTTGGCAGTGCTCGCTTTGGAGCCTTGACTGATCTATCTCCTCAGTCTGCACATGCTGGAGGGGCCAATTGACTGCAAATCATTCTAGGCAGGGGTGAGTTTTCATCCTTCTTTGTATCACAGCTGCTTGCTACATGATGATCAAATGCATCAAGATAAGACTTTGCCCAGAAAGAACAACCTTGTAAGTACTCAAGAGTCCTCTTGGATGGAGAAAGAAAAATGTTGTGAAGAAGAAACTAAGAGTGGTGGTTATGGGGAATTCCCTGGAACAGAGGAACTGATGCTGCTATCTGCAGACAGGATATAACCTCAAGAGAAATGTACTGTTTTCCCATCGTCACGACAGCACCCACAGAAAAGGGGATCCGCCCCCAGGGACAGGAAACCTACAGATAAAAAGGGGCGGTCCCCCTCGCCTCCTTAGTTGGTTTCCTGTCCCTGAGGGGAACCTACAGTTACCAGGGTTCTGCTTACCTGGGTCCAATCAGCCTCTGTGCGGTATCTGTGTGAACGGCAGGGCCTGGGACTGGAGATGCAGCGATGGGAAGTCCTGTCTCAGGCTCTCCCTTCGATTGGTCGTCACCATGGGGGCAGCTGCTGGGGTGGTCCGTCCTGCCGCATGGGGAGCGCAGAGGGTTCTGTGAGGAGGCGCCGCAGTTATCTCCTTTTGGTCACTGGGCTCTCCCTTGGACTTTCGGGGGTGCTGTGGTGCGGGGCGGCAGTGCGGTGCCCGCCTGTCATCTGCGCCTTTTTGTGGCTCCTATGGGGCACGCTGGGGCGCGGTGGTCAGGTGGGTGCTGGGGAGGCGCCGCCGGTCCCACGGTCGCCTCCAGTGGGTCTGAGTGTGGGGGAGTGTGGCGGTGCGCGCTCCGGCGCTTCCGGATGGGCGGGCGCGCATGCGCAGTGCCGCTCTGCGCTCCGACCCCGGAGGTGACGTCATTTCCGCTTCCGGGGTAGCCGGGGGAGGTGGCCTAGGGGAGGATATGTATTACCAGGCGTGCGGACGCCTGGGGCCTGCAGTCATGTCCTCTCCAGGGGCTTCAGAGGGGCGCCCTCTGACTGAAGAGGGGCAAGGCAGCAAAGGGAAGTCCGGTGGTCGCACCAGGGATGAGGGATCCACGGACAGGAGTAAGAAAGCAAGGAGGACTGCATCTCCCACTCCAGCTGGACCTCCACCTCCGGGACCGGTACATCGGGTGTGCTGTACTTCTGGGTAAGTCAGGCTGTGGCCTCGGTTCTGACATCTGTCCTCCGTATCTGTGTCCCTCTCCTAGGTTAAGAAGGTGAAGCACCAGCAATGTGCTCTGTGTCCCCAACTTCTCCCTGATTCTTATCATAAACGCCTGTGCCAATCGTGTATTGACGCCACAGTACGTGAGGAGTCCTCTGTGTCTGATATCCGGGCCATGATTCGGGAGGAATTACAGTCTTTTTCGCACCAAAGTCAGTCTAAAAAACAGAGGAAAAAAGTCTCATCTGGATTTGTCCTTTGTTGTTTCTGAGGCTGAGAGCGGTCAAATTAGCACAGATTCTTCCTCGGCATCGTCTTCTGAGGATGAGGGCAGATCGTGTTTCCCCTTGGATAGTATGGATAATTTGGTCAAGTCGGTCCATGCTACTATGGGGATTTCTGATTCTAAGGAGGTTAAGTCATCTCAAGATATATTATGTTTGCGGGACTTGCCCAGAAAAAGCTCCGTTCCTTTCCGGTCAGTTCGGCACTGAAGGATGTAGTTCAGCGGGAATGGGACAAGCAGGAGCACAGAGGTTCACTCCCTTCTTCCTCCAAGAGGCGTTCTCCCTTTGATGATGAGGATTTGTTATCATGGTCTAAAGTTCCGAAGGTGGATGCAGCAGTCGCCTCGGCTTCTAAACATTCGTCCCTGCCTGTGGATGATTCCGGCCTGCTCTCAGATCCATTAGATCGCAAGGCTGATATGCTCCTTAAACGTTCTTGGGAGTCTTGCACAGGGGCGTTTAAACCTGCCATGTCTGCTACTTGTACGGCGCGGTCAATGTTGGTCTGGATTGATCAATTGGAAGATCAACTCAGGACTGGTGTTTCAAGGGACAAGTTGCTTTCCTCACTTCCTCTGATCAGGGGGGTACTGCTTATTTGGCGGATGTCTCGGCGGATTCCCTGAGATTGGCGGCCAGATCGGCAAGTCTTTCTAACTTGGCTCGTCGGGCTTTATGGCTTAAGGGCTAGAAAGGGGATGCTCAAGCCAAGAATAGGTTGTGTTCATTGCCCTGTCGGGGTGAGTACCTGTTTGGCAAGCCCTTAGATGAGCTCCTGGCCAAGGCTGCTGAAAGGAAGTCGGGGTTCCCTAATGCTTCTCTTCCGTCCTACAGGAGGGCATTCAGGCGCAGGTCGTTCGGTCAGAAGAAGCCCTATAAAGACCGTAACAGATGGGACAACAAATGGGATACCAAGGCTTCAAAGACCAAATGTGCCCTCTTTGGTTACTCCTCTAGGAGGGATAATAAGTTCAGATAGTCCTGTCCCTACTGTGGGGGGGAGGTTGCGTCTTTTTTCCACAAGATGGCGTGCTATTTCTTCTAGTCTTTGGATCCTGTCTATTGTGTCATCGGGTCTGAAGTTAGATTTTGAGGTTTTTCCTCCGGATTTTTTTGTGCAGACTTCCCCTCCGTCTCCAGTGCAGCAGCAGGCACTGGAGTTGGAGGTTCGAAGTTTGTTGGAGAAACGAGTCTTGTTGGAGGTCCCTGGGGGCCAGGAAGGAAGGGGTGTTTACTCCCCCTTATTCCTGGTCTCTAAACCTGATGGGTCTTTCCAAACTTGCGGAGGGTGAACTCTTTTTTGCGGGCCTGTAGTTTTAAGATGGAATCCATTCAATCAGCTATTAAGGTCTTGTTTCCTATGTGTTTTATGGCGGTCCTGGATTTAAAAGACTCGTACTACCATCTGCCGGTTCATCCGGACCATCAGAAGTTCCTCCGGGTGGCCATCACGGTCGAGGGTCAGCTCCGGCATTTTCAGTTTGCAGCAATGCATTTTGGCCTCCCATGGCTCCCCGTATATTCACCAAAGTGATGTCAGAGGTGATGTGTTTTTTGCGTCATCAGGATATTCTTATTGTGCCGTATCTTGATGATTTTTTGATTGTGGGCAATTCTGCTTCTCAGTGCAGAGATCGCTTATCGGGGACCATTTCTTTTTTGCAGTCCTTAGGCTGGTTGATCAACTGGGATAAGTCTAGGATGGTTCCTCTGACTTGTCAATCCTTCTTGGGTCTGCACCTTGATTCTGTGCGTCAGCTGTGTTTTTTGCCGGAGGCCAAGAAGCAGGTGATTCTCACCAAGGTTGGGTTGGCGGTTAGCCATCCTCGGATGTCCTTGCGGTCTGCCATGTCTTTGTTGGGGTCCTTGACCTCTTGTATCCCGGCGGTACTATGGGCTCAGTTCCACACCAGGGGTCTTCAGCGGGAGATTCTCTGTGCTGAGGAGGAGTTGCAGGGGTCCCTTGACAGCTTTCTTTACCTTTCTTCGGAGGTAATCACTTCCCTCTCATGGTGGTTGTCTCCGAGTAACCTGGCTAGGGGGGTTCCCTGGGTGGTTTCCCCTTCTAGAATAGTAGTCACTGATGCTAGTCCAGACGGGTGGGGTGCTCATCTGGGGTCGCTCTGGGCCCAGGGTCCTTGGTCGGTCCAGGAAGGAGCAGATTCTTCTAATGTCCGGGAACTTAAGGCGATTCTTCAGGCATTACTTCACTTTCTCCCACAGTTGGATTCCCGGCACGTTAGGATCATGACGGACAATATGACTTGTGTCGCGTATATCAATCGTTAAGGCGGTACGCGATCGCAGCCTCTAATGTCTATTGCATCTCGGATCCTCCGTCTGGCCGAAGATCGTCTCCTGTCCCTCACAGCCCTTCATATCAAAGGAACGGACAATTCCACAGCCGATTTTCTGAGTCGGCATGCTCTGCGGCAGGGGGAATGGACATTGAGCAGACGGGTGTTCCGGCAGATTGTTCGCCTTTGGGGTCTCCCGGACATCGATCTGTTCGCTACCAGGGCGAATCGTCAGGTCGAGCGGTTTGCCTCCTTCCACGTCCGGGACTGTCCGGATGTGGTGGACGCTCTCCAAGTCCCTTGGTCGTTCCCTCTCGCCTATGCCTTTCCTCCGATGTCTATTCTTCCATTGGTCATCAGGGAGGAAGGGGCGAGGGTCATACTCATTGCTCCTTTTTGGCCGAGGAGACCATGGTTTTCATGGCTCCGGGCCATGTCCCTGTCGGATCCTTGGATCCTGCCGTCAACCCCGTCTCTGCTGTCTCAGGGTCCGCTCCGTCATCCTCAAGTGCACGGTCTCCACTTGACGGCGTGGAATTTGAGAGGCAGTTATTAAGATCCAGGGGTTTTTCGGACGGTCTAGTTTCTACCCTTCTTCTGAGTAGGAAGTCTTCCACTACTAACATCTACTGTAGGGTGTGGCGAAAGTTTTTGTCTTTTCAAACGGTTCCCCTGTCTGAGGTGGTCCCTACCCGGGCTATATTGGAGTTTCTTCAACGGGGTCGGGACTTGGGGTTGTCTGTTAGTACCCTTAAAGTTCAGGTTTCTGCCTTGGGGGCTTTATATGGGGCTAATGTTGCTGGAGATAGGTGGATTGCTCGGTTTATTTCTGCTTGTGAACGCAGTACCCCGGTTCACATTGCCACTGTGCCTCCGTGGGATCTGAACTTGGTTTTGGAGGCGCTTACTAGCGCTCCGTTTGAGCCATTAGCCTCTTCCTCTCTGAAGGTTCTTTCCCTTAAGACAACCTTGTTAGTTGCCCTTACTTCTGCTCGAAGGGTTAGTGACATTCAGGCTCTCTCCATTGACCCTCCGTTCTTGTCTGTCCTTCCTGATAGGTTAGTGCTGAAGCCTGATCCCTCTTACCTCCCGAAGGTGGTTTCTCGGTTTCACCGTAGTCAGGAGATTGTCCTTCCCTCTTTTTATCCTGACCCAGTTACCCCTGCTGAAGTTAAGTTTCATATGTTCAGCGTACCGTCCTCGCCTACATTGATAGGACTCAGGCAGGGAGGAAGTGTAGGGCTCTGTTTGTTTCCTTCCAGGGCCTTCGGAAGGGGTCTGGGGTCTCCAAGAGTACTTTGTCCCACAGGATCAGAAATGCTATTGGGCTGGCTTATGAGTCGTCGGGTCTGCCTCCTCTGGATGGTGTGCGGGCCCATTCCACCAGGGCGATGGCTTCTTCCTGGGCTGAACGGGCAGACACGTCTATTGAACTGATATGTAAGGCGGCAACCTGGTCTTCACCTTCTACTTTTTATGACCATTATCGGTTAAATTTGTCTTCCGGGTCTGATTTGGTGTTTGGGAGGTCTGTCCTCCGCACGATTGTCCCACCCTGAGTATTTATCTCTGTAAGTCTCTCTGTGGGTGCTGTCGTTGCGATGGGAAAAGACCAGCTTACTTACCGGTAGTCTGGTTTTATGGAGCCACGACAGCACCCACTCACTTCCCCCCCCTCCCCCCCTCTTGGTTGCTTTTCATGTTTTGGACTTTTCCATTTGGCACACGTGTGGTGGTGTTGTTTGTTTATTGTCTGATTCGAACTTATACTAATTAGTGGTTCCTCTCGGTCTCTGTAACACAACTGAGGAGGCGAGGGGAACCGCCCCTTTTTATCTGTAGGTTTCCTGTCCCTGGGGGCGGATCCCCTCTCTCTGTGGGTGCTGTCGTGGCTCCATAAAACCAGGCTACCGGTAAGTAACCTGGTCTTTTCCAGGTGCAAAAATCATATGTCTGACAGGATATCAGGATTAGTCAGACCTATAGATAACTATGTGGCACCCCTGCAGGGGATTGCCACAGGTTACACTGATGCAAGGAAGGACTGACACCTTGGTTTGCTCAGCATACACCACCTACCACTCCAGACCTGAAGGGGAAGCTCTACTGGCTGCATTAAGTCAGTTCCCCTCTAAGAAGATCCAGGCTGAGAGGAGGAGACAGTTAGTCCCAGGAGCCAGTTGGCAGTTAGTTCGTGTGAGGAGAGGAGAAAGGAGGAGGCTGAGCTGCTGGTCTCTGGTGAGAGATATAGGCCAGGACCAAAGGACGATTGTCGGCTGTTCATACCCCAGGGATGGGGCCGGAGGCAAGTAGAGGAGATGGGGAACAAGGACAGGAGACTGAAGATATACCCCTTTAGCACAACCGGACACTGGAGTCCGATGCTACGGGCCTGCAGAGCCGCAGTAGAAAGCCCAGCAAACTCAGGAGGAGTTTAACCCTGAGGATAGAGAAAAAGAGACATTAAACTAACCAAACATAGGACCAGAGGCCACAGGAGGAACGGGACCCCACAGAAGGACCTCATTGTTAGTTTAAGATAATAAAGAAGTGGAGGGTTCAGGCTCAGGCAGGACTCATCCCTCAAGGCAGAGCACAGAGATAAAGGAGGCCTCATAACCTTCCAAGGTGTTAGTCCTAAATTGCACCACGTCTGACCGCGGTTTTTTTCACGGCTGCACCTGCCGCAAGTGCCAAAACCGCACTTGCTGCACCTGCCGCAAACCCGCCTATACATTGTATGGGGCTTGCCGCAACCGTGCCGCAAGTGCAGCCGGTATGCGGTAATCGCGGCAGATGCGTTTTTTTCACCGCATCTACCGCAATTTGAAAAAAACGCTGATGTGAAAGGGGCCTAACTCTCCTACTGCTTTAGCACAAAACTGGTGAGGCAATGCCTGCTCCAGGGGTGTATACTGCAGAGGAGGAGCCACATAACTCTTTTGCAGATTCTGCCTAGTGTCGCCTCCTAGTGGACAGCAGCATAACACCCATGGTCCTGTGTCCCCCAATTAGAGGCTAAGAGAAAAGGATTTTACTGTGAGTACACAAAAATCTCCTATTTTCCTGCGTTTTTGCTGCAGTCAATTTGCAAAACCGCACTAAAAATGCACAAAAAATGTGATAAAAACACAGGACCTGAACGCAGCAATTCTCCTGGCAAGGACTCTAGGATCCTTGAAAGCAGTTCAGGTTTTGCTGCGTTCAGGATTGCTTACAAAATGTCCTGTGGGCACATACCCTTACAGGATTTGAGAATGTTTAGCTTGCAAAAAAGACTGAGAGGAGATTCAATAGCGGTCTACAAATATCTCAAGGTATGTCACACTGTAGTGGGATCAGCTTTATTCTCATTTGCACAAGGAAAGACGAGAAGCAATGGGATGAAATAAAATGGGAAGAGACTTAGATTAGATATTAGAAAAAACTTTTTGACAGTGAGGGTGATCAACGAGTGGACCTGGCAGTCACAAGAGGTGGTGAGTTCTCCTTCAATTGAAGTCTTCATATAGATGCTGGACAGACATCTGTCTGAGATGATTTAGTGAATCCTGCTTTGAGCACGGGGTTGGACCAGATATCCCAGGAGGTCCCTTCCAACTCTACCATTCTCATACAGGATACTGATAGAAAATGGATGAGAAGGCACACAAGCTGACTGCATCCGCTCACAGACATGCAGGGGTGCTGAGCACTCTTTTGGCTTTCTCCTTTGTATAGCAGCCACACACTACACGTAGGATCATATAGCAGCATGCCACAGCTGCTTTGAAATCCTGTGTGTATAGTATCTAAAAAGGAGAGGTATGGAAAGGTGCATCGAAGTCCCTCATTAATGGTTTGTAAGAAAACCTTTTCCCTGAAACACATTTGCTAAAATGTACAGTAAAATGCTTAAGGGCACTGTATCTCCTATATGAAGATCTAAATCGATACATTATATTTTTGGGGGTGTCAAAAAATTATTTTAAAAATGTCACACTGATCATATTAAACTCTCCCACGTTGTGATTATTTTTATGTGATGACTTGTCGTATCTACTTGATAATTTTGATTTGATATTTTAGGTAATAGTATGAATAACAGCTTGGAGGGCATGGAGCACAGGAATGGCACTGCCAGCGCCCTATTGCATATAGATGAATCTGATGGACTGGACAGGCTAGCAAAGCAAAAACCAAAGAAAAAGAGAAGAGGGGAAAACCGTCAGTACCAAACAGGTGTGTTTCTAATTATATACTGGGCCCTAAGACAGTTTATTGTTGAGGTGTGTGGTATGCAACCAAAACACTTTGGAGATATTGTGCTATTAGATAAGTCTTTCAGCATGTAATCATTTGTGTCAGTAGTTCTGAAACTCAAATATTTTCAAAATAGTATTGTTTTAGCTTTCAGTCCTCTGCACCCAACAAATGTAGATTAAGGCCACTTTCATATACCACAACATCGCTTATGTACATGCCATTAAAAGTTCTGTTTTGTCCTTCGCATCATTGGGGGACACAGGACCATGGGTGTATGCTTTTCTACTACTAGGAGGCGACACTAAGTAGAGATTAAAATTGAGCCCTCCTTCCTGCAGTATGCATCTGCACTTAGGTGTACATCTTCAGTTTTAGCTTCGTGTCGCAGGAGGCACATGCCGTCTGTAGCTCAGACCACATCTACCATTTTTTACACATAATTTTTATTTTTTAATTGCACTATTTAATTCTCTATTTTTTTACTACCGCTCTCCTAAGAGCATGGGGACCCGAAGGCAGCACCTCACACAGGGACGACGGACCCTCTTAAAGGACCTCGCTCTCCCATCCCAGAGCCAGCAACAGCCACAGGTCATAACTGCATCCCCCTGCAGAACAGAGGGATGCGCAGGCCAGCAACACCCACAGTGCACAATGCCATCCCCCAATGCAGGACAGAGGGACCCATACAGCACATCGACAGCCCTCACCTCCTCCAACAATGGAGCAGGTGATTGAGCCCAGCAGCCAGCACACAATGTGCACCGATCCATCCCTAAGGGAACTGGTGCAGTAGCGGCTGTAGTATCTGCACCCACTTCGGGCTCCACTGCCAGGGCATCCTCCTCCTCTCAACCGCAGAGGCCCCAGGCCGGGACGCGCACCTCCGGTAAGTTCAGGGTGAGCGCCCAGGGCAGTGAGCCGAGGCACCACATCCCTGCACCGCTGCTTCCGAATGCCACGCGGGCACCCGGCGCCACTCCCGGGAGCCTCAGCTACTTTAGGCCCCGGTCTGAGCCTACATCTAGGTGCCGCCCACAGCCCCAGCTCATTGGCCGCATACACGTCACCGCTCCCCCCCCTTCCCCTTCCCCCCTCATAGGGGCGGGCGCGATGACGCGGACAGCCGCACCATCGTTGACTGAGCGGCCCATCACTCAGGGTCAAGCCCCCACCTCATTGGCCGACCCTTACATCACGGCCTCGCGTCATAGGGGCGGTCAGAAGGGCTCAAGGCCAAAACGCAGCCCACTTAGTCGGGACACAGCCCCCAATCACGCCCCCAAGACCGGCGCAAAATTCACAAACAAAGCAGCTACAGCTGCACAAATACACAGTCCTCAGGTAATAAATCTGGAGCTAATACCTGCCTACCCCTCTCCTAGTGTGGACACCAGCTGAAGTAGGGTGGGCTTAGCCCCCTCACAAGGGGGCCGCACAAAGCCCACATACCACCCAGGGACACATTCACGTCACAGTCCTTTTGATTCCAGTGCCTCTTCAAGTGAGAGACCTCAGCACCTCACGGACGACACAACAGGGGACACAGGATCCGGGTAAGCTCCATTAGGGGACCCTCTTTCCTGCAGATTTCCACCCCTGTCCAGTGGCAGCTCGCCTGCCCCCATAACAAACCAGTTAGTACACTGCAGTGCCATCGCTGACAGTAATCTGCTACACAATGGCAGACCCCAAACCGTCCAAAAAAAAAAGCAATGCAGGGAACAAGGCATCCTGCACCAGTTGCCAGATCCCGCTCCCACGCAAACATGCATCCCAATGGTGCAAGGACTGTGAACCTGAATGTCCCACTGAGACTACCACTGACGTAGGTCCCAGTATGTCTGACGTCCCTCCATGGAGTATGACACTGTCGCAACAGCTAGACTCAATAGTCCAAATATTGCAGTCCCGTCCCGACCCTTACACAGCCTGTGACCACAAACGTCACCGCTCCCACTCCAGCAGGGAACATTCTCAACCTACGGCACCCCCTCCCTCTAGAAGATGGACTAGTACCAGCCCGTCCCAAAGACAATCTCCCAATACGTCAATCCAAAGTAACAGGTCCCGCTCCCCTTCACCTCGTCACTCCGAATCGCGCTCCGAGGGCGAAATTTCAGAACCGGATGCACCCTACGAGAGTGACACCACGGACACCCAGGAATAAGTTTACAGCCTCATTGAAGCTGTTAACAGGACAATAAACATTAAAGATGTGTGTGTCACCACACCTGAGCGCAGTTTCTCATTCACAAAGACTAAACGCCCTCGCCGTGTTTTCTCTAACCACGAGGAGTTTAACGACATAGTCCAACGACACTGGGACCGGCCCGACAAGCGCTTCGCAGGCCGCAAGGCCATCGAAGCCAAATATCCCTTTGCCCCAGGCCAGCGCAAAAAAGTGGGCTGAGTCACCAGCCGTGGAACCCCCAGTGTCGCGCCTAGCTAACAAGACCTTGCTTACTCTCTCTGACAGTTCATCTATCAGAGATTCAAACGAACGCCAACTCGACAGTCTAGGGCGCTCAATTTTCGAAGCCTCAGCAGCAGCTCTCTCTCCTTTGTTTGCTATGGAGTGGGTAGCCAAATTAACGGGATCCAGGACCTGCAAGACACGCTGCAAGACCCCGACCACAACCCAGCCGACCTGCTCGAACTGCTCTCAAAAGCGCAGCAGTACTTCCTACCAGCGTCTGTAGACGCAGCCAACTGCTCCGCACTGGCAGCATCAAACACCATTTCCATGCGCCGAACCCTCTGGCTCAGGGGCTGGCACGCAGATTTAACATCAAATAGATCCCTTATAAATCTAGCATACCAGGGAGGTTGCCTATTCGGCGAAAAGCTCGACCAGCTCATCTCCGAAACCACAGGAGGAAAAAGCAAGTTTCTTCCCCAACAAAGGTCCAAGCGGCCTTTTCGGCGCCCACAGTCACACTCGCGCTCCCAAGCTTCCCAGGGAACACCGAGGTGGTCCAGCTCTAATGTTACCACAAGCACAGGTTGGCCAACCCATGGGCCCAACAGCTCCCCACTCTCGTTCAAGACCAACCAAACATGGAAGAGCCGCTCTAAACAAACCCACTCTAAGGGCGGAAAACCTCAAAGGTTTAACGCATGATTTCCCCCCCCGCAACCGCCCGACCCCAACATAACAGGCAGACGTTTCCAGCTCTTCGCCACTCACGGCTCAATGTCGTACATGACAATTGGGTCAGAGAACTGGTGTTGTCAGGCTACAAGATAGAATTCACATCCCGGCCCCCGAATCGTTTTTTCCTATCGCGACCCCCAAATAGAGACACCCAACCATTCTTCGAGGCAATCAATTCCCTACTCAAAACCGGGGTCATAAAACCAGTACCACAAAACGAACGGTTCAAACCTGTTAACCTTCCGAAAAAAGACGGAACACTGGGTCCCATCCTGGACCTCACACTTCTCAATAAGTTTGTAAAAATCCGACAGTTCAGAATGGAATCCCTACACTCAGTGATCGCGTCTTTAGAAAAAGGAGAGTTCCTGGCAACCATACCTCCACATTCCCATCTTCTCCCCCAACCAAAAGTACCTGCGGTTCGCGGTACAAAAACACCACTTCCAATTCATCGTCCTGCCCTTCGGCTTGGCAACCGCACCCAGAGTCTTCACGAAGGTCATGTCGGCCGTCATGACCATCTTCCACTCACGAGCAGTGGTCGTCTTGCCGTACCTAGACGATCTACTGATCAAAGGCCCATCCTTCCAATCATGCCTTGACAGCGTCCGAATAACAACGGACACTCTCTCTCGCCTAGGATGGCTCATAAACCTAGATAAAGCACCCCCAATTCCGGCCCAGTTAATAAACTTCCTCGGAATGACCCTAGACACTGCAAGAGTGCTAGTCATACTACCTCAGGACAAGGCCACAGCAATCCAAATGGGCATGCACACTCTTTGCAGCCGCTCACCCCAGTCCATCCGCTTTGGCATAAGAGTCCTAGGAAAAATGGTGGCCTCCATGGAAGCAGTTCCCTTCGCCCAACTACTCTTCCGAGCTCTACAACTCTTCCTCCTCTCAGCCTGGGACAAAAGTCCTTTCAGCCTCAACCGCAAGCACCGCCTATCTGCCCAAGTCAAAAGAAAGCTCAAATGGTGGACACAGCCATCATCATTCTCAAAGGGAAAATCCTTCCTCCCACTCCAGTGGCTGGTCGTAACCACCGATGCCAGCCTACTCGGCTGGTGGGCCATCTATCGTCAGCACACGGCTCACGGCCGCTGGACCCTCCAGGAGTCACTCCTCCAAATCAACATCCTAGAACTGCGAGCAATCAGACTAGCACTCCAACAATTCAATCACTTCCTGGCCGGACACCCCATCCGCATCCAATCGACAACACCACGGCAGTAGCGTACATCAATCATCAAGGTGGCACACGAAGCAAATCAGCAATGCACAAAGCGAAACACATCCTACATTGGGCCGAAAAGACCCAGTCAATCAGATCAGCAGTCCACATCCCGGGGGTGGACAACTGGGCAGCAGACTTTCTAAGCCTCCAGGGATTGGCCTCAGGAGAATGGTCCCTACATCCGGATGTTTTCCAACAAATCTGCCGGCGCTGGGGAACTCCCGACGTGGACCTCATGGCCTCAAGAATGAACGCAAAAGTCCCGACCTTTGTAGCCAGATCCCAGGACCCACTGGCCCTAGGAGTGGACTCCCTGGTCCTCCCTTGGCACCAATTACAGCTCCCATACATCTTCTCTCCACTTGCGCTAATCCCTCGAGTGATCAGAAAGGTCCTTTTTTTAGTGCATATGTAATAATGCTGCATTAATGTTCGTGGTTTTCCAAAATTGGGGCACCACAATTGCAGCAAGTGGGTGGCAAGTAAAATCACTCTGACTGCAAGGAGGCTCGGATAGGGTATGTACACACAAAGATTTTTTATGATTTTTTTGGAGCAGAACTCCCAAGTTTTTGGGGAGTACTTGGAGGTTTGTGCTTCAAAAAATACAATAAAAATATAACTAAACTGCGAACAAAGCTTTAAAAACATTAAAAGTAATACTTCAAGCAAGCCACTAGAGGTCCTATGTGATTGATTTTTTCCTTTTTGCTAAAGCTTTTGTTGAAAGCTTTCCATTGAAGTATCAATAGTTAGCAGCACCTCCAGTTCATTGCTGTCCAGGTCGGCCCCTTCAGTGCATCTCATGCTGAGCAGCACCATGTTCAGTTGTAGAGAATTTACACCCATAAAATCTGACAAATATGTTCCTTTCTCAGGGGCAGATACATTGAATTATTTAAAAAGTATCAAGTTAAAAAAAAAAAATGGTTGTTTTAATAGTAAAAATGAAACTGATGTCCTGTTAACCTGAAGATTGACTGGTTGCTAGTTGTGTATGTTCTATGTAGTTTACAAAAAAAAACATCCACTTTTCTTATACAAGCACACAAATATGTAACTGTATTGATCCATAAATATATTTCTGTATGTCTATATATTTACTTGTACACAATTTCTCCTCCCTTTATAATGAAACATATGTTGTCGGCAGACCTTCACATTATGCATAAGTGGCTGCGACTTCTTGTAGAGTCTGAGCTCAGGACTTCATAGACATTCAGAGAAAGCAATTATTTTATTGCACAAAAGCACTTTCAGAATTACATCACTATAGGGAATGAGCTACAGAGTTAGCACCAAGAACAGGTGACCAGTGCATTTTTCTGCCAGAGGATGGAGATTTGCTGCAGAAATTTTCTGCACCAAATACTCAGCGTACGCACATTTCCTAAAGGGTAACTGTCACGTCAGATAATATTATTAATCTCGCAGATGTGGAATTAATCTGCAGGTTAGTAGTGTATTGAAGGTGCACATCTGCATTTCTGAAACTGTGGCATTCAGCAGAAAATGGACTTTATTCCTCCCAGCAGCTGCTGACTTTCAGGCATGTCGGTGTGGTTACAGTCCCCATCACATTACTGTGAGCACGCTACGGCACTTTGACTGACAGCCAGCTCTAACTGACAGCCGGATAAGCAGTAGTGCCAGGATGTGCTCACAGTATAGTGAGTGATGAGTGAAGCCGCACCAGTACGCTTGCATGACTGGAAGCCGGTGGCTCCAGGAAGGAATAAAGCTGATTTTCTCCCAGGAGCCGCCCTTCTCAGTACTGCAGCTGGGCACCTTTCTAACACTTATTAACCTGCAATGAATTCCATAGTTTCAAGTTAATGGTGTTATAAAATGCAACCTGTCACATCAGATAACACATAGAAGGGAATGTTTAAGTCTTTAGCAGCACTTCATATCTGCAGGAGACTCCTGGGTATAGAAACTAGAAGCAATAATTTCAGCGTCTCTAGTCTCAGGATGTTTTGACTGCTAGATATCCCCCAAACATCAGAAATATGTATTATTATACACTGTGAAATCTAAATTCAATATAGCCAGAGGGTTTTAAAATAATAAGCATGGATACTTACCCTCCAGCGGGTGGATGGCGGCTGTTCGGAGCCAGGATCAGTGAGCAGCCGCAGATTCAGAGTGGAAAAAGACCTGTGGTGATGTCGGAGGGTGTTCTGGGTGCTGGTTGGCCACTCGCGGTCATGTGATGCACAACACATTACCGGAACGCCCTCTGACACCACCACAGGTCCTAGCAGGGCCATTCCAACGGCGGCTTCTGGCTCCCGGACACCGGAACACCCGTGGGAGAGTTAAGTATTTAATTCTTTATTATTTTTAATACATTTGTCTTTATTTAACTTTGATTTCGCAGTGTGTATTAATACACTGCAAAATCAAATGGGCGGTCACAGGTGTCACACAGGCGAGGAGGAAGCAGTATTCTTCCTCCCCTCTGTGACATCAGATGCAGCAGCGCGCGCCCTTATAGGAAAAAGCCCCAGCGCTGCTGCGTAATGAATTGACAGGGTCATTCTTTTAACGCAGGTGCTTTTTCCTATAAAAGCATGGGCGTATGTTTACGCACTGTCTGCACGGCAAATTGAATTTCCCATTCACTTTGCCGGCAGACAAAAAGCACATTGCGTATTTTTGCGCGCTTTTCAAAATATGCAATGTGTGAGCGCAGCCTTACATTCAGGCTCTCAAAACAGCATGAAAGATCTTGTTTGGGGATACCAGGAAGAAAATGTGACTTTTATTTAACAACGCTTTTTCCTTTCAAACCTCTCAATGACATGTGAAAATTGATATTTATTTTCTAGCCATAATTATTGGCCCTGATGGCCATCCACTTACGGTTTACCCATGTATGATCTGCGGCAAGAAATTCAAATCCCGAGGCTTTCTGAAGAGGCACATGAAGAATCACCCTGAACATCTGGTGCGTAAGAAATATCGCTGCACTGACTGTGATTATACCACCAACAAGAAAGTAAGTCTCCATAACCATCTGGAGAGCCACAAACTGTCTGCTGTAGTCATTAAAACAGAGAAGGAATTGGATTGCGATGAATGCGGAAAAGTATTTCTACATGCGAATGCTTTGTTTGCCCACAAGCTGACGCACAAGGAAAAGGCGGGCAACAAAATGCACAAGTGCAAGTTCTGTGATTATGAGACCGCTGAACAGGGCTTGTTAAATAGACACCTTTTGGCCGTGCACAGCAAGAGCTTTCCCCACATCTGTGTGGAGTGTGGGAAAGGTTTCCGTCACCCATCAGAATTAAAAAAGCACATGCGCACTCACACCGGCGAGAAGCCATATATCTGTCAATATTGTGATTACAAATCTGCTGACTCCTCCAATTTGAAAACCCACGTTAAGACAAAGCACAGCAAAGAAATGCCATTCAAGTGTGAGATATGTCTCCAGACATTCGTAGACGCTAAAGATTTGCAGGCACATGTCATCCTGCATCAGGAGAGCAAAAGTCACCAGTGCCTGCATTGTGATCACAAGAGCTCTAACTCCAGTGATCTGAAAAGGCATATTATCTCTGTGCACACCAAGGACTACCCTCACAAGTGTGAAGTCTGTGAGAAGGGCTTCCACCGGCCCTCGGAGCTTAAAAAGCATGAAGCTGCACACAGGGGTAAAAAGATGCATCAGTGCCGGCATTGTGAGTTCCAAATTGCGGACCCTTTTGTGTTAAGCCGCCACATCTTGTCTGTACATACTAAGGAGTTGCCGTTCAGGTGCAAACGCTGTCGTAAAGGCTTCAGGCAGCAACAAGAACTGAAAAAGCACATGAAGTCTCACAGTGGTAAAAAAGTATATCAGTGTGAGTACTGTGAGTACAACACCACAGACGCTTCCGGCTTTAAACGCCATGTCATCTCAATCCACACCAAAGACTATCCCCACAGATGCGACTACTGCAAGAAAGGCTTTCGCCGACCATCTGAAAAGAATCAACACACAATGAAACATCATAAAGAGGCTAGCTTAGTTTGACTTGGTCTATTATGGCCGTGTGCAGAGTATTGCTAAAATATACCCGTTCTTGTAGAGATCTCTGGTCAGGTTTTCTTTTTCGTTTTATGGTTATAAATCAATGTGCCTCTAAACTAATAATTATTTTTATATTCAAGTCCTGCTCTTTGTTTAATAATTTCACAAAGTTGTAAATTTAAGGAGAATGCTGGATACTTACGTTCAGCTCATTTGTCCTGAGTTCTCTGCCCTTGTATCTTTGTAAATTCCCCCGTAGTATCAATTCCTCTGACTCCATTGTGTCCTGCTTTGCACACCTCACACAGTGCACTTTTTTTCACAGGAGGAACTTGGAGTAGATACTAAATTAACAAGTTTAAAGAAAGTACGTTTACTTTTTCTTTTTTTGGAGCCACACCTGGTCTTAGCTGGAAATGTATATTAAACACTGTAATCTGTGAGTAAACCCTTTTTAATGGATTTTCCAGAAACCTAAATTGATGTCTTAAGAATAAGACTATCAATTTGTGACCTTTTGTGGGTCCAACATCCAGATGCTTAGTGATCAGAAAAAAACAGGAACGTGCAAAATGTGTGTCCCTTTTTAGCTTGCTTGACACCGTGACATCCACTGTGCCTCGTACAGTGGCCTAAAAGCGGAACTCCATGGAGATAGTTATTTGGGACTGTCCCTGCGCTCCTACATGATGAAGCAAAGCTGTACACTGCAGTTCTACGATCTATAAATCGCTTGCAAATCAATAAAATCCTATCTGATCCTCAGCACTCACCCCTCCCTTCAGGGAGAGAGAAATTCAGCCTCATGCTGCTGGTGAGATCAGGAGGTGTGTCGGGGGCGTTGAGCCTGGGGGCTCCAGGATCATCTTACATCCCAGCCCCCTCATACTTCTGAATGAACAGGGGGCGTGGCCGCCGTCCCGTGGTCACATTACAATCCAGCCCCTGATATACATGCTAAGTAATGTATGAGCAGGGTTGTTCTCCCTTCAAATAGCAATCATGTAACTAAGCAGATATAAATACATGCTGTGATTTTTCTGCTGTACAATATGATGGTGCATAATGTGCACTGTCATGTATCAGCTTAGGAGCAAGAGGCAAAGCACTGCATTGATTGATTCAGCACTGTCAAGGTCTCCCCTCCCCCATATCAACTTTGTAGCTTCTTATCCCATGAAACTTAAGCACTATGCATGACTGAACTTCTTTGTTCCTGAAGGGAGAAGAGGGTGAGAGCTGAGGAGCAGATATGATTTTATTGAATTATAAGCAATCTATATATCCTAGAACTGCAGTGTACATCTCAGCTTCATCATGTAGGAAGGCAGGGACAGCACAACATTTACTTTTTTATCTCCCTGGAATTCTCTCCCTTAAGTTATTGATTGTACAGGTGGTCGGTGGTACCAGACACCATGCTACAGATGCGTGTGTTGTATGGCAGTGAATGCGCTATTGCTGCACTTTCTACTGATCTTGGGGATTTTGGGCGTTATGACCTCCCAAGTATTCACATTTTGCTAACTTTTGGTCATTAATATAGATTTCCATACAAATTATTTACCCTTGACGAAAGGTCTGAGTAGATGTAATTTGTCCAATAATCTAAACTTTCTTTTATACCAGAAATCAAGTCTTTGAACCAGAAAGCTCAGATAATCTGCAATATTAAAGCAAAGCTTACCAGAGAGAGATCTTGATGATCCATTTTCCCCTATTCATTGGCATTCCTAAGTTTAAAAGAAAAGAACCAGATAACCCCTGTAGGAGAGCGTATTGGCTAATGTAAAGCTGTAATCCTTGTCCTCATTTTAGGTTCGCACACACTGTCTTTCTTTCCATGGGTTCTCCAAGTTTGAGGCTTTCTTCCTCATCTGCTTTGTAGACTGCTCTCCTCACTTATAATTTGGATGTTAATGAGGATTTTTTTTTTTTTTTTAAAGAAAAAAGAGTCTATTTCAAAATATATTCCCAGTATTTTAAAGATGATTTTTTTTCGATGTGTTTTAAAATAAGTAATAAAAACCTTATACTTCACAAAAAGCAACTATATATTCAGGTTGGGAAATAAAATACTTTATTGTAATATAGACCAACAAAATGGGAAAGCCGCAGGAATCTTTACAATAAAAGTATTGTTGGCTATTTTGTATAAAATGTTAACAACTGATAATTTTATTTGCGTCAGATATATTGTCAGAAGCTATGCAGTGCGAATATGCAAAGAGCAATGTAGATATATTCACTTATTACGTAATGGAATAGATGGCACGCCGTTAGTGTACTGTAACAAGCATATGTACTTCTTGTCTGTCCTGTCAATTGATTGGCACATGAAATTTTATGGAGATTTTAAATGCTGTTTACACTTGTGATGTTTGGCTTTTTTTATTTGGGTCTTAAATTATTGAAAATTTGCACTTTTTAATATAACTGCTAGTGTTTTTTGCTGCATGCAGATTACAAATAGCTTTGGGAGAAAATCGGACTAGTATTGCAAATAAAAAAAATATTGATTAAAGTCCCATTAATGTTTCATCTTTGTGAATAGTGAAAAATGTTAATGGCACTTTTTTACAATGGACATTTGTAATATATCATGATCCGCTCCTTATGCTTTATATACAGTCAAGATGTTTTATTTCTTTGCACATACGACACTAAACTTGTACAAAAATTGTCCTATGCTAAATGTTAGGAGAAAATTCATCCATGTAGAACATGAGAAGTACTTGATACCAATGTGAGGGTGGGGGGGGGTTCCTCCTTTTCGGCTCATACGATCAGTAGGGCGTCCCTCACTTTGACATTGCTTGTGAGTTACCAGAATGTATTACATTAGTCTCTAATAGTTACTGAAATTGCTCCAAAACATTCAGCAAATCCATGCAGTGTTTATTACTCCCAATATGAATTCAGTTCTCCTAAAAACAATGTAATCAAGGCTTAAATTCACTTTTTGTTACAAGAACGGGGGTGTATAGATGTACATTTGTGTTTTTAAAATTTTTGTTTTTTTAATACATCATTCATCTGGCTTTTGTAAAGAACGCGTCTGTATAGAGAGGTTGTAGCTATTGTTCATAACTTGGCGTTTTTGTTTGTTTTGTTTCCATGGTTTTAGTTTCAGCTGAAATGTATGGTAAGTGATCCCAAATCTGAATGTTCAAGAGGTACAGGTTGTTGTTTTTTTTTGTTTCGTTCTGCAGGAACATAATGTAAATTATTCATTAGACGCGGACTGTAAAATATTTTATTGTCTTTACTCAGTGTATAATTTTGTATAAAAAATAAAGCAAAATCAATATAGGGATGTGAGATGACATTGTACTTGTGTTCTTGATAATGTGGTAAAATAAAGATCAGAATATTTTCCTGTTGTTGAATGTTCACGATATTTTATTTTATGGGGGAAAAAGAAAACCAAAACCATTTAATTGCTGCTCCCTTCACCAGGAGAAATGCTTTTAACAGCTGGAAGATTAGGTCATCAATATCTTGGACATGTATCCTAACCAGTTAAACAAGAAATATCTTTAGATTCATAAATATATGAATGATATTTTCTGCAGGTTTTCAGCTATGGTGATGCAAAGATGACCTTTTCAGATGTAATACAGACCAGAAACATGGACGTACAGTATACACTGTGTCCAGAATTATTAGGCAAATGAGTATTTTGATCACATGATAGTTTTTATACATGTTGTCCTACTCCAAGCTGTATAGGCTTGAGAGCCAATTACCAATTAATTAAATCAGGTGATGTGCATCTCTGTAATGAGGAGGGGGTGTAATGACATCAACACCTTATATAAGGTGTGCTTAATTATTAGGCAAATGCCTTACCTTAGGCAAAATGGGTCAGAAGAGAGATTTGACGGGCTCTGAAAAGTCCAAAATTGTGAGATGTCTTGCAGAGGGATGCAGCAGTCTTGAAATTGCCAAACGTTTGAAGCGTGATCACCAAACAGTCAAGTGTTTCACGGCAAATAGCCAACAGGGTCGCAAGAAGCAAGTTGGGCAAAAAAAGGTGCAAAATAACTGCCCATGAATTGAGGAAAATCAAGCGTGATGAAGCTGCCAAGATGCCATTTGCCACCAGTTTTGCCATATTTCAGAGCTGCAATGTTACTGGAGTATCAAAAAACACAAGGTGTGCCATACTTGGGGACATGGCCAAGGTAAGGAAGACTGAAAAACAACCACCTTTGAACAAGAAATATAGGATAAAACGTCAAGACTGGGCCAAGAAATATCTTAAGACTGATTTTTCAAAGGTGTAATGGACTGATGAAATGAAAATGACGATGGATAGGCCAGAGGCTGGATCAGTAAAGGGCAGAGAGCTCCACTCAGACACCAGCAAGGTGGAGGTGGGGTACTGGTATGGGCTGGTATCATCAAAGATGAACTTGTGGGACCGTTTCGGGTTGAGGATGGAGTGAAGCTCAACTCCCGGACCTACTGCCAGTTTCTGGAAGACAACTTCTTCAAGCAGTGTTGCAGGAAGAAGTCGATATAGTTCAAGAAAAACATGATTTTCATGCAGGACAATGCTCCATCACGTGCATCCAACTACTCCACAGCGTGGCTGGCCAGTAAAGGTCTAAAAGAAGAAAAAATAATGACATGGCCCCCTTGTTCACCTGATCTGAACCCCATAGAGAACCTGTGGTCCCTCCTAAAATGTGAGATCTACAGGGAGGTAAAACAGTACATCTCTTGGAACAGTGTCTGGGAGGCTATTGTTGATCGTAAACAGATCAAGCAACTGACAGAATCTATGGATGGAAGGCTGTGGAGTGTCACCATAAAGAAGAGTGGCTATATTGGTCACTCATTTTTGGGGGTTTTGTTTTTGCATGTCAGAAATGTTTATTTATAAATTTTGTGCAGTTATATTCGTTTACCTGGTGAAAATAAACAAGTGAGATGGGAATATATTTGGTTTTTATTAAGTTGCCTAATAATTCTGCACAGTAATAGTTACCTGCACAAACAGATATCCTCCTAAGATAGCCAAATCTAAAAAAAAAACACTCCAACTTCCAAAAATATTAAGCGTTGATATTTGAGCCTTTTGGGTTGATTGAGAACATAGTTGTTGATCAATAATAAAAATAATCCTCTAAAATACAACTTGCCTAATAATTCTGCACACCGTGTAAGGCTGTGTTTACATGGAGTGTTTTGAGGCTTTAAAAAAAAGGTGTTTTTCAGGAAATGTTTCTGTTAGTTTTTCTTTCTCTAAATCGTTTTGAACGGGAAGGAAGACGGCCAAGCAGCATTGTAACACTATTTATCTGCAGATAAAAACCTTGTTAGCAGGTATGCGAGTTTTGCTGAGATGACAGGTTCCCTTTAAGTTGTTCAACAGCAGCAATTGGAGTTAGCTCTGGTTGCTGCTATTAGGAGGCAGATGCTGGCTATGACTATGAAACAAAACATTTGTCAATAAAAATATTTATTGTCTAATGATTTCACAGTACCTAATTTCCAGAGGTTTCCTTCAGAATCCACTTCAAAGCAGTAACTTGCACCCACTGTGAAATTTGGTGGAGGATCACTGATGACCTTGGGATGCTTCAGCAAAGCTGGAATTGGGCAGGTTAATCTTTGCGAAGGACGTAGGAATCAAGCCGCATACAAAGTTATCCTTGAAAAACACTTCCTTCTGCTCAGGCAATGTTCCCCAACTCTGAGGACTGTTTTTTCCAGCAGGACAATGCCCCATGCCACACAGCTAGGTCAATCAATGTGTGGATGAAGGAGCATCACATCAAGACCCTGTCATGGTCAACCCAATCTCCAGACCTGAACCCCATTGAAAACCTCTGGAATGTAATCAAGAGGAAGATGGATAGTCACAAGCCATCAAACCAAGAAGAACTGCTTACATTTTTGTGCCAGGAGTGGCATAAGATCACCGAAAAACCGTGTGAAAGACTGGTGGAAAACATGCCAAAACGCATGAAAGCTGTGATTAAAAATCATGGTTATTCCACCAAATATTGATTTTTGAACTCTTCCGAGTTAAAACATGAGTATTTTGTTTGTATATGAATAAGAACTTGATTTCTTTGTATTATTTAAGGTCTGAAAGCACTGTTTCTTTTTTATTATTTTGACGATTTCTCATTTGCTGTAAATAAATGCAGTTTTAGCTTTGAATTTCGGAGACATGTCAGTCGTTTATAGAATAAAACAACAATGTACATTGTCTCTAAAAATATACCTATAAAGAGAAAAATCAGAGAAACTGAAAATTTTGCAGTGGTCTCTTTAATTTTTTTCCAGCGCTGTAAGTGAATAAATATTATTATAGACACAGGCTTCATTCCATAGCCATAACCAGCAGCTGCCAGCTTTCAGTCATGGGGCATTGCAAAGAGCGATTATAGTCATTGCTCACAACAGCCGAGAAAACTGTCATTTAAAGTGCCGGTATGTGCTTACGGCAGTGTAGTGAGCAGCGCTGTAAGCAATGACTAAGGATATATGTGCACACAGTGGTTTTTGTGCGTTTTAGCCATTGACTGCAGCAAAAACACAGAATATAATTGACATGCTCATTCTTTTCAAAACCCAGCCAAACCGGTGCAGGTTTTAGTTTCTGCAAATAAAATACATTTTCCATGGCGATAGGCTCATTTGAAATACAGCAGCATTTAATTGCTTCTTTTCCCTGTTCATACATATCGACTCCCTTTGGCCTCTCCATGTTACTATTGTAGGGAGTTGGTGGGTTATCATGGCAGCCCAGGGCTTGGTGAAGACCCCCAGTATTGTCATCTTAGTCCTGTCAAGTGCAGCCTTTGACTGGACTATATAGGAGATGGCTGTAAAACTGTACAATTTGCAGTATTGATTATTAGCGATCACAGGTTAAAAATTAAAAGACTATTGTTTTGTTTTTATTTAAACTGTTCATTACACACGAGAAAAAAAATTGATACTCCAGATATGTTTCTCGGTTGCTGCCTTTCATCTCCCATAAAAAAAATGCAATAAAAAGTGATCATAGTGTTGTATATACTCCAAAATAGTATTGATGAAAACTGCAGCTCCACACCCAAAATACAAGCCTTAAGTATCTTGACTTACAAATTATAACGTTTTGGGCATATGAAGCAGAATTGGCTCCTAAGGTTGCTACATACGACTCCATCCAACATCTTGTTAGAAAGTGGTTCTACAGGATTAGAAAATAAACCTATGGCTGTAATATTACAAAACCAGTACCACCGCTGCCCACAGTGTGGTATTACATGATGGCACTGTGGTAAACTATTTATTACCGTATCTGGGTTAGCTATAGATGTTAATCACTAGCATGTGGCATTTGATGTAGCGGTTGATGCAGTGTGGCCAAAATATGCCACGCATCCAAGATTCATTTTGAAAACTTCCATGCTTTGATTGCTTAATTGCAATCTAGGCGTTATGAGCTCTTGCCATGCATGAGGCTGTCTGACAAGAAGTATTGCATTGAAACCAGGCTGAGTGGCGAGCTAAGCATCTCCTCAAGATCCAAAGGGTCGTGGATGCCAGCTTAATTTTGAGAGCAATGCGCTACAATGGTACAGTCTTACTATAGCTATAAGCATTCCTAATCTATCTTGTTATCTTACTCACAGTTGGCATACAGTGCCTACAAGTAGTATTCAACCCCCTGCAGATTTAGCTGGTTGACACATGTGGAATTAACTTGGCATTGTGACATTTGGACTGTAGATCAGCCTGGAAGTGGGAAATGCAGTGCCACAAAATTTTTTTTTTTTTTTTAAAGCATTAAAAGTTAATTTAGAGGGTCATTTATTATTCAACCCCTCAAACCACCAGAATTCTGTTTTGTCCCCCTAAAGTATTAAGAAGTAGTTCAGGCACAAATAACAATGAGCTTCACATGTGTGGATTAATTATCTCTTTTGCCAGCCTTTTCTGACTATTTAAGACCCTCCCCAAACTTGTGAACAGCACTCATACATGGTCAACATGGGAAAGACAAAGGAGCATTCCAAGGCCATCAGAGACAAGATCGTGGAGGGTCACAAGGCTGGCAAGGGGTACAAAACCCTTTCCAAGGAGTTGAGCCTACCTGTCTCCACTGTTGGGAGCATCATCCGGAAGTGGAAGGCTTATGGAACTACTGTTAGCCTTCCACGGCCTGGACAGCCTTTGAAAGTTTCCTCCCGTGCCGAGGCCAGGCTTGTCCGAAGAGTCAAGGCTAACCCAAGGACAACAAGGAAGGAGCTCTGGGAAGATCTCATGGCAGTGGGGACATTGGTTTCAGTCAATACCATAAGTAACCTACTCCACCGCAATGGTCTCCATTCCAGACGAGCCCGTAAGGTTCCTTTACTTTCAAAGCGTCATGTCAAGGCTCGTCTACAGTTTGCTCATGATCACTTGGAGGACTCTGAGACAGACTGGTTCAAGGTTCTATGGTCTGATGAGACCAAGATTGAGATCTTTGGTGCCAACCACACATGTGACGTTTGGAGACTGGATGGCACTGCATACGACCCCAAGAATACCATCCCTACAGTCAACCATGGTGGTGGCAGCATCTTGCTGTGGGGCTGTTTCTCAGCCAAGGGGCCTGGCCATCTGGTCCGCATCCATGGGAAAATGGATAGCACGGCCTACCTGGAGATTTTGGCCAAGAACCTCCGCTCCTCCATCAAGGATCTTAAGATGGGTCGTAATTTCATCTTCCAACAAGACAACGACCCAAAGCACACAGCCAAGAAAACCAAGGCCTGGTTCAAGAGGGAAAAAATCAAGGTGTTGGAGTGGCCTAGTCAGTCTCCTGACCTTAACCCAATTGAAAACTTGTGGAAGGAGCTCAAGATTAAAGTCCACATGAGACACCCAAAGAACCTAGATAACTTGGAGAAGATCTGCATGGAGGAGTGGGCCAAGATAACTCCAGAGACATGTGCCGGCCTGATCAGGTCTTATAAAAGACGATTATTAGCTGTAATTGCAAACAAGGGTTATTCCACAAAATATTAAACATAGGGGTTGAATAATAATTGACCCACACTTTTATGTTTAAAATTTATAAAAATTCAACTGAGCAACATAACTTTTTTGGTTTGTAAGATTTATGCTTCTGTTAATAAATCCTATTCTCGTTTGCAGTTTGAAGGCTCTAACTTATTGGCATCTTATCAAACCAGCTAAATCTGCAGGGGGTTGAATACTACTTGTAGGCACTGTATCTCTTGGTGGCAAAAGTGCGATCAATGTTTGCCTTCTGACCATCAAGTATTACTTAAGAAGCATTAAAAAGAAAATTTAGTCCCTCGAAATTTAGTCCCTCTGTGTTGCAGAAATTTTGAACAATGTGTGGTCCTGCACTCCTCATTATCATGAAATAGATCTTTAGGTGAAGCAGTATGAGATTAAGATATTAAAGGGTTATTCCCATATTGGGTTGTTGGGCTTCGTGGCTTATGCATCTCCAATTAATATCTATGAGAGTTGCTAAAAGAGCATAACTTGGCCTTACCCAGCAGTTTCTGGCAGCCCACCTCCTGGGCTATGCTGCTATTCGCATCCCAGCCATATACTGCTGAGTTGGAACCTAAACCCTTTTAATAATCAATTTTAAGGTAATGTATAAGGTGTTGTCCTATTGCATGTGTAAGCATTGTATCTTGCCGAACAGAAATCAACTGAAATATTTTTTTTTTTAATTTGATCTCTGTGTAGACATTGCTGTTATATAAAATGTAAGAAAAGTGTTTTTACTTTTGTCCATAATCATTGGATTCAGTTTTTTTTTTATTTTATCCCATTGCCACAGTGTATAAAATCTTCTTGCTATGCAGTCTATCTTTACAACCATTTGCTAAAGAATTGTTTGTTCTATTCTGAAGGATGCAACTTTTACAACAATAATGATAATAAAAGAGCACTTCAAGAATAGGGAGATTCCATTGGTGTGTTTCCAAAGCATATATTGGTACATGAAAAAAAAATAAAAATGAAATGGGGCTAATTGATTTGTAGGCACTGTGTTGGCCTGTTTGTTTTTCTCCACCTACATGCAGTCTCTGAGTTTCAAACATCTAATTTAACCACTTCACCCTGAGCCTGGTTTTCACCCATGGAGTCAAACACAGTGAATGTTGCAGAATTAAAAATTGTAAATAAGCCCTTGTAGTGCTTAGTAAATTGTAGTGGCCCGTATGTTGCACTTGTGCTTCTGGAGACACATACCCCGTAAATAAAGTGGACTTCCTCAGTACAACAATTCCAAACGTGGAAGTGAACTGTGGTTTAGGCATTGTGGGGCTCAGAAGGGAGGGGAGCATTTGGATTTGGGTGCGCAGATTTAATTGATTTTGCTTTTTGGGGGGTGAGGAGCCATGGCTCTTTTCTCTTTCGCTTCATTGGGGGACACAGGACCATGGGTGTTATGCTGTTGTCCACTAGAAGGAGACACTATGCAGAATCTGTAAAGGAGTTAAAAGGCTCCTCCTCTGCAGTATACATCTCTGGTGCAGGAAGTGCTTTACCAGTTTTTGCTTAGTGTCGTTTTCGGGAACACCTACATTTTATTTTTCTTAACATTTTTTTACTTTTTCATTTTTTTTTTCTTTACTAATGAAGAAAAGTGGGTCTCTGGCGAGACTCCCGGCATGCTCCTTCCTCTGCCCCCCTTCCTCTGCTTCTTCCTCTGCCTTCCTCTGCGCCTGGTTGAAGTTAAAGAGGACCTGTCACCAAACCAGGCATGGTGATCTAATTACAGCACTGGATGCAGCATGTCTGCAGCATCCAGGCAAGGGTCCCCAGCACTTGAGCAGCCCTGTACCCCGAGATAATACACTTAGAAAACTTACATGCTGCAGCCATTAAGGAGGTGGCCAGAGGCTGGAGCCGAAGGGCATATTCACACCCCCTGCATGTTTAATCTGCCCACCGCTGCCAATCATTCTCTCCCTCTTCAGCAGCATTAAACAGAGTTGTGTTTTTTTCTCAGAACTTGCCATTTGGCCCCGCCCCTAGGGCCCGGAACCCTTTTGCGACAGTCAAAATCTACTTTAGGCCGCGGCTTCGGCCTAGACCGAAGCCGACACCTTTTTTCACGCCCACGGCCCGCCCCCGGCCAGCGTCATTCAGAGGCCGAAACAGAGCGTGCAGGGTGCAGCTAAGCTATGTGCTTGTATTTCCTGCACGCACTGCCCCCCCGCCTTTGACAAACAAAGGATTATCACGGCGGCCATTACATAAAAGCTGGCACAATGTAATGGCCGCCATAGCGCCATCTGCAGGCGCCAACTAGACCCTGCACTGTAAAAACAAGTGGAGGGCTAAACACTCAGCCACATCACTATGGCTGATATCCCCACCATGCAGACTCCCTGCAGCAGAGGTCAAATAATAGACATGGGCAGTAGCCTACCAATATAAGAACTGGCCGCAGGGTCCCCTAGGCCAGGAGCACTACTACCAGAGAAAGTATACCAGCGTCGGCTGTGCATGGGTTACACAGGGAAGTTGAGAGTCCATGTCATATGCCGTCCGCCTTCCCCATACCCGTTGTAGATGCTGGGTGGAAGTAGAGTTATCACAAAAATCATCCATCATGTTAAGAACAGCATTACTAGCTGCCAGAACCTCCACATGAATGTTCAGCGTTAGATGCATCACTTATATATTAAATAAAACAGTCCAGAAAAAAGAGGGCACTCACCCATTTGGTGCTTCTGGGACCAGCAGAAGTGCCATTCAGGGCACGAAACGGGCCGTTGTCCGGCATCCCTCCACGTCCCCCCATCCCTCCATTGTACTGTATGGAATCCTGAACGGAACCCTGAAAAGGGAATAAATTCCTAAGAATCACCAAATGGGTGAGTGCCCTCCTTTTTTCTGCACTGTTTTATTTAACATACACTTGAGTGAGCACACTTAGGTGCATAGCTGCCTCATCTAAAACGACTGATACACGGGGAAACTCCCAACACAAAATCCCAGTAGTGCTTGGACTTTACAATTTGTTTTTCACTTTTATATTACGTACAGCACCATCGGGGGCGCATACTAGAGGAAATGGGGAGCACGCAACGTCCTCCCACCCTCACTATGTAATGGCGACGGTCGGTAACTTCACGGAATTCAAAAGCTGTCGCCCAATAGTCCGGGAGACAACAACGGGGCCTAAGGATGTACAGTAACCACAACCTCCCTAGACTATAGCCTAAAATAGATATCGCAGGACAAACGACAGTGTTATATCCTAATGTAGCATCGCATCCTCATGATGGGCGCCTTACACTTAACTACATATAATACAAGCAGCAGGGCAACCACGTCAGATCCTCTGGAACTGTCTCACCCTACAACGGTAATAACAACCCTCATTCGGAGTGGTACAGGCATACAACATGTCTATTGCTGCACACAATACAACATTTAATGCTCAGTCAGTATACATGCATGACAAATTACTCGGGCAAGTATAGCACTCAGTTAGTTTGCATATTGTACTTAATGGCGTCATTCTCCTGCTCACCGCTATCAACCCGAAAACCGGTTTAGCAACCGTAGGGTTATAGACACACATTTTTCATCCATCGGGCAGTTGCTCGCACTGGCAGACTTCGACTTCAAACACAATTCACTGAATTACAGTATGTGGTGTTCAAGGCACTCGCTTTTCGCGTCGAACGAAAGACAGCACAACATAGCTAATGCAGTTAGTCCAAACAACTCAAGCAGACATCATGACGGCTTAACTAATTCATGCAGCACTTGACGCAGGGCCACATGTAGGTACACGTGTATACACCTATCCACCTTTAGGGCTGGAACATAGGTAGAAGCTAGGGTGCAAGGCCAAAAACGACGAGTCTTTCCCTCGATCCTACAACGTTAGCTAAGACTATTCGTCCGACTTACCCCAGCCCGGGTCACCACACAACTCGGCCCATCATTGTTGCAGACACCTGTGAAAGTTAAAGTAACCTGCAATTAACTGATGAAGGTACGGGGTATCAAGACAGGTAGATATACCAGCCAGACCTCACAGCTGGAGTTCTGGGGGGTGGAGAGGACAGCCAAGTCTCAAAGGATGCAGGCTGAAACACAGTATTCAGCAGCTGCACGGCTACATCTACAAAGGGTCTCTAAACTATACGACCCATAGCATACTCCCTCCTCCGCTACCTATTGTTGGGGCCGCTGGGTTGTAGCCGAGATTGATATATGCTACAACACCTTCCTCGACCCCTCACTGTTGGGGGTTCGGGTTGAAGTGGCGAAGGTCCAAGGCCTAAATGGTCCCTCTCCCCAGACGACAAAAACTAACCTCTGGGTCGCAGAATGTGGAACACCAGCTGCCAACCTCATCACTACACCTATCTTAGGTTCTAGTGGGCAGATACTACACGCAAGCATTTTACATAGTCTGCTCCGAAGCAGAACCTAGCAGGCACCCATCGGCATTACCTCAATTTATGGCCTTCCAGTGCCCTGTCTGCCCGTAGCCCTAACTTTGTTACACGCAGCCAAGTCATTCTCAACTCAGGTGTATAAAGAAAATACCTGAAGAATTGAAGCAGATAAAGACATCATTTGTTCCAGTCTGAAGTTAGCATTGGTTATACTGCATGCTAGCAGTTGCCAAGATTTAGTCGACTTAATCATCAAAGCAGGATTTTCAAACACCGCGTACGCATTCTCACTCTCACTCTACACGTTAGGACAATTTGGAAGCAGATCATTCCCCACAAGTCTCCGTCAGCGTTCTCCTCAATTCTACACAACGGCTATGGCAGGCCTACACATGGTAGTAGCAGCATAGGACACAGTGCCATTGGCTCCTTAGCTAAGGAAGGTTTAATTATACATGATCACACACAACACAACAGCAGGAGGTGGGACGAGGTACCCCATCTCAATGCATAGTACAGTAGTCGTGCCCACACCCAAAAAAGTCAATCGATTTACAATAATTCGGACAGTTCTCTCTCCGCTAAGATCACTCATGCGGGCAAGCTAACAGGTCAGAATACAGTCAGACAAAGCTGCAGAGTTGACATAGGTTATCCACCGAGTGGAAGCCTGCAGTCGACAAGTGAAACAAACGTTCGCTACAGCTGTCGCTAGGTACGGTCCCGACACACTGTGAGATCAGCTTGACTCATAACAAGTGTAACCATTTCGGAAGCAGAATTGCCTAACACGCAATCAGATAGGCTTAGCAAACCGCTCTCTTCATCCAGAAAGCCTCAGTCAAGGCGGCCAGCGCCAGGAAACCACAGGTGTAGACTTCACGATGTCACGCCTCAATGCCCAGGTTACTACCTGCTGCACAACGTCCCAAGACCCACAGTCAATGGGACAGACTCACTAGTCCAATAATGGACCCTTCTCCATCTCCTCGATATTAGTCCCCCACTACCAGGGTAGTGCAAAATATCAAACAAAAAGGTTGCTTGATCATTCTTGTGGCCGCGGACTAGCACAAATGCGGTTAGTATGCAGACTTAGTTGTCATGGCACTGCTGCTATGGTTTGCACAAACAGAAGGCCACCACCGGCGCTCTTCGGGACAGTTAGGCCGCAGAGTTACTCAATTTGTAACATTAGTGTAGCGCTTGAAACCTAGAGCTTAACCAAGGGAGTTTTGCCCAGGATATGGTAGCAACTATAGTCACAGCAGGGAAAACAAACTAGTCAACGACATACCAGCACACATAGGTAGTCGTGTTGTTTGATTCCTTCAGTAGTCTCTAAGGGTACCTTTACACGCGGCAACATTTCTAGGAATTTCACTGGCAACTTACTGGTTGCAGTGAAATCATGGACACATTGTTCTATCTTGTTGCTGTGTACAAATGGAACAATGTCTCCATGATTTCACTGCAACCAGTAAGTTGCCAGTGAAATTCCTAGAAAAGTTGCCACGTGTAAAGGTACCTTAAGGGTCATTTCGCTTAGCCTTATGTCATAACAAGCTCGCTAAGTTTCTTCCACACAGCCCTAGAATCAGGTCGGTCCTTACAGTCATCTGCTTCCAAAAACGTATTTCCGCTACATTTCTACAAACTTAGTACTTCACAAGGTCTGCCATGTAAGGTCTTCAGACAACAGGTCTACACAAGTATGTCCGGAACTTGATCTTCACGGACCTACAGGAAACACATTTCCATATTCTATAGAATATTACCCGCAGCAGGATCAGCCATCCAGGCCAAGTTGCCCCTATAGCTTGCTCCATCCTTAGTCTATGAACAGTATATCATACCACCTAACGTAAGACATCTCACGGTCATGACTGCGCCTCCCTCCAGTACAGCAGGTTGCAAGAAACCTACTGATACAATTGCTGGTCAAGGGCCTATGCAGCTTAGTATCCAAGACAGTGTCCATTGTAGAGGTTGAATTATCTTTCTCCCTTCTTCCACAGGACAAAAGTAAGAACATGTCAGCCTTTAAGGCTACTCTAATCAAATAGATTCGTCTACCCATCACAGGCGCTTCCAACATCGATAACTCACCCATTTCACTCATGGCATCAGTGTCATGGCACATTCTGTTACGGCCATGGAAGCTTCCTCGCCCGTTTGACACCAGAGATCAGCGCAATAAGTGTGTAAGGCAGCCACACGGTTGGCCCACACACATTCTCAAACCAATACAGTATTTACACTCGGTTCTCGGCAAATGCAGGTATACGTAGATGGGGCCTCCAGGCTCCAGCGGTCCGCCTGTCGGTACATAGTTCTTCACTCACCATGCTCAGTGTTAAGAGTTCCATTGCCATTTTTTCCCACCCAGGGACTGCTTTAGGACGTCCCATGGTCCTGTGTCCCCCAATGAGGCAAAGGAGAAAAGGAGAATGTTGTGTACTCACCGTAAATTCCTTTTCTCTTAGCCTCTAATTGGGGGACACAGCACCCGCCCTATTGCCCTGGGGGCCGTTGCTACAGTTCTCACATGGCTTGTCAGCGCTTACATGGTTAACATAGTTACGCATGTGTGACTATTAGCAATCTGTTGATGGTGACAGTTTAACCTGCTAACTGTTTAGTTACAGGCCTTGTAGTACCTGGTTAGGTCAGACCTTGTTAGTCAATTATTGCTCCGTTAACTCTTCACTAGGTACAGAGGTGCCTGGTTAGAAAGGCCTTGTGGTACTATTATTACTATGATAAATCTTAACTGCTAACACACGTGCCTGTTTAGTTACATGACTAGTTACACGGTTATTACTTCGTTAGCTATGGCTGTGTATTCAGGTTGCCTGTGTTGTTACATTCCTTGTTTTACTGTTATTATCTGTTAAGGCTATGTGCACACTGGTGGGCGGGTTTGTGTCGGCGGCGGCTGGCAGACCTGCCAGGAAGCTCTGGAGCCGTCCACCGGCATCCTGGCGGGTATGTGCCGCGGGTGTGCGGCAGGCTACGGGCGGGTGCACAGCGTTTTAGCGCCGGCGGTGTTGCGGCGGCTGGAAGCAGTACATGATTCTGCTTGCAGCCGCTGCATAACCGGCCGGTTTATAGAACATGCTCATTCGTTGCTAACCCGCTGGGAACCCAGCGGTTTAGCAACAGATGATCATGTGGAAACCGCCGGTGTTTGCACAGCGGCTGTCGGTTTCCATAGGTTTTAATGTTAACCCAAAAGCCGCTTTTGGATTAACATAAATTTACATAAAACTCATGGAAACCGACCGGCGGTTTCCGCTGCTAAACCTGCAGTAAAACTACCAATGTGCACATACCCTTACTCTCCTACTGCTTTAGCACAAAACTGGTAAAGCACTTCCTGCTCCAGAGGTGTATACTGCAGAGGAGGAGCCTTTTAACTCTTTTACAGAGTCTGCATCGTGTCTCCTCCTAGTGGACAGCAGCATAACACCCATGGTCCTGTGTCCCCCAATTAGAGGCTAAGAGAAAAGGAATTTACGGTCAGTACACAAAATTCTCCTTTTCCAGAGCCTTTGTGCTACCAGTAGCATGGAAGCTCCTATATTTTCATTAACAGATGGCATACCTTGGTAGAATTTATTTTTTTGTGGCTTGAGTTGATTTCGTTGGTGGTAATTTGAGGTACAGAACATTTTGGATCAGTTCACATTAATTTTGTGCCCTATGCTGAGCACTTGCATTACAGATTCCAGCTACATCTCTGAATTACATGATTCAGGTGAAACCCTCAACGGATCCATTCACTAGGATGAGGCAGCAGAGTAACTCCAAACTCTGACCTCTGTTCAGCTGTGTCCTTTTTTTCAAAGGTGCACAAAGCTGCGGTCAACCTCACTTTTGTGCACGTCTAAAAAGATGGACACCTCTGGACCACAGGTCAGATGGAAGTTCAGAGTGACTCCCTTTCCCTCATTACAGTGAATTTTCTGTTGGTAATTTTGTCTGACATTTTGCAGAGATTTACATGTAATCACCTCAGTGTAGAACGCAGGATAACTATGAGCCAAGTCTGACTGCAATCTGTGGGAGGAATGAAAAACAAATCAACAACAGTTGAAGAATTGGCTTTATGGTTACACTGTTCACTTTGCTGTATAACTGATTAGTCAGCTTTATTCCTCAGGTCATATTTTTTTTTTTATGTCTCGTTACCATCACATAAAAAAATACTTTTTACAAAATAAAGATTTTTTTTTTTTTTTTGCATCTGCAAATTTGCAAAGCTATTGCAGATTTGTTTTTATGCTGAGAGTTTTGTTTTGTGCTAAATTAGTTGTTTTTATTGCCACCATGTTGGGCGCCATAATTTTTGATCACTTTCTATTCTGCTTTTTCTTATGCAAAATCCAGATGGAACATCAATTCAGGATTTTATTTTACCCCATTCACCATGTGTTAAATTGGTAAGACCGACAGCGAGATGAAGGCATGGGTAGGAGTGAACCAGGACTTCACAGATGTCCAACTATCAGGCATTCCATGGGTGGGTTCCAGTAGACTGAGGCAATTGAGGGACCACCCCAGGATAGGAGCAACCCTGGCATGCTGCCATAACCGATTCATTAGAGCTTACATACTGCCCCAATCATCTTTAATGTTCCCGATTTTGGGAAACCCTCTTTTTTTTCCCTGGGGATAGAGGACCCAGTTTTCCACAGGTTCACACAAGATGGCCACTATAGGATACTACATTTTAGCAACGGGAACACCCGGTCGATGAGGGAGGAACTCATGGAACCTTGAGCACCCAGTGCACTTGTCTTGTAGAGAGCAAACCAGTTGACCCATTTCCTGGAATCCTTGCCTCCTAGGACGGACTTCTCGGGACCTACGACACCCTTTGAGAACTATCAGGTATGGGCCCAATTAGACACACTCTCTAGAACCTACCATTTAATTAATGCACCTTCGGAAAGCACTAAACTTAAAATCCCAATCACAATGTGAGAAAGACCTCCAACTCCAGTTCTCAGAATGTCAATGGAAAAAGATATCATAAAGCACTCACTGATCACAGGGAGACCAGTCAAGGAAAACACTGCGGGCAGCCGACTAAAGCGCTCAAGCACAGTGAAATCCATGATGCATTGCCCCCTGGGAATTTGAATATGCAAATGGAGTCCGTGGAGCCTCTTAATCGAGGCTCCACGGACCTCATTTGCATATTCAAATTCCCAGGGGGCAATGCATCATGGATTTTACTGTGTTTGAGTGCTTTAGCCGGCTGCCCGCAGTATTTTCCTTGACTAGTCTCCCTGAGATCAGTGAGTGCTTTGTAATGTTGGTCTACCAGGCATTGCTCCCACCTAGCCAGAATCCTACTCCACACTGATGAGGGGCAATACCCCGAAACAACTGTCTGTGGATGGATACCTGGCTCTGTTAATTCCCTTGTCATATCCTTAACTCGTAACTGACTGGGATATTGACTAAAAGGGCCACTTAATATGGTGGTTATGGTGGTCTCCGCAAGGATTCCACCCCAGGGCTAGGTCCTTCCCTGGAGGGATATATGGCTAGTGCCATGTTTGAGACTCTTAATCGAGGCTCCACGGACTCCATTTGCATAATGGAAAAACATATGCTCATTGATGCATCGATCCTCCATTTCATAGCGTGTACAGGAGGCGAGTTTCAAATTACTTTCTCGATGGTATAGGGTCCCAACCAGACCACACACTTTCTTCCAAGAGGTGAGCCCATTATGCTGGAGATGCGATGAAGAAGAGGGTAGCCTGATACATATCTTCTGGTCGTACAAACGTCTTTCCCCGTTTTGGGAGAATGTACAAAAGGTAATCCATAAAGTTACCGAATTGACTACGGACTTAGAACCGGCCCTCGTCCTTTTACACCACACTGAAATCCCAACGAAACGATACAAGAAATCACTAAATCACAACAGTCTGTATCCCCGTCCTTGGGAAAAAAATACCCCTCCCACGATGGCTATGTGGTTTGCCAGAATAAACGAGATGATGATACTCGAAGACCTCACCTCTATCGTCCAGAATCCCCAAGACCAGTTCATTGGAACCTGGTCAGAATTTAAAGGATCGGATGATGATCCCTTATTGTTGGAAACAAGTTGAGTGACACTGTGACCTCCCCTAATATTGGCTCACCCCCCTCTGTTTTTCCACATTGATCTACCCTGACACCTGCCCCCTTCTCCCCTTTCTCCAACTCAATCGCTTTTCTCTATGCTCATGCCTCATTTTGTGGTAAATCAGATTTTATTGTGAGTCAATTCACATTAAAACAGCATTGTGTTGAAAATTAACATGTCTACTGAAATACAATCAAGTATTAAACTTAGTCTATAGCAACAAACCAAGACCAGTATATTGAGTAACAAACTTCTAATAGGGAGGGAAGAAAGTGAGAAGAGGAAAAAGCAGGAAGGGGAAACCTGGAGTAGAGGAGGACTGTGGGCAGCATCAGGTATATCCAGTAGAGGGGGGTGGAAAAAAAAAAGGAAAGCATTAGGTAAAATATAACAATGGATTAAAAGGGTAGGGGTAAAGTCAGGAACTTGGCGGGGGAAGGGAGTGTCCAGGGGGTCCACGGGAGATATTAAAGTTCAACTAAGTCAACCAATATAAATAGGAAGGGGGAACAAGAGGCGCAATAGTGCCCTATCACTCAGACACTAAAAGATGAGATGACTCACAACTGGCTTGAAGGCATACAATCAATACCGGCTGCTGCAGGACCTCCACCAACCACTCGCACTTGGGAAGACTCTCAGGAAGCTGGGAAAAGGTGTATGACAGTCCGCGCCACCGGGTACCAAAGAAATCACCTGGGATGCAGGAAGTTATTTCAAGCTTTATCTTTATTCTCCAACATGTTTCAGCGCTCCACCTGGCGCCTTCCTCAGGGATATTCAACTGAGGAAGGCGCCAGGTGGAGCGCTGAAACATGTTGGAGAATAAAGATAAAGCTTGAAATAACTTCCTGCATCCCAGGTGATTTCTTTGGTACTCGGTGGCGCGGACTGTCATACACCTTTTCCCAGCTTCCTGAGAACTAAGTCAACCAGGATGAGAGAGAAGGGGAATCTCTAAAGAGGAGCCAGGGCGTCCACGTCTTATAGAATCTATCAGTGCAGGACTCAGAAGGGTCAGATTGGTGAAGAAGATCTTCCATTCTACAGATGTCGTGCAATTCAGTAACCAATTCCTCCCGTGACGGACTTTGGCTTATGCCTCATTTTGTCTCTTTGAGTTTTAAATTCCTACTCTAGTCTTAACAATGTTTATACCGTATTAGCCAGTAGATAGAAGAATATAGGAATCTGAGAGTCCTCAGTGATTGATACCTTTTAATGGCTAACTGAAAAGATGGTAAGCATAACAAGCTTTTGTGACACTATGGCCCCTTCATCAAGCTGATAATGACACAAAATCTGAAGACACATACATATATGCATAAGCAGGGTTAGGTGATGTCGTAAATAGGACTGGTGACAAAGCAGAGTCAGGCTAGGGAGGGGGAGAGAGGAGCTGGGAAAAGAAAGTCAGAATTCTAAGATAAGAGGAACAGATTGTATTATTGTTCGATGATTAGTGGCCTGTGGAGACCTGAAGATTCCCCAGCGAGAGCAGACAGCCATAAATTGAAGCAAGATAGTTCACATAAGAAGTGTCAAAAGTTCATTGTCCTCTAACTTGAGTCTGTTGCAAGATGTGATATCCCCAAATGCCCTTTAATTTTATATAAAAACACATGAATCCATGTGAAACATTTAATCATGTTTTGAATGTGTCAAAGGTCGTTATCAATTTGTATTCCCAAATTCTTTTCTCTCTCTGATATTTGAAGTTGCTTTTTAAAGGGAACTTATCACCTAGAATTAAGGCCCTATACTATCACTACTTGTTCCTACACCTTCATAGCTGCTCCCTATGTACCCCTATCTGAGCTAGCAGTCGGTACTGCTGTAGTCCGGAATTCATATTCCCTTCTCTCGCTCCGCTTGCCAACACATAATACCACGCATGCCTTCTTGATATTTCTCATTCTTGAAACTTCTGTATGCTACTATGTTCGCTGAACTGTTTTACTGTTTTAATATTGACCTCAATAAACTTTAAATAAAAAAAAAAATTGATAAGACCGCTTTATATTTCAGGTCAGTACGATTACGGTGATACCACATTTATATAATTTTTTTATGTTTTGTCACTTTTACATCATAAAATTTTTTTATGAAAAAAAACAGTTTTTGCATTGCTGTGTTCTGAGAGCTATAGCCAGCACAAGTCCGGAAGTCCTGTTTCAGAATAAATAATCTGGAGATGCATGGCTCTGGAAAGAAGAGGACCAGCTGGAGAGGTAAATAATAAAGGGAGTATTACATTTTTCTTTTTTTTTCTTTTATTTGCTTGCCTTACACCCATTCTTACTGTCATAGAAATTTAAGCCTACAAAACTTAGTTTGTAACCCAGTGACTGCCTGTTCTAATAACTGCTTTTTACCTGCCTGACTGCCGACTGTAGGACTGTTTTTCATGGCCTTGACCCCTTAGGTGCAGTGAAGGGAAATCTCATGGCTTTAGCATACGAAGACTTTTTGGAAAATACTATGCTTCCATCTTTGTGGGAACACTTTTAAGAAGGTAATTTTCTGTTCCACCATGAATGTACCCCAGTGGACTAAGCAAGGTTGTTTCAAAATTGGGCCAACTTCATTCCAATGCCTATGAATTTAGAATGGGTTGTCATAAAAGCTGCCGTAGGTGCATTGTGTAAGCGTCCCAATAATTTTGCCTTTAAAAATATAATATGTTTAATACTCTTGCAGTTTTCACACTAGCGGCTGAAACTTTTGTAGACTCATACTTACTGCTTTTTCAGATTATCTCATGCAAGATTACAATGAATGATAATATCTCCATACATAACTGATAATACCAGATCCACCAATCACAATTAGGAATGCATCTCCTGACCTTGTTCCCCCTCCCTTCTCAATGACCTTTGCACAGGCTCATTAAACACTTCAATACAAAAGATTGGGTCAGAATCCAATGGCGAACTTCCTTTTTTTATTTTTAATACAGGTTGTAACAAGTAAGAAGAAAAAAATACATTTAACACTGAAACCTGATTAAAAAAATAAGTCATTTTCTGATTACGCATCAACTTTAAGTTCTTTTAAAGGGAAATTGTAATGTTGTTTTGTGATTTTAAACCGCCCTCAATGTGTTTTAAATTAAGCAATGTGCATCAGTAACATGGTTTTCTAAAAAAAACTAATTGTATGTACTTGAAAAAAAGACTATATTCTGAGGTGAATGCATTAAACACCTTGTTCTTCAGTCATAGGCATAGGACAAGTGCTTTTTTCTTGCATCAGGCACTGTCACTCAAGTTCAGCCATGATATTTTTGAACTTCATCACCCCGCTGCATTGTAATCGAGTGTTAGCACTGTACTTTAAAATAAGTGTGTTACGGACCTTTGATGATGTCACAACCATTTGACGTTAATGGGCAGTGAAATACCTGCTGGCTTAGCTAAGCCAATTATGGTCACATAGTTGTGACATCACCACAGGTCCTGCAGTAATTCAATCATGCTGAGTTTCACCCGGTAAGGTCACTTGGTCGTGACTAGAGATGAGTGAGCCTTTCGAAGTTCGAATCTGTTTGCCAAACGGGCATATGTTTACTGAATAGATTGGCAAACAGTTCATCAAACTTCCAAGCCCCATTCCAATCAGTGGGAGGCAAAATCACGGGCCTAGAAACACCTTTAAAGGAGCCCAAAAGTTGGTAAATGCAGCTCAAACCATTTTACAGTGAAGCTCCACTGTTTGGCACAGACATTGGCTTCCTAGACCATAGCTTACCAAACTTCAGCGCTGCTGTTACTCTGCTTCTGGACCCACTCATGAACCTCACTGTTTCCCCCCTCTTGATTTGTTAAAGTCAGACTTATCCCCACCCACCCTCTCTGCCCGCATCTGTGATTGATAAATAAATGATTGAAAAAATTGGTGTGCACTTTGCTGTATTGTTAATTGCTATCCAAGGTAACCCAGCCAGCTCGGGACTGGAATTCTCAGTGTGTTGAGACCCAAGCATTCTGGCCCCCCCACACTAAAATTGCAGCCCACAACCGCCCCAGAATTGCATCTCCATGAGAGATGCCAAAACTGATGGTTACCACACTCTTTCAGTTGCCCTGGTGCCAGTGTCAAACTGGGTAATAAGGAACTAATGTCATCTGAGGATTAGCCAGCTGACATCAAGTCCTAGATTGATAATGCCAGGCCTATGTTAGACCCGCCCATTATCAATTGAAGTAAGTAGTAAAAATAACCACACCAATAAATATTGTATTTGAAAATTAACCACAATGCATTCCTCTTTCACCTTTTTTTAATTAAAATCCATTTTTTAAAGTCTCCTATTCCACCCAACCCCCATAAAGGATGTAAAAATAATTTTAAAAAAATTAATCCAAATAAATGCTGAAGTAGTCTCAGCATATGGGGGGCAAGATATGTGACAGTATCCCCCATATGGTAGAACAGCATACACTGCATGACTCCTTGCAGTGTGACAAACAGTGACTTCCCTGAGGTTGTCTCCGGTTGCACAGCAAGTATCATGCTGCAGGGAATCCCGCTGTGTGACCTGAGCTAACTTTAGTGTCTGCAGCACTCTTAACACACTGTTTCACGAGAGCCACGATATCATGCAAGATGGGTCGTGGGATAGCGCATGTGAGGAGAGGTGATGTCAGGGTTTGCAGTGCAGTTCAAAGTTGCGCGGTAGCACTGTGTGATCACTTGACTCTGAACCGCAGTAATGCTTGTGATAGCTCTGCTTGTCGCACTGTCACCAGTGCCTGCGTGCTTGATCTCAGCGTATGAGAGATGCTTTCTGTGAACATGACCCCCCCCCCATATGCTTAAGGCTGTGTGCCCATGTGTCGTTTGATGCTTTTTTTTAAGCAGATAAGCATATTTTGATGCAGATTATCAATGTCTATACTAAAGTCAGCAGGGTCTATGAGAGTTCAGAAGTGCTATGCCAACTTTGTTTTTTCCTTGCAGATTTGGTGCAGATTTTGGGGCAGAAAAAAAACAAATCTGAACCACATCTGCAAGGAAAAGAAAATGCAACGTGGGCACAGCATTTTTGAACTGTCATAGACTTTGCTGTCCTCAGGATAGACATGCAGATTCTTAAAATCTGCAGAAAAAAGGCATAAGACAGTCCAAGTAGAGTCTTAGTTGTGGTAAAAGTGCTCGAGGATTCCTCTTGCCCCCTGGCTACCTCCACAGAGACTTCAAAGCAGAGATGGCCAACTACGGTCTTCAAGGACTGTAAACAGTACAAGTTTTTAGGATTTCCTTAGAATTGCACATGTGGTAATTTCATCACCTGCAGAGGTGATGATTCCAATACCTTGTGCAATGCTAAGGAAAACCTGAAAACATGCACTGTTTGCAGCTTTTGAGGACCACAGTTGCTCACCCTGTTCTACAGGAGTGTATGTAGTGTCTTACATTTCCATACCTCAGAGGCCTGCGGTTTGTTCGCCGTCATCTGTAGGGCAGTATCAAAGCACCTATCAGTTTTCAGAAATAGTCCAGCACACAAGGAGTGAAGTAAAAAAGCTTTACTGTAGCAACTTTTAGAAAAAGCACGTGTTGTGGATGTGTGGCCTGACTGACATGGAGTGAAGTTGTAGGAGACTGGAGCTCCGGAACCCAAACCGCTGCAATCATGCCTGCTTTCCTGTCTGGTCCAAATGCCTACCAAGAAGAGGAGGCTGCCCACCGATCCCCAGTGCAAGGTTCCACCTTCCTCGTGCTCCCTGGGCAGCATTGTAGGTTTCCTGTTGGGCTCTCTACCATCTTACCAGGCAGGGGGAGGTTCTAAAATGGCATCGGCATTGAAGCCCAAGAGAGTCTCAGGAGGAGAGACAAGAGAGCACAGGCTTGCAGTGGGGACCACGGGCCAGATTTGTGCTGGCCGGGTCCCGGATGCTGGAGCATACTCCCTGGCATCAGTCTGCAGTGAAGGAGAGGTGAGCTGATGGCCCAAGTTAGCTGGTGGCCCGAGGCAGGCACAGCATGAAGGCTAAGTTCCTGGGTACTGTGCAACAGGCTGATATGACGCCCACAGCACAGATGGGTCCTGGTGAAGTTGTTCCCTGTGTGGGGGTTGCTCCTTCTAAAGGTACCGTTAGACGGCACGACGGAACGATGTCGTGGGCGTGTGGTTATTTCAGACATCTTTTTGACATCATTGGTGAGATGTCACACGTATAGATATTGTGACCGAACATCAATGATCCTGCGATTCAGACATCGCCTGAATGACACAGCGAGCGATGTTGGCGGTCATTATCACGGCATCACACAGCACAACCCCAAGTTCAATGTGGGCGTACTGTTTGACAGAGGCTGGGAGATAGGCATTGCAGAGTGTGTTTTTACGCGCCCCTACCACTCCAATTGGTTGCCACAACTGCATTACCATTGGTCTGCCTTTTCTGGCAAGATGGCCACTTTATTACTGCATTTGCCCTTTCTACCATCTTGCCATTTAAGTCTGTTGTCATTTGTTTAAGGTTGGGCAAGACACTGCTGCGTTCCCAAACTGTCACACAGGAACGCTCCTGTGTGCACTGTTGCCAATACAATGTATGGCTATGTGTACGTGTTGTTTTCACGTAGGTAAGCTACACACAACACTATGTACATGTGTATGCATGTTACGATGCATGTATTTAGTATGTGTGTGTGCATACATGCATGTATGTGTGTAGTGATGTGTACATTTATTAGTACCTTCGATACTGGAAGTGTGTGTGTATGCGTATAGATATTGTGACCAAACATCAACGATCCTGTGATTCAGACATCGCCTGAATGACACAGTGAGCGATGTTGGCAGTCGTTATCACATCCTCACACAGCACAACCCCAAGTTCAATGTAGGCGTACTGTTTGACAGAGGCTGGGAGATAGGCGTGCCAGAGTTTATGTGCCCCTACCACTCCGATTGGTCCCACAACTGCGTTACCATTGGTCAGCCTTGTCTGGCAAGATGGCCACTTCAGTACCTTCGATACTGGAAGTGTGTATGTGTGTGTGTACAGATACCCATATGTAAATCAATGTATATGGAGAGGGAGAGACAGAGAGAGCATACGGTGTGGCCCAAAGGGCTTGATCTGTGTGCTGTACATGTGCAGACAATGCTGCAGGGACCCCTCATCAAAATGTTTGTGTGATACCTCTGTGCACAACATATTGCCATTTGCTACAGCCCTGATGTTGAAAGAAATTACACAAATATTTTTCTGATCAGAAATCATATTTTTAGTGTGGCCAAAACCAACAAAAACAGGCGAATACACAAAAATAAATGTGTTGGCATCACACAAATTAGAATCTACAATTTTTTTTGGGTAAATATGATTTTTATTGAAATTTTCATTAGAATAACAACGATTACATAGAAAATGACAATGCAAAATTTTGAGTGGATAAGAAATAATACAATCTTAAGCAAAGCCAGATATCACATCATGTCATCATCGAGTGGTGCCTAGACGTACATTATTTTCCCTCCTTTCGTTCTGTTTACACTATATGTTGCCCTCCTTCTGATACTGTAGGAGGGATATGTCTGTGCCAGACATGAAATATCTTTCCTTGGTTATATATTTAACCACTTATTGGTTCATATAACCTTATTTTGATGTTCGTCCAGGGGTTTAGAAGTGTAGAGGAAAGAGGGATATAGGAAAAAGTAAAAAGGAGGAAGAAGGGAGAGGGGAAGCGTGAGGATAAAAAAGACATGGTTATGAGGGTGTAACGTGTGGTGCAACCCCCAAGATGATTCCAGGGAGAACGAGACATTGAGTCCCCGAATGTTCAGGTAAAGAAATCTCCAAAATTAGGGGCGTTTCTGAATATGACCCACTCAGTCCAGGTAGATACGTATACGTGTTGGGTCTGGGAAAAGTCAGCCGACAATTCCTCGTATCTTCGAATCTTTTCCATTTCCAAGTACCATTCTGAAATAGAAGGGGGGTCACGTTCCTTCCAATGGCGGGGGATCACACTGCGGGCTGCGGCTATGCAAAATCGGAGAACATCTTTCCTTTGCACCTTCCAAGAGCCAGGAAGCAGAGACAGCAGGGCCATGTCAGGATTGCCTATCAGGTTTTTTCTCGTTACCATATTATAATTTCGGAATATCTTAACCCAGAATTCCTGAATCAGTGGGCAGCTCCACCATATATGCAACATAGTACCCTTCTCGCTTCTGCATCTCCAACATAGTGGTGAGGTGTCTGGAGATAATCTATGTATCCTGTCAGGGGTAAGATACCACCTGTACCGCAGCTTGAGGCTTTTTTCCATGGCATCGCATGAACTTGCTGTTTTGCGAGCCATGAGGAAGCTTTTTTCCCAGTCTAAATCGGATATTGTCCTGCCCAGTTCTTCCTCCCACGCCCTCCGGTATCCTGCGTTTACCGCATTTATAGGTCTGGACAGTGTCCTTTGGATTGCTGAAATCCCTTTCAATGGAGCTCCTTCGGCTACAAAAATCTCTTCCATCATGGAGAGTGTCATTGTTGTGGTCTTTGGAATTGCAAGAGATCTCGTATAGGACCTCAACTGCAAATATTCCCACCATTTGAGTTTGGTTTGTGGGGTAGCTAATTGGAGCGTCTCAAAGGAAGGGAGCTCACCTCTTGTCAAGACCTGTCCAATTCTAGTGTCATCTGATTCATTCCAACCCAAAATAGTTCGGTTGGACATCCCTGGAGGGAAGGCCGGGTTATGAAAAATTGGGGTCAAAGAACTATCGTATTGAGTCTCCTTCAACTCTCTCCTTGCTATCTGCCATGCTTTAAGTGTTTCAGTTGTAAAATTAGGCAAAGGGCCTAGGGATGACAAAGCCTCCCGAGCGAGCCATTGTAAGCTGCGGAGAGGGACTGAAATGCCTTCCTGCTCCACTCGTACCCACTGCTTAGAGTCTGATCTAAAGTGCCAATCTATGAGGCGAACCATGATGGCTGCCAGACAGTATCTGCGAATATCTGGGAGCCCTGCCCCCCCTTGCTCCTTAGGGGCGACCAAGTTCCTCAAGCTAACCCTTGCCCTTTTACCATTCCAAATGAAGCGTATAATCGCTGACCTGATGGTGCGAAAAAATGCTCTGTCAGGCCACACTGGGACTGCCTGGAATATATAGAGAAACCTCTGGAGAATGTCCATTCCCACGACATGGATCCTACCCAGCCATGACAACCTCAGGGGTCTGTATTTCTCCAAAAGAGCCCCCACCTTGTGTAACAAGGTTTGATGGTTCAACTGGAAAAGTTTGGATAAGTCAGCCGGAAGACTCACTCCCAGATATATGAGACAATCTGCCCTCCACCGAAAAGGAAAATCCCGTGTAGCCATGGCTACTTCAGCTAATGGTAGAGAGATGTTCAGCGCCTCCGTCTTTGAATAATTGACTTTAAAATTGCTGAGTCCACCGAATATCTCGAATTCCCTCAGCAAGGAGGGGAAAGTCACGAGAGGCTGAGTTACATATACTAGTACGTCGTCTGCAAAAAGAGCAGTTTTATGATGAACATCTCCCACCACCAGCCCATGGATGTCGCGGTTGTCTCTTATGACCTTTGCCAGGTGTTCCATCACGATCACATACAGCAGAGGGGAAAGAGGGCATCCCTGTCTCATTCCATTTTTAACATGAAATGTTCCTGATAATCCTCCATTTATGCGCACCCTAGCTGAAGGACACGAGTAAAGAGAGGAAATCCCGTTCATGAACCTAGTGCCCAGTCCAACATGAAGTAGAGCCTCTTTTAGGAATCCCCAGTGGACCCTGTCAAAGGCCTTTTCTGCGTCGATGGAAAGCAGACATAGAGGGGACTTCCACATTCTAGCCTTCTCAATAAGCATACAGGATCTAAGAATGTTGTCCCGCGCCTCACGACCCTTCACAAAGCCCACTTGGTCGAGGTGGATGATGGACGGAAGTCTCGAGGATAATCTATCTGCCAGGAGTTTTGCAATAGCTTCACGTCCACATTGATTAGTGAGATAGGTCGGTAACTTGCCGCCTCACAGGGGTCCTTGTTTGGCTTAGGCAATACACAAATGTGCGCCTCCAGCGCTTGTGGAGGGAAAGTATCTCCTCCCAGAACGGCTCTGAAGGAGGAGAGCATGTGAGGCAGCAAGTCACCGAGCAACGTTTTGTAAAAAAATGGGCGTGAAGCCGTCTGGACCTGGGCTTTTAGAAGTCGAGGTATTTTTGACTACCTCGGTGAGTTTTTCCGTCGATATATCCCCCTCTAAAAGCTCCTTATCTTCGTCAGACAGAGAAGGGATCCCCACCCTCCCCATGTAAGATCGTATTTTGTTTGTCAATGCCCCTGGATCCATGTCGTCGAATTTCCCCCTTAGGTTATATAGATCTGTGTAAAAATCCCGGAACACCTTCGAGATCTCGTCTGATCTGTGTACCAGCCTCCCTGAAGGGTTCTTAATCGATGGTATATAAGTGGGTCCAGATCTAGGGTGTAGCAACCTAGCCAGAGGTCGCCCACTCACGTTCGCCTTTTTATAAAAAAAGCCCCTGGACCTTTCAGAGATCTGTTCGAACCTAGCGTCCAGGAAGTTACGTAGTTCCACTCTAGTCTTAGTTAGCTCTACCAGTAGTCCTCCATCCCGTGAGGTCTTATGATCTGATTCCAGACGATCAATCTTATGTAGCAATTTGGTAATTTGTTCAGACCTGTGTTTTTTTAATCTGGATCCGTGCCTGATTAAAGTGCCACGGAGTAAGCACTTCAAGGCCTCCCATTGCAGCGGCGGAGGCGTGGGGTCCTGTGCATGTGTTTGATTGAATAATGCGATATCTGCCTTTAAATCAGCCAGGCAGTTAGCGTCCTTCAAAAGTTGACTGTTTAATCTCCAGGTCCACTCACTTTTGGTCATCCCCGGGTTCTCCAAGGACAAAAAGACGGGACCATGGTCAGATAAGACTATATTACCTATGGTAGCGTCAGGTGTCCAAGAGAGAACCCCGTGGCTGACCAGGAATAAATCTATTCTGCTGTACGATTGGTGGACCCCTGAAAAGTAAGAGTAGTCTCTACCAGTAGGGTTGAGGATCCTCCACACGTCCACCAGCTGCAACCTACGCAGGAGATCCCGAAGTGCCTTCATTCTCTTAGGTGGAGCTGCCCATCTGCCCGACGTGGAGTCTATGGATGGATCAAAGACAAAATTAAAATCGCCACCTATTATTACTTGGCCCTCGGCAAAATCTGCCAACTTAAGTAGCAAGGCTCTGCACACTCTCGTCTGTTCCCTGTTAGGAAGGTACCAGTTTACCAGGGTCACTAGATTATCTGCTATCTTTAATTTAAGAAAGATGTAGCGTCCACCCGAGTCAATTTTAGAGTCTAGTAACGTATGGGGTAATCCCCGGTGAAAGGCCACCGACACCCCCTTGGCTCTAGCTTCGGGATTAGTACTGTGAGTCCAATTAGTGTAATGTTTCTCCCCGATGGAAGGCACGAGAATCTACAATTTTGTTAGAATTAAATGTACCCATAACAATAAAAGAAAAAGTTACACATAAGAAAACACCAAAATTAAGATTTATAAAAACCACACACCCTACACCATGTTTTGCTGCCAGGCAACAGCCCCAGGGCCATTGAAGTAGGAGCAGTAGCTGTCTCTGCAGGACCTGGCATCCTGCTGGCTATGGTCCTGGCTCAACGGCTGGTGTGGCGCTATGCCAGGGTCATTTGCACGCCACTCCCCCGGCATGAGTTCCCCAGTTGCGGGGTCCACTGAATCCACATAACTTGCTGGAGTGTATGATGGAGCATCCCTACGATGCAGAAAGTTATATAGCACACAACACGCCATCACTACTACATCAATAGATTCCAGTTTCATATTTAAAGCAGTATGAAACAAGCGGAATCTACTGGCCATGATCCCAAACGCGTTTTCAACCACATGACGTGCCCGGGATAGCCGGTAATTGAAAAGGTGTCGTTCAGTGGTGATAGTCCTCTGGGCATATGGCTTGAGTAGGTGTGCGTGAAGTGGAAAGGCTTCATGCCCCACAAACGCAAAGTTAAGGTGTCCAGTGGTGTCATCATTTGGGGGCAAGTTCCTAAGGTCTTCACGAAAGGAGGTGTGTGCCAACACACCGCCATCAGAAACACACCCGTTCATCCCCACATCGACGTAGAGGAGCTCATAGTTGGCAGTGAAGAGGGCCATGAGGACCACACTGAAATACCCTTTAGGCTGGAAACACACTCTCCTAGTTACATGCGAGTCTCTCAGACGAGACTCGGAAGAGGCTGGAGCAGTGACCCTGAATGGCTTCTCCATGTCTGGATGGGACTGTCAGCTGATTGTGGTTTTGTGCAGCTCCACACTCCCCGTCCAGAGAGGGAGAGGCCTTTCAGGGTCACTGCTTCAGCTTCTTCTGAGTCTCGTCCGAGAGACTCGCATGTAACTAGGAGCGTGTGTCCGAGCCCTTATCTAATATATAAAGCTGAATGTGTGTATGTGTGTGTGTATGTGTGTGTATATCCGGGATTGGCATCTAGACCGTCGCAACTACAGCTACAAAAATTTGCACAGTCACACGTCTGGACCCCGGGAGCGTCATAGGCTATGTTGTGAGGCGAAATTTTAACCCTGCGCGTTCCAGTACACCAAACAATTTTGCCCCTATCTATATAATGGGGAAAAAGTGACAGTTACCAGAAGACAGTTGTGAATAAGAGGGGCTTAATGATAGCACCAAAGACTAACAGCACATACCAGCATATAGTCACTAAGATGGGGCCCCAACATGAGATATTCACCACACACGGGGACATGTATACACACCACATGCACACAAAGAGTAACAGCAAGTGTATGGTCGCTAAAGTGCAGCACCAACATTGGATACTCACCACGCACCCGAACAAACACACACCACAAAGAGAGACACACAACACAGAGACACACACCACACAGACCCCCCACAGGGACACACACACATACCCACCCTATAGGGACACATGCACTCACCCCACAGGGACACACGCACACCACAAAGACACAAACAACACAGATACACACACACACACACACCACACAGACACCCCCCCCCCCACAGGGACACACACACATACACTCCCTATAGGGACACATGCACTCACCCCACAGGGCACACACACCACAAAGAGACACACACCACACAGACCCTCCCCACACACAGGGACACACATACACACCCTATAGGGGCACATGCACACACCCCACAGGGACACACACACCACAAAGAGACACATACAACAGAGACACACACCACACAGACCCCCCCCACAGGGACACACATATACATACCCCAGGGACACACACACCACACAGACAAACACAGATGTGCACAAATCACCTCACACAACTCGCCTCATACGTGTGCTATCTTTATTTTCCAAACATAAACATCTGATTAAAAACAGCCAATGTGCAACACATGTGCCATATAGGGAATTAAGGCAGATGTCAGTCACATGAGCCGTCTATTATGTGTATGTGTGAGGTAACATATACTGCCCGGCCAGGGGGAGGGATTACTGTTGGCTGGAGATTTATTAGGCTGCCTATAGCAATCAATCACAGCTCAGCTTCTATTTTCCTATAGGTCATTAATATGACATATTCAAATTCAATGTTGTTATAGCTAACAGCAGTTATTTATTAACCCGGGTGTAGCCGGGTACTACAGCTAGTAGTTATTAAAAAAGGACCCACTGTTGGGGGATTGCGTGATCCTCACATGCTTGCCGTCCAATTCTCCCCACCCCCCGCAGTTTGGGAATTGCCACCTCTCCTGGAAGTCAGTGGCAACTTGCAACCATTCTGCGGGGGTTGTTGGAAACTGCATATAGGATGGCAGCAGATACCTCACAATGCCCTCACACGTCTTGGGGATGAGGCGGTCCAGCAGTGGCCGCGAGACAGCAGCAGAATACTGGAGGTCAGTCATTGAGTGGCCTGTTGCCAGGAACCGCAGAGTCACTGCCAACCGCTCCTCTCATCGCCCAGCTGATGCATCACAGTGTCCTGATGGGCAAAAAATGGCCGAACGGATTCCAAAAGGAACTTGAAGGAGTCCTCACACATGCGGAGATAGTTCCTAAAGTTATGCGGATTCCTGTCCTCCAGCTGATGGACCAGACGCATGTGACTCAGGTTGGGCCTTTGCAGGAGCCATTGCTAAGACCACATGTGCTGTGGTCTACACCTCCGCAGCCTCTCAGATCTCTCATCAAGCCACAAGTCCTCTAACAAGGCCACAGCCACTACTGCACTCTCTTCAGGAGTCATGAGGTCTAAGCTGTGGGTCAAAACCTCTGAAACAAAGAATAAAAAGGAGTGTATGAGCCAATGATGACTTTACAACACAAAATAACCACAACTAACCTAGCTCCATAGGAACATGTTTCCCCTAAGGTAAACACTTATATGGCCAAATGAGCTCCTTCAGAGATAACGAAAACCGGGCACTATCTGTGTTCAAGACTGGTTTCAATCAGTATTGTTGCCTGATGGCTGCAGCATTATGGAGGTGCTCACTATATGTAAGTGCAAACATCTTCAAAAGGAGAAAATAAGACCAGTGGCACTCACCATTCGATATCTTGCGCTTTATTTATGGTTCCATGTATACATCAAGGAATTCATATGGTGGGGGAGGGAGGTGCGTGGACGACGGCAACTGTTTCGCGACTGGTAGCTGCTTCTACGGGCTAACATGTTATGTGAAACTCACCGAAAATAATTGCACCATGGAGTTTTGAATGCACTACCGTCTGGCTTGGTCCACCGCAACTGTATTTCATATGGTTACCCATGCTAATCCTCATGTACACACAACAAATCATGGACATACACAATGGGTATAGGGCCCCCCATATGGTACCCAGGGATGGCTTTGTTAAACCTCAAGGACAACAATGAAAGGCTAGGTCATGACTATCTGGGAATTGGTCACCCAAGATGACACATTACAATAGGGGTATGATATGAGATGCATGGTGATGTACATATACATGTCATACACTTGGTTATAGGATCACAAAACATACACAATCTTAGCAGTGGCCGAATGGCCCAGGATGTCCTGCTGTTGTTCAGAACACAGTAGAGGCGGAAAAGATACATTTGCAAACGCTGAAGGCACTCCACCATAGTAGAAAAGACGTGTGAACATCAATACTCACTCTATGCCTCTGGCCACCAAACATGACATAGCTCTGGCATTGCCGCTTTTGATGTGGAAACCAGCCAATCACATCACCCAGGCGTCATCCAATTGGCGTTACCTAGTCGGTGTAACCACGCCCGACTACTGTGATTTGCGGAAGCAACAGCATTCTCATTGGTCAGTAAAAGATGGTGTGCAAGCTGCATCCTGTTGCTGATTTTCCAAAGCAGAAAGGTGGTAGCGTGTCTCTTACTCACACTGCAGGACTGACGGTAGGTTTTGAGTACTGTTCATCATCTTCATCTGTCCAGTTTTGTAATATTGTTGTTAGTTCATATCAAACATATGCTAAAGTGGCTTGGCCACTGTTGTAGAAGTTGGCTTTTATAATGGTCATACTGTATTTTTGAGTATCCCTGGTCAGCCCCTGAATGGTGTGTACTACATAATTTGCACCTGCACAGTAAACCGGACATATGGTATACTGGCAACAGACTGATAGTGTCTTATATTTCCCATTTTTAAACCTGTAAAGTCGCAAATACAATACTGGTTTAGGAGATAAAGGCCAAATTAGTTGTCCTAGGTGATGCACTGCCCATTGCATGTGAGGGCAAATTACATTGCCATTGTTGTCAAACATTCCTTCCATGACCATTATTCCATATGTAACGTTTGGTGTGCAGGGGTGACATGTGTGGTCGTCACTTGACTCTTTCCTGATTGCAAGTTCTCATATAGGTGGGCTACTCAATGTTATGTGCCACAGGCCAAAACATGATCATGTTTGGTGTACAGGTAGCACATCATACATACTGTATGTGTCTTCATCAGCTACTTTTATTGTTGTCTTTCAGATGGTGGATAACAATCAGGAGTTTATCCAGGCCCTCCTAGCTATGTACAGGGAGCACGAATGCCTCTGGAGAAGCAAGTCATCTGACTATAAGAACAAGCAGGTGAAGGCAGTGGCATATGCCAATCTCGTCACACTCTGTCAGCAGCACAATGCCTCTGACAAGTGTGACGAGAAGTTTGTGAAGACCAAACTGCAGTCCCTGCGGACAGTTTTCAAGCGGGAACATAATAAGGTGCTCCGGTCCAGGTGATCAGGCAGCGGAACAGAAGAGGTCTATAGGCCCACCCTGTGGTACTACGACCTCCTCATGTTCACCCTGGGTCAGGAACCCCCTCGTCCCGATACGTCCTACAGGGACTGTTCACAAACGGCATCCGCCACTCCTGAACCGAGTGCTTCGCCAGAGGATGTAAGTACTGTAGTAACGTAGCTATGATCAACCATTGTTGCTTGTAGTAATTTGGGGTATTTTTGTGGGGTCTAACATAGTACCGTGTATTGTCTTACAAATTAGCCCTTATGTAAAGGTGATGGCTGACATAGTGTACTCATATGTGCTCATTGGAAGGTGGCAACATCCATCAGCCTCACCATGCTTGTCATTCTGTTATCTTGCATAAATACTGTCTTTCATCACACATGTTCCCATCAAACCCCAAGTAGGCATGGTAAAAGTAGTAGCAAGCAAATCCTAGCCCAAAACTGCATAAAGATATGTGTGGGTGAATTGATGATTGCCCATGGCAAGTGTTTGATCAATATGTTTGTTTGCAGGACCCTGAAGAACAGAGCCCCAGCCAGCCGTCAACATCCCTCGCTGACCCTCCCCCATCAACATCACAGGGGGAGATGGCAAGTGAGCCCAGTGTGGTGGAGCAGCGCCCTGGCTCAAGCTTCACGGTTCGGTGGCAACGCCCCCTACGCCACCAACCTCTGAGCTTGGAGCTTGGGCTAGAAGGGTGTTGTTCCACCATGAACAACGCCCAAACACTGGGATTGGGCAGCTTGTCAGCGAGCGGGTGTCCAACATGGACCCAGTAAGGCGTCAGTACGTGGAGAGGGTGATCAACCTGGCACTGGACGTGGCTGACACTGGGACACTGACACCCAGAACCATCCTGCCTGAACAGCCACCAGTGTCCAAGTGTGTGAGGGCTCCTATGGGTGGGCCTGGATAAACTCCTGCTATGCGGAGGGGCCCCAGACCATCTTACCCTCCGCATAGAGTGGACCCATATTCGTATGTGGATATGCGGCCGGAAGCCTCGTCAGGTCCTGCAGATGAATATGTCCCTGATGAGACACATTACCACAACCTGCAATGATTGTACAGGACATATTATTTGTCTTTTTTTTTGGACACAGGATGTGTTGTTTTGTAATTTCTTTTATTAAATACCCCAACATAAACAACGTGTGTCGCCTTGATGTATTTTCAAACCAAACTTGTCATGTAGCCTACTAAGGTAGTTAAAGCCACTTTTGGCAGGTGAAGGCCTTCATCAGGCCATTTTGCCATTAACACGTGGTGAGGTGTATTAAGGGGTTTTAATGCACACTGTGTTTCAGCACTGTGTTGTGTTTTTATGTTTAGGAATCCCGCCTACATGTGTAGTCAAGGTATCACCCAGCCCTTTCAAACACCAGGTCTGTAGGTCCACACACAGTGTTTTCTCCCCGGTACCATTGTATTGTACATCAGGAGGCCAAGCCACTGTAGCTCGGCCAGAGCCCGCTGGTCTGAGCTGACGAAGTCCGCAAATAATGGGACCCCTACAGTGAGTGTAAACATAAATTATGGATATACCTATGTAAGGGGCCTTTCACACTTGCGTTTTTTTTCTGATCTAGAAGATCAGGAAAAAACTTGATTCTTCAAATATGTCAGTGTGCAAGCTTACTTATGGTTGGCATCATCCTCTCTTGGAACCCTTTCTGGGGACGGCAATACATGCAAAGGCCACCCACCATCACCGCCTCCTCTGCCTGATGAAACACAAAACACAATAATGACATGAATCCGATCTTAAATATTTGTTTGATCAACAACAGATTTACATTTGTACATCACTTCTTACTTTTGATGCACTTACCAACTGCTAATCCAACACCCCGCTCAATGTGTGCCTGGGGGGCCATGGCAGCCTCCTCCGAGCACCCGGATGACTCAACCTCTGGGGGAGGGGTGTGTAGAGGGGGTGGAGTGACATCTCCGCCACTCAAGGCTAGGGAACCACCAGGGGAGCCAAAGGCGGATGTGGAGGGCGAGGCAGGTGGAGAAGGCGAGCCAGGTGTGGAGGCAGGTGGAGAAGGCGGCCCAGGTGTGGAGGGTGAGGCAGGCGGAGAAGGCAAGGCAGGTGGGGAGGCTGAGGCATGCGACGAGGCAGATTCAGGTGGTGGACTCCATTGGGCAGCTGTAGTAGAAAACATCACAGTATTTTTGAACACAGAAACATTCCCTATGCCAACAAACATCAAGTCCATGGACATGCTGGACTAAGGACACACATTACAGTGATGTTGGTTGTTTTGTGTGTTGGAAAATTTTTTATATTTTTAGGGACAACTTTGTCAATATGGCTACATGTTGTAGAAGTAGTGGTTTCCTGGGCTGCCTGCACATACATGTTTTAAGACTACTGCCCATACAAGTGTTAATGGCAGAATTGTGATTTTTGCCGGCTTCAAGACACACACTACGTATGTTAAGCTTGTGTTTCTAAAAATGAGAGGACCACAGTACTTCATGGACATAGAACAACCTTTACATCAATGCACATGGAGGAGAGTTTTTCCCATAGTGACCCTTGCTTAAGCACAAATAACCTACATATTGACAACATGGCACTGCAAATAGTGGGTATGTTGACATCCATGTGGCATGATACTGTGATTTCTTTAGAAATGTTAAACATGTGGCAAGGGTCAACCAGGGTATGGGCAGGGATCTCCAAGAAAGGAGGATCATAATTCCCTTGTGGCAGTTGTGGGGCCATAACTAATGCAACCATGCAGCCTTGAGGATAATTAAAAAGCTGTGTGTGGTGTTACTGTGGTGAGCTGAGTATGTACAGGGTCAAAAATGCAATACACATGACTGTAGGCTGGCCCTTCATGCTACTCTCACCTACCCCTGCACATGAACACTGGTAAAGCTTCATGATAATCACTTCATTCTCACTATCAGACAGGTTACAGTTACATGTGTGAAAAATAATTTTTGTACTCTTGTCTGAAAAGATGGGTATAGGTGGCATTCATGAATACTCACCACGCCGTCTGCGTATCAGCGCCCGGATGGTGGCAATACGGTCCCTGGCTTTATATTTGAGGTCTGCTATTTTTTTCCTTATCTGGACTGTTGTGCTCTCAACCCCCAGCCTCATGAGAAGGGCCCGCTGCATTTCGCAGAGGATGGCCTGATTGTGTATGAGCGGGTGATCATGGTGCAAAGTGCACCAATAATCACGCCGGTCACAGATGTGAATCAGGACCATCAACTCCGCATCTCCCCAGGGGGCTGCGTGTCGTGCGGCAGCCATGTTTATTCTGGGGCAAAGTACACAGCAGAAACACAGGGCTGAACGTACGACAACGTCATGACGTCACGCTGCACGCTCGTGACGCCGAGGAAACTTCAGCGTTCGCTAAGGAAGCACCTGCACAGACACTCCTTAAGCTTTTCGGGAACGCGCCAGCGTTCACAATATATCACACGGGAACACTCGTGCGTAGCCCATGCTTGACTGGCTGTGTCCCTAAGCACTCTTGACATTGATGATTTTTACACATTGGGTAAAGTAGGATGGGTCACATACACTTGCAAGTGTATGTATGTGTGTATGTATATATGTATGTAAGTGGACACCAATGTGTGCATGTGCATACACATAGACATGTATGTGTCAATTTAGCTGTCTGTGCTGGTTTATGTTATAAAATGTGTGTATGCACTTGGCATGTGTGATTTGAACTCAGATATGTTCACATACTTTGTGTGACAATGTAGCAGACATACATGAGCAATGAAGTATTGACGGTTCCCATATGTGTCAACTTCTTTTTATATGGGGCACATGTTCGCTCATACATTTCAGCTACCATAAATAAGGATTTAGCTAAAAACAGGAATGATGTCTCATGGTCTGCGCTGCTGCTTCAAAGAATGCACTGGGAAGCCATTGCTTTAACCATCACCTCCATTATTCCTCTACACTCTACCAACACGTCTCGGTACACACCTTGCACCTTCCTCAGGGGACATTCATGAAGAAGGTGCAAGGTGTGCACCGAAATTTCGTTGGTAGAGTGTGGAAGAATACAGGAGGTGATGGTTAAAGCAATGGCTTCCTGTCACATCGCCATTGGACTCGGTGGCTGGTGTTCCTGCCTCGGCCGCTGGGAGGAGCCGGATTCCTTCGGCTGGTGGCGCCGGTGATAGGAGGGCCTTGTCCTCATATGGAACTGCTTCCACGACGTCTGCCTCTGTTGCTGAGCGCTGCTGTGTTTCCCCTCTGGGTGGTGTTGGTCGCAGAGGAGCGGGCCCTGCAGCCTGCGTTCTTCTGTCAGAGGTGGGGTGGGTGGAGCCAGTCGTGCATCTCCATCTGGCCTGGTTCTAGGGGCGGTCCGGATGAGGTCATCAGGCTGTGAGCTCCAGCCTATGGGAGGTAACCGCGCCCTTCAAATACATTGGAGAATGTCTTGCAGGCCGCCAGATATAGTTTTGGTTGCCTAAGTGATATAGTGTGTGCAGTTGTGTGTTTGACCCTTGCCTGGATTTCTGACTCTGCCTCTGCCTATCGATTTTGTACCTCAGCTGCCCTCTTGGTTTTTGCCCTTGACCCTTGCCTGGATTTTTGACTCTGCTACTGCCTGATGATTTTGTACCTTCGCTGCCCTCTCGGTTTTGACTCGGACTTCTGACTTTGTTTTTCGGGTCTTGATTTTTTCCCTGACGACCTTCCCTGCTCTATTGCTATAGGCAGCTACCCCCTTGGCTTCGCTGTAATTCCAGATCCCTGTATAGGGGTTAAGGGTCTCAGGGTTTCTCGGGGTGCTGCCTACCAGCAGCTCAGCCTCACAGCGGATGGTCGTCACACTTCCCAGTGCATTCTTTGAAGCAGCAGCGCGGACCGTGAGACACCATTCCTGTTTTTAGCTATTTGGTTCCCACGTACACGTGGTAGAGGTTATGCAGCAGCTGTTACTCAGGCGTTCAAGCTGGTTGTTTGTTATCACAAGCAAACCAGGTGAGCAAGCAAGTTTTAGCTCTTGTTTCGTGTGTATCGCTAGTGATAAGGCACAATCTGTGCCTCTCTTTGTCTCCTTGATTTTAACTATAAATAAGGATTTGACATAACCACATATCTATTTTTATGTGTCACCAAATCTATCATTATGACGCGATTTAATTTTCGTACACACGCGCCTAGCTAAACGCCAATTGAAAAGGATGGTGACTTCAATGAGGCTCCTTGTTTAAATGTATTTAAGAACACTTGAAAAGAACAAGAAGTCAAGGAGTCTACTGATGAACGCACGGAAAAACAAATATGGCGCCTTTGCCATGGCCAGGCAATCGGAACGCAAAACTAACCACCTATTGCCGCACACAGGGCATGCAACACACAATGACCAGGCACGCCTACGGGATTGGTTTGACGATCACAAAAATCGCAAACAACATCGTTATCGCGGTGTCACACACAGCGATCCGCCAGATTGGTTGAGTTGAAATTGCCTGATTTGAGAACATGTTCATAAACCTGTCAACTCCGATCCAACGATTTATCGTTGTATCAAGCTGTTACACGCAACAATGGCCTTACGATGCCCTTTCAATATCGCTCAAACCATGACGTTTAAGCGATATCGTTAACGATGTTGTGCTGTGTAACGGGGCCTTAAGGTTGATATTCTGGTTCCACAGTCTCTGCTTGCTCAATCCTGGGCCATGTGACTTCCAGGCTATGAGAGTTCTGATCCAGACTCTATGCTTTCTAAGATTGAACACCCACATCAGCAGGCAACCTCTGCTGTGCATGAGGAGCTGGGGTGTAAGGATGCTAAAATGTATTTCTAATATTAAGTTCAACACTGTTGATATAAATGATCTGTAGTAACTCAGTTCGGCAACTGGAGGTCATCAGTGGACACGAGTAGAAAGATCTGGAACGAGGAAGTAATTTTTAGTCAGTCTCCTGAGGTAAATTGACTGGGACAGATGCCTGTGGAGATCCTACACAGAAAAGAAGACGTGTCGGCTATTCTGAGGGGCTCGTGGATCTATGGAAGGACGCGCCTGGCTTGAACAGTGTTAGAATTATTCAAGGGCTTGATCTACACCGTGGACTGAAAGATAAGCCGTGTTCTGTGAGTACATAAGATTGACCGGTCAATATATAGGGATAGTCAGACAGGGTGAGTTAGCCAGAAACTGCAAAGGACTATTTTGTGTGTACTCATGAGGAGAGACCGACCAGGCTTGATCTTTACAAGATATTAAATATTGAGACTTGCACAAGTGTGAGATGCAAAGTGAAGCCGAATGTGGATGACACTGTAGAACTGAGAGAATTATCACCATCCCTGTTATACTGGGTTGTGCCCAGTATGAGGAAGATCTTATATACCTTAGTGGCTGAGTGTTAGGGTGAAATGATATACACCCTGTAAACTGTTTGTGCATTACCAAGTTAAAGAGTTTTCACCTCATGCAGGAGGCAAAACTGCATTTGCTGTAAATAGGTTGTGGGATAGATTTATATAACGGAATCAGGGATCCCGAAATATTTTGTACATAGCGTGGGAGGGGGGTGTAAGATTATATCCTGAGGAAAACACGTGCCGCGGCTTCAGTAAGAGCCTGGGTAGGCCCTGTACGGAGTAATGGTGGGGTTGGTTTAGTCTGGGATAGTTGTGCTCCCTCTCTGCAAAACAGGTACGTGAGTTCCCTCAGGTTGCATAAATTGTACACTGTGATCGGGCTGTTGGGGCTCATATCGTTTTTGCAAAGTTTGAATTTGTTATCTTTTTGAAACTGTTAAAAAGAGTTAATTTACCACTATTTTTGGAGTCCGTGTCATTCATAGCAGCACCGTATCGCTCACACACAAACGACTGGCGTCTCGGTCGTTAACATTTGGCGTAGTCGGCAGGATATGATGCTCGCTATGGATGGTGCCAGTAGGACAGATGGCATTCCCACATCTCCTGTGGTTGTCTACCCCCCTTCTACCATGGTGACCGGAAGAGACCGGTTAGTGGGTTGTTCCGCGACAGGCGCACTGCTTAACCACTTAGCCAAGTTTGATGGGTACAACTTGCTGTTCAGTGATTGGGTAGGCAGGTTGAAGAATGCCATTGCCTAGAATGGTGTCAGCCCCCAATTACAACTGGAGGTTGCGATAAATGCGCTGGGGCGGGTTGCCCGCACAGTTGTTCTATTAATATCCGAAGACAAGCGTAAGACAGTCAATGACATAATTCGGATACTGGAAAGGGCATTTGACCATGTGGCGGCGGCCGGGCAACTACTAGTGCAGTTTTTCGCCCGGACTCAGAGGGATGGGGAGAGCCTGATTCAATATGTCATAGAATTGGAGGAGATTAGAAAGAAGTCACCTGTATCTGTGGGTATTGAAGCCGATGTTGACAACATTCTTCAGGATCAGTTCATTGAGGGGATACGGAGCGAGTTGTTGCTGAAAGTGAGTAGTACCCCTGGTATCACCTATGCTGAGATACAGGAGGAGGCGGTAGCACGGGCTTTGGAAGTGAAGCAACTTGCAAATGGCTAACACAAGAGAGGCAAGACCAGCTGGCAGCTTTGCAGAAGACTGTGGAAAGCCTGGCAGAACAGGTGCAGCAAATGAGGGTTCGGGAAACGTCTCCGATATGCTCAGTGCCGACTAACCTCGTTACTCCATGTTATGGTCAATTACCTTATACCTCTGAGAGAAGGTTGGCTGCCTAAGAACTGAAACATCCCGGGGTAGGACAATAAGACCGGTCCAGTGCTGGCAATGCCGAGAACTTGGACATATGCAGCGGGATTGTCCAAAGGGCTTGCCGGCTGCAGTCTCGGCGCCGGTGAAAGAGAGGCCTTCGCTGTAGTTGGGCATACAGCGAGGCAGGAACGAGAATCAATGCCCAACAGCTGTTCCGAGGACCTGATTGTGGAAAGTCCTACTTTGGAAGTGCAGTTCGCAGGAAAGAAGGTGGTGTGTTTGGTGGATACCGGGTCGGAAGTAACGACCATGCCGATGAATTTTTCTCAGACGCACTTCTTAGAGACTGTTAAACCATCGGGACATCAGTTGAGGTTCAAGGCTGCCAATAACGGAGAAATCCCAGTGACGGGCATTGCATGGATGAGAGTAAAGCTGTGTGGCCAGGAATTGGGAACCAAAGTAGTGGTGCTTGTAAAAAACGCAGGCAAGGCCGAATCTCCTGGTGGTTCTGGGAATGAATGTCCTGAGAGAGCTGGACTCCCTCCTGTTCGAACACGATGGCCCAAGCTTTTGGAAGCAAGCAACACCTCACAAAGTCACTCAGAAGGCCTTGCAGCAACTAGTCCGATCGTGCAGCATTCGGAAGAGCTCGGCAGAAGGAAGAGTGGTAGGAGCAGTGTATGTCCCGCATGGAGCTGCGGTTGTGATTGCTCCAGGTCGAGAGAAACTCGTGCTGATGCTGGTAGGAATGCACCGAAAACTAAATGGTGTGGAGGTGATTCTGGAACTGGTGAAACGGTCAGAAAATACGGGTGGCCCGATGATAGCCCAAACAGTGGCCACTGTACAAGATGGAAGTGTACCAGTGAGGTGTCTGAACCTTCAGAATTATGAGGTGACCCTGGCAGTGGGTACAAAGCTGGCTGATGTATATCTGTGTGCCGAAGGGGTCATTCCTAAAAATCAGTTCACCCTGAGAGCAGATTGCCGGGCTGCCTGGACCCTGTCAATGCAGACAGCGATAGAAGAAACTCCTAAGCTCGAGTGGAATGGTAGGAAGCTTATGGAGATCATGGAAGTGGATGAGTCCCAGTTAACCACCGAGCAGGTTCATAGACTGGAGGCCGTGTTGTGGGAGTATCAGGCTGCTTTCTCCAGGGGTGATGAAGACTTTGGTTGTACAAAGTCTATGGAGCACGAGATACCCACGGGGAACACCCAATTCAGGAGAGATATCGCCAAATTCCACCGAGTCTTTATCAGGAGGTCAAAGGAATGCTAGCACAGATGCTGGACAATGGAGTGATCCAGCTGAGTCAAAGTCCTTGGGCCGCACTGGTCATGTTGGTATGGAAGAAAGATGGGTCTCTACGGTTTTGTGTTGACTACCGCAAGCTGAATGCGCATACCGTGTGGGACTCCTATCCGTTACCCAGGTATTGAAGAATCTCTGTCTGCCCTGGGAAAGGCAAAGTATTTCTCCACCCTTGACCTGGCTAGCGGCTACTGGCAGGTGCCCATGGCAACTCAAGATCGACAGAAGACAGCATTCATCTTACCGATGGGACTGTATGAGTTCAATCAAATGCCCTTCGGACTGACCAATGCTCCAGGGACATTCCAGTGGCTAATGGAGTACTGCTTGGACGATTATAATTTTGAGTCTGTGTTGATCTATTTGGACGATGTGATATCATTGGAGATTCATTCGATGATCACCTGCAGAAGCTGGGGCAGGTGTTGCATTGATTGAGAGACAATGGACTTAAGATCAAACCAAAGAATTATCTCTTGTTCAAAACGCAGATCGAATTCTTGGGGCATGTATTATCAGCTGAAGGTGTGCGACCAGCCCCGTGCAAAATTTAGGCCATTCAGGAGTGGCCCTGTCTCAAGACTGTGAGAGAAGTACGGGCGTTCCTCGGTTTAGCTGGATACTACCGTTCGTTTGTGAAAGATTTTGCCAAAGTGGCTGAACCCCTGAACAAGCTACTAAGAGGGACGGCGCAGGGGCCCAAGAATCAGCCGATCCGGTGGACAGACTGACAACAACAGGCATTTGATAGGATCTGGGCTGCCTTAGTACAGGCTCCCTTGTTGGTGTATGCTCGCTTTGATCAACTGTTCATCTTGTACACAGATGGAAGTCTTTACTGCTTAGGGGCCGTGTTAGCACAAGAGCAAGATGGGCGTGAGAGGGTCATTGCGTATGCCAGCCGATCCTTACGGGACACCGAACAAAACCCGGACAATCACAGCTTGTTTAAGCTGGAGATGTTGGCCCTGGTTTGGGCCATGACTGAAAAGTTTGCGGAGTACCTGGCTGGTGCAGAGATTCTCGTGATATTGGACAATAATCCCCTGGCCCACTTGGAAAACGCCAAGCTGGGAGCTCTGGAGCAGAGATGGGTTGCATGGATGTCCAAGTTCAATTACCGAATCCGGTTTCGTTCGGGTAGAGAGAACTCTAATGCCAACGCCTTATCTCAAGTGACTCGAGGTGCACCAGAGCATGTGGTGGATGAAGACCTTGAGGACAATGAAATCCCTGATCTGAGGCGATTACCTGTGTTTGTCGATGTGGCACGTTCAAGTGGGGTGGCAACACGGGTCACCACATTGCTGGGTAAGACTCGTCAAGAGTGGGCCGAGTTACAAGATGCAGACTCCGACATTTCACGAGTAAAGAAATGGCTGAGTCAAAAGTCCTGGCCCGATGGGCGAAGGAGAGCTCGGCTGAGTGCAGATGGACAAAAACTGTTAGTGCGATCGATTGGCCATAAGGGAGGGGTTACTGTATCGCTGGGTCTATGTAGCGGCAAAGCTGGGGTACCGGTGGCAGACATTAAATATTGAGAGATGCACGAGTGTGAGATGCAAAGAGCAGCCGAATGTGGATGACACTGTAGAACTGAGAGAATTATCACCATCCCTGTTATACTGATTTGTGCCCAGTGTGAGGAAGATCTTATATACCTCAGTGGCTGATTGTTAGGGTGAAATGACATACACCCTGTAAACTGTTTGTGCATTACCAAGTTAAAAAGTTTTCACCTCATGCAGGAGGCAAAACTGCATTTGCTGTAAATAGGTTGTGGGATAGATTTATATAAGGGAATCAGGGATCCCGAAATATTTTGTACATAGCATGGGAGGGGGGGTGTAAGATTATATCCTGAGGGGAACACGTGCCGCGGCTGCAGTAAGAGCCTGGGTAGGACCTGTACGGTGTAAGGGTGGGGTTGGTTTCAGTCTGGGATAGTTGTGCTCCATCTCTGCAAAACAGGTACGTGAGTTCCCTCCGGCTGCATAAATTGTACACTGTGATCGGGCTGTTGGGACCCATATCGTTTTTGCAAAGTTTGAATTTGTTATCTTTTTGAAACCGTTAAAAAGAGTTAATTTACCACTATTTTTGGAGTCTATGTCATTCATAGCAGCACCGTATCGCTCACACACAAACGACTGGCGTCTCGGTCGTTAACAGGGGCAGGTTAAAGGCAGAGTCTCAGCAGTAGAGTCTTCTCAGGAAGCCCTGTTACAAAGAATGGTGTCTCTGGAGAAAATGGTCTAGTCCTCCAAATTCTCTGTTAGAGATGACCAGGAGAACAGACGCAGGAGGAACAATATTAGAACAAAAGGCTTGCCTGAGACCTGGCCTCCTAACCTCCTGCATTCTAAAGTATCAGCCATCTTTATTATGGTTTTGGAGCATCCTCTGGACTCTGAATGCAGATTTTATAGGTTACACAGGGTGATCCGGCGAGAGAGACAAAACATGGATCTCCATAGAGACGTTTTATGTCGTCTGCACTATCTTTCGGACAAAGATCTGAATACCCAGAGAGCCTGGTCATTTGGCCCAATTAGGATGGATGGTACAGTGATTAGGCTCTACCCAGATGTCTCAAGTCACACGTTAGCAATGAGACGTGTGTGGAGCCCACTGGGACGGGGTAGTCGGTACCGGACCGGGGTACTGCATGGGATATTACGGCGGTCTTGGTCCGGACCGTGTCCCGGGTTCTGCAAGTAAATGGGGGGATATTTACAGGGGCGTTTGTTGTGACACCACCCATGGGTTGAGGTCAGGGTGACCACAGCTGCTGCAGAACCTCCGGGGATGATGTTGGGCAGCTGAGGATGTAATGGCTCTCAGCAGGTAGAGCTGGGTTCCCAGGGCAGTGGTAGTAATAATCTATAGATGGTGCTATGGATGTTGCAGGATAGGGGTAGTAGTAGAGATGATGGGAGTTTGTGAGGGTACACAGGGTTTGAGCACAAGGATCACACACTCATGGTTTTGAAGTTTTCCAAGGCTTTACTGCAGATTTTGGTAGCAGAGTACTGTCCATGGAGTCTGTACAGGGGCCGGGTTGCTCCCACCCTGACCGGGTCCTCAGCTTCCTACTCCTGCGCCTTGTGTGTGGCCCTGCTGCTGCTTTAGCTAGGCTGCTGGCCTTGTTTCTCCTCACAGGTACCCCTTTGATAGACAACTTGAGACTTTCTGTGTGCTTCTGACCCCGCCGTGTTGCTTCGCTGAGGTACGGTGTAGGTATGTAACCTCCACTATCTCTGTGTTTAATGTGCTGCGTGTTTCAGTCATAGATTTGGATCCGGTATCCGGCTTAGTTATGAGGTAACTCAGTCTCCCAGATATGTTCCTCTGTTTCTTGTACTCCTCTCCTCAGACCCTGGCTTCAGGCCTGAAAGTAGTCAGTGGTCCCCATCAGGAGCTCAGCACTGCTGACATTTACAGGTCCTCCTAATGCTCCCTGCACTAAACTGAACTGTCAACTATCAACTAACTACTTCCTCCTCAGACCAGAATATATAAGGGAGCTGCTTTAGCTCCCCTTTCTGGACTAGAGGTGCTAGTGCAGTGTCAGGTATTGTGTGGGGAGTTAACCCTTGTGATGTTACTGTGGCACTTTAACCCTTGGGGTGCCACACATGCACTTCACCCACTCTTGGGCAAAATCAAGGAGCCTCATACAGATGAGGTCATCTATTTCATGTAATCATCCGTAAATCCGCAGATCTGTTTGTTCTGAGGAGACATGGTGAACTTCCAGCCTTATTCGACTTTCCGGGCAATGAGAGCGTGGTGATCCCAGATTGGCTCACCGTTGGTGGGCGCATGCCAAATAAGATCAACAAAAGTGGGCATGGGCCTATCCCTACCGAATTCCTCCAGTGCACTCCATTTAGAAGGAGTAGACCCAGATGTCCGGGACCCACTGCCCCATTGAGTGGTAGATTCTGCATAGTTGATGGTATTTTTGTGCCTCACGCTTTCTGCTATTTGGCTTCAGGAGGAATCATAGTGCACACACAGAGGCTCTCATCTGGGCCTGGACTTAAACAGACTCCGCGGATAATTTTTTATCAATTTATCCATGTTTTTCTATTCAACTGTTGGATAATATTATTTTTACACTCAGGAACTTATATTTGTTACTCCTCCCTCTATGATTAGGGGGGAGAGAGACTCTAGCTGATCGGTGAGGGGGTAATGGTGGCCAGACTCGTGGCAGTTATCACCGTTCCCATCCTAGTTTTTGATTCTGGGCTGGAGCTACCATCTATCCGATATGCTTGCTAGGGACTTGCTTATTTGTTCTTCTTTAGACCACTTTGTTGTCTTTCTCTCTTATTCCTCAAACTTTTTCTTTTTCTTGAGTACATCAAGCCCTCTGGTCTCCCAGGCTTTGGAAAAGAGGAGATTGCGGGGTTACAAAAGTTATCTCCGAGGAGGAGCTGACCGCAGTAATTCAGCGTTCCCCCTCGGGTAAGGTCCCGGGTCCAGGGCTTCCCTCAACAACTCAGTGGTGGGTGCACCCTCTTCGCTGCCTGGGTATGCCTTGAGAGCCAATATTGTTGTTATTCATAAAGAAAAGAAAGCAAGGATCTGCTCCACTGTGCCAACTATTATCCCAATCAGCTCAATGTCGACCTGAAGCTTTTTACTAAGATCCTGGCCGATAGATTGTCCTCTTTGTTGGGAAACGTCCATTCTCATCAGGCTGGGTGCATGTTGGGCAGGGAGGCCAGAGACAACTCTACAAAGACACTGACTGGCATACGTGGGGCAAAATTGGAGAAACTGCCAATGTTGTTATCTACTGATGCCGAAAAGGCTTTCGATTGGGTCATTTGGCTATTTGAGCACCGAGTCTTGTTGTATCTGGGGCCTGGATGATAGCATACTGAGATGGATCGGGGCTCCTTTTGATAACCCCTCGTGAGAGTCAATGGGGTCTTCTCCGACAGGCTCTCCATATTTATTGGTACCTGGCAGGGGTATCACTTATCTTACCTAATCTTTATCCTAACTCTGGAACCTCTGCTTCGTTACATAAGGAAAAATCTGGATATTTTGGGTCCCCGAGTTGCTAATGTATCTTATAAAATTGCATCTTATGGTGACGACCTTCTCTTCATTTCTACCCCTGTAGTTTCCTTTCCATGTCTGATGGCGGAGCTAAATAAATATTCACCCCTCTTGAACGTTAATGTAAATTGGTCCAGGACAGAAGCTCTAGATATTAATATCCCTTTAAATATAATCACTGGGCTAAAGAGTTCTTAAATTCCATTGGGCATGAGCTCTTCAAGCTTAATTTTACTCCCTTGTTGCAGTAGCTATGAGTGGAGTGTGGGAACTGTGTCAGAGGGTGCTTCACATAGTTTGAAACCAAAGGACGGTGTTCTGATGGTCCGCGCTCCTGTAGGGATACCAGGACCACACAGGTTTGATGCAATGATGTGTTTTTAATTCCTACGCGTTTTGGTTCACACACTGCTCATTCTTCAGGGATACAAACATGATGTTTGTATCCCTGAAGAAGGAGCAGAGTGTCCTCAGAAATGCATCAGAATTAAAAACACATCATTGCATCAGACCTGTGTGGTTTTGGTTTCCTTACAGTCACTTCTTGACTCATTCTTCAAAGACATGGCCTCGCTTCAGACCAATTTTTTGTGGGCAAATAAACCCACCGGGATTTCTATATCTCTGTTGTTCAGGCCTAAGGGGAGAGGTGGTCTTGGTTTACCAGATCTGAAAACTTACTACTTGGCTGCACACATGTCTAGAGTGGTGGACTGGTACAGACATGGGAAAACCAAGGCTTGGGTACAAGTTGAGTAAGGGTATGTGCACATCAGTCGTTTCTGCATCTGTGCAGAACGACCGGGAACCGGTGGAGATTAGCAGAACTGAGTTTTCTGCACTCGCTAGTGTCCCTGGTTTTGTTAGCGTTTTGCTAACGATTTGCGATCGGGTTACTAGCGGTCGTACAGCGTGTTCTTGGCGATTTCCCCGGCGTGTTCCTTAGCGTTTTCCAGACTGGTCTTTGCTGCACTTGTTCAGCTAGACCCGCTGGAAAAACGCTGAAAAGAAGTCGCTTGCTCTATCTTTGACAACCGGTCGGAAACCGGTGAATAAACTGAAATCGTCAAGACAAAAAACGTTGTAATGTACACAGCGTTTTCTAAACTCCATTGACTAGCATGTTAATCCTACCGGTGGGTAGGATTAATATAAATTAACATAAAACTCAGCGGGAACTGCCGACGGAAACCGGTCAAAACCAGCCCACAAAACGTCAGATGTGCACATACCCTAATGATTCTAGGAAAGCCCATTGTCGGCTCTACCCTGGGTTCCGGTTATTGCGGTTCCCTCATTGAAGTCCCACCTGTCGATTGGCACTACTTTGGTCTGTTGCTTGAAAGCAGTGACTCACCTGCGTTTATGCCTCATCCCCTCCCCACTGTCTCCTGTAGTTGGTTCCCTGGACTTTTCCCTGGACTGACAGTACTTTTCGCAAATGGATTGTTATGGGTAAATTCTGGGCTATGCATATTGGGGGGGAGAGTTCTTGGCCCTCAATTGAGGATATTATGGGCTGGGAAGATTGGGACATTTTTTACGCTCTATCCGACTTATGATACATTTTTGAGACCTCTGATGGACTTTGATCTTGGGTAACTCCCTTTTGACTATCCCCGTTGACCTGCCCTCTCCAAGGTACGTATACCTTTGGGAGAAGGAGTTGGACATTTCCCTCTTACCTAGTCAGAAAGCATTCTGATTCTTGCACATAAGGCCACTTTTAGTTCTAGGTTACAAGAGTGTAACTTTAAGGCTGGAAACACACTATCCGACTCACATGCGAGGCTCTCGGACGAGACTCGGATCTGTCATCCTGAACTGCCTCCTCCCTGTCAGGATGGGAATGTGTTGCTGCACAAAAACACAAGCAGCTGACACTCCCATCCAGAGAGGAAGGGGGGGGGGGCTGTTCAGGGAGACTGATCCGAGTCTCGTCCGAGAGACTCGTATGTGAGTCAGATAGTGTGATTGCAGCCTAAGGCCGGAAACACACTGCCCAAGTGACATGTGAGTCACTTGGAAGAGTCTCAGATTACTAACTCGGGATGCTCAGTACACTAAAATCGGGTCCGAGAAACGATCCTGTGTTTTGGGGTTTCTGGGACACGTGCTCCATTGGCCCCCAGGTTAAAGGCCGCGGATAATATCGGATCCGATTTACGTCCAATTTTTTGCTGTGCCCAAAATCGGAGGAGTTTCCAATTTTGGGTACAGCAAAAAATCGGACACAAATCGGATCCAGCAAAAATCGTATGGCAATTAGGCCAAATCTGATTTGATTCATGCCCATAGGATAACATGGGGGCCAAATCGGATCTGTGCAGTGGCGTAACTACCGGCATAGCAGCCGTAGCGGTCGCTTTGGGGCCCGGCGCTAGTGGGGGGCCCGGACCCAGCGCCGCTACGCTGCTATACCGGCAGCTGCGCCTGCGATACCTGTTCTCTCGTGTGTGGCCGTCAGGTGTGGGGGTGGGGGCCCGGCGGGGGGCGCCCGCGCCCGACGGGGCCCCTCGCGAGGTGGATGCAGCAGCCGCCGCTCCTATTCAAAGCGGCCGCAGGCGCCGCACACAGAGATCATCAAAGGGGCTGCCGCCGCCAGTCTGTAGCCCCCTTCTGCCTGCCTGAGGCTGTGTGTTCTCTGCAGCAGTCTGCGCCGGAGTTGGTCTCCGCCCCCTGGCCGGCCTGTGACCTCGCTCCGAGTGAGTCCTTATCCTGACCGAGTGACCGGTCACACTCACAGCACAGCAGTCAACAAGCAGGATTGGAAGGAGCTGCTGCTGCACTGAGCCCGGAGTGAGGGTGAGAGGCGCCGCTAATAACAATATTTATTGACAGTGAGCAGCCGGCAGCATGGGGAGGCCTTACTGTGAGGGGGGGGGCTTCTATATACCCTGTGTGTGCTGCTGGGACCCTGGGAGCTGTATATACCCTGTCTGTGTGTGCTGCTGGGACCCTGGGAGCTGTATATACCCTGTCTGTGTGTGCTGCTGGGACCCTGGGAGCTGTATATACCCTGTCTGTGTGTGCTGCTGGGACCCTGGGAGCTGTATATATACCCTGTCTGTGTGTGCTGCTGGGACTCTGGGAGCTCAGCTGTATACCCTGTGTGTGCTGGGACTCTGGGAGCTGTATACCCTGTGTGTGCCAGGACTCTGGGAGCTGTATACCCTGTGTGTGCCGGGACTCTGGGAGCTGTATACGGCTGTCTGCGTGTGCTAGGGGACTCTGGGAGCTGTATACCCTGTGTGTGCCGGGACTCTGGGAGCTGTATACGGCTGTCTGCGTGTGCTGGGGGACTCTGGGAGCTGTATACCCTGTGTGTGCCGGGACTCTGGGAGCTGTATACGGCTGTCTGTGTGTGCTGGGGGACTCTGGGAGCTGTATACGGCTGTCTGCGTGTGCTGGGGGACTCTGGGAGCTGTATACGGCTGTCTGCGTGTGCTGGGGGACTCTGGGAGCTGTATACCCTGTGTGTGCCGGGACTCTGGGAGCTGTATACGGCTGTCTGCGTGTGCTGGGGGACTCTGGGAGCTGTATACTGCTGTCTGCGTGTGCTGGGGGACTCTGGGAGCTGTATACCCTGTGTGTGCCGGGACTCTGGGAGCTGTACACCCTGTGTGTGCCGGGACTCTGGGAGCTGTATACGGCTGTCTGCATGTGCTGGGGGACTCTGGGAGCTGTATACCCTGTGTGTGCCGGGACTCTGGGAGCTGTATACCCTGTGTGTGCCGGGACTCTGGGAGCTGTATACGGCTGTCTGCGTGTGCTAGGGGACTCTGGGAGCTGTATACCCTGTGTGTGCCGGGACTCTGGGAGCTGTATACGGCTGTCTGCGTGTGCTGGGGGACTCTGGGAGCTGTATACGGCTGTCTGCGTGTGCTGGGGGACTCTGGGAGCTGTATACCCTGTGTGTGCCGGGACTCTGGGAGCTGTATACGGCTGTCTGTGTGTGCTGGGGGACTCTGGGAGCTGTATACGGCTGTCTGCGTGTCCTGGGGGACTCTGGGAGCTGTATACGGCTGTCTGCGTGTGCTGGGGGACTCTGGGAGCTGTATACCCTGTGTGTGCCGGGACTCTGGGAGCTGTATACGGCTGTCTGCGTGTGCTGGGGGACTCTGGGAGCTGTATACGGCTGTCTGCGTGTGCTGGGGGACTCTGGGAGCTGTATACCCTGTGTGTGCCGGGACTCTGGGAGCTGTATACCCTGTGTGTTCCGGGACTCTGGGAGCTGTATACGGCTGTCTGCGTGTGCTAGGGGACTCTGAGAGCTGTATACCCTGTGTGTGCCGGGACTCTGGGAGCTGTATACGGCTGTCTGCGTGTGCTGGGGGACTCTGGGAGCTGTATACGGCTGTCTGCGTGTGCTGGGGGACTCTGGGAGCTGTATACCCTGTGTGTGCCGGGACTCTGGAGCTGTATACGGCTGTCTGTGTGTGCTGGGGGACTCTGGGAGCTGTATACGGCTGTCTGCGTGTGCTGGGGGACTCTGGGAGCTGTATACGGCTGTCTGCGTGTGCTGGGGGACTCTGGGAGCTGTATACCCTGTGTGTGCCGGGACTCTGGGAGCTGTATATGGCTGTCTGTGTGTGCTGGGGGACTCTGGGAGCTGTATACCCTGTGTGTGTCGGGACTCTGGGAGCTGTATACCCTGTGCTGGGAGCTGTATACCCTGTGCTGGGAGCTGTATACCTTGTGCTGGGAGCTGTATACCCTGTGTGTGCTGGGACTCTGGGAGCTGTATACCCTGTGTGTGCTGGGACTCTGGGAGCTGTATACCCTGTGTGTGTCGGGACTCTGGGAGCTGTATACCCTGTGCTGGGAGCTGTATACCCTGTGTGTGCTGGGACTCTGGGAGCTGTATACCCTGTGTGTGCTGGGACTCTGGGAGCTGTATACCCTGTGTGTGTCGGGACTCTGGGAGCTGTATACCCTGTGCTGGGAGCTGTATACCCTGTATACCACCACTGGGGCCTGTATATACCACCACTGGGGCCTGTATATACCACTGGGGCTGCTGTATATACCACTGGGGCCTGTATACCACTGGGGCTGCTGTATGTACTGCTGGGGCCTGTATATACCACTGGGGAGGCTGCTGTATACTACCACTGGGGAGGCCTGTATATACCACTGGGGAGGCTGCTGTATACTACCACTGGGGAGGCCTGTATACCACTGGGGAGGCTGCTGTATACCTGTGCTGGGGTCCACCCTCGGCTTACACACGAGTCAATAGGTTTTCCCAGATTTTGGGGGCAAAAGTAGGGTGGTCGGCTTATACACAGGTCGGCTTATACACGAGTATATACGGTAAACTGGGTGGCGTCAGACTGTTAACACCGATTCGGTAATGGGGTGTGTCTTGAAGGGGGCGTGTCATTGGGGGCGTGTCTTGGAGGGGGCCCCGTTCAAAAGTTTGCTATGGGGCCCTGCCAGTTCTAGTTACGCCCCTGGATCTGTGGCTGTCTGTTTTACAACGGACAGCCACGGATCCTCCAAAATCACAATGTGAAAGCCCCCAGAGGCTCACATCCAATTCAGTCCTTTCCGTGGGATCCTGCAAAAAACAGGATCCCCACGGATAGAAAAACATCGTGATGTGAACGCAGCCTTACATACAAAGGACACGTCTCATCCTGTATTTTACAAACTACACAGGGTATGATTATATAGAAGCAAATGTACATTTATGAATGTAATATGTGCATGGAGGTGATCAATGTTACTGGTGGGCCCCTGCCGCCCCAGGCTGACACTGCACTGTGCAGACACACTGTGCAGACACTGCAGCTCACTATCTGTACTGTCACTATGACTGGAGCGGAAGAGGTTACAGAGCTCCTTCGGCTACACGCGATGGAAACCCGTCAAGTGCGCATGCGTACTCCTAATCTTTGTTGTACGGACGCTGTTAGGGCGTGAGTGCGCATGCGCGATGCACTGGCAATGACAAGTGTACATAAACCGGCTAGGAGAGGAAGCTGCTGCAGTGCACCCAGCCTGCCGGCCACAGCACACTGCACAGAACCTGCATGCACAATACAGAATACAGCCTGTGCACAGGAGGAGAATCTGGAGCACATCTGTGCAAGGTGCCATCATTCTATCTGCTGTGATTTAGGGTCTCGGTCCTGAAGAATCTCCTTACTACATCCAGAGCAGCAGATCACTGGGAGGAGATACTGGGATCAGCATCAGGATCTGCGGCAAGAATGATCACATACCAGTCTGCGATGGGATCTCACTGACCAGGAGACTGAGCAACCTGCTGTAGTATTATCGGCCGATCTGATCGCACCAATCGCCTCCTCCAGACTCCATAGCCAGCACCATGTCAGTCGTGTTCTACTTGCTGACCACCCTGGGGGGCTATGTGATCACATCAGCCCTGCTGCTGAGATTCCCCAACCTCCTCCATAAGAAGAAACAGCAGAGGTTCCGCTGCAGACACATCTCCCACCGGGGAGGTAAGGCTCACCCCCTAATCAGGGTTAATTCATTTTATTATGACCTTGAGAAGTGATCAGAAATAATCTACAAGAACATAATGGCCATAATGTAACAGATATAGCAAAAATAAAAGCCAAACACTAAGCATCCCAAGATAACTGTCCTCAGCAATAAGACAGAGCTGGAGTGTACTGTAAGAAGAGCCATCTGTCCCTCACAAAATCATCCCAAATGGAATAGAATTGATAGATTTCACCCCAAATAGTTTATCAGCTGAAGTATTATACACCTGTCCTCCCTGCTGTACACTGCAGCGCTGCTTATTAATGGGGAGGTTACCTATCCAACAACCCCTTATGGCCGCAGGATGTGGAATAATGTAAAACAACCCTATACTCCGGCGCTATGGTCGCTTTCACCCCGCCAGTCTGCCATATTGTCAAGGGGAAGAACAATGCTTTTTTCAGTTATGACAGAAATACGTATTAACATTGTCACCACTGATTGGCTGCAGCGGTCACGTGACATCCTTTATGGTATGGGAGACCGTCGGGTAACACAGGTCTAAGGCTATGTTCACAAGCTGCTTTTTTGCATGTTTTTTTCATGAGGTTAATGCTGATTTTTAGGTTGGCGTTCACACAATCAGGTTTGCAACATTATGGATGCAGCGTGTTTATCCTGCGTCCATAACCACTGCGTTATACAGTACAAGCATGGTGGATGTGATTTCTAGAAATCCCATGGTCATTGGGCTTCTCCCCTCCGCAGTGTTATATCATCTGAGGTGCGGGTTGTCGATCACCATCGGGTGAATACTGGGGGTACTGTAACTGCTGTGCACCGTGCACCTTTCATGGGAACAGGGTGGCTGTGTTCTTCATTGTTCACCCGCAGCTTCCCTCAGGTCCGGAGATACCTCGTCCACCACCTCCGGATCGTGTGCACATACCAGCACAGGACGTAACTACACAAGTGTAGGGGTTACAATCGCATCAGGGCCATGGAGTCTAGGGGACCCAAAAGTCCCTTTGGCCTATAGAAAAAGACTTGCTGTTAATGATTTGCAATAACTGGGGGCGCCGTTGGCGTTTTTGCAATGGTAATATATGAGCTTCAAGTTACACCACTGCTATAAAAAATACAGCAAAAGATATGATATATCAGAAATCTCATTCAAGGCCCCGTTACACGGCACAATATCCTTAACATATCGCTCAAACGTCACGGGTTTGGAGTCATTCAAACAAGATCGTTAGGATGTCGTTGCGTGTGACTCGAGATACGACTACGATAAATCGTTGGATCGTTGATCGCAGATTTGAGAACATGTTCTCAAATCAGACGATCCTCGATCAGCCAACCTGCTGCATCGTTTGTGTGACACCGCGATAACTATGTGTTCACGACTTCTCCCTTTCACAACAGTGAACAAGTATCTTCGCTGGGTTGTGGAACGATAGCTGCTCGCACATCATTGGTGCGTTTCACGATATCTACACGTGTGACATCTCAACAACAATGTCAAAAAGATGTCCTAACGGCTGCACGCTCCGAGATTACTGGTGATATCGTTTCAGCGTTGTGCCATGTACCTTTACACACACTTGCTTTCTTTCCTTCACAGAAATGGGAATCTGCTGCATTTTTGAAAGCGGCAGCGTCAATTCGTTCAGTGATTTTGCAGTTTTTCACTAGCTTTACTTAAACAATAGACAAATGACATTGGAAAAACGCAGCAAAAAAAGCATCAAAAATTCATAAAAAAACGCAGCAAATCTTACTTTTTGTAAGCAGATTTTTTTTATTTTTTAAATCAAGTGTTTTTATTGAAAATCCAAACTATTTTACAAACATTCCAACCAAAATAACATTATGTTACAGATTTCCATTTTCAAAATTGGTATCAAGATATCCCCCACCTCCCCTCCCAACCACCCCCCACCTAACTTCCCGTTTGAAACAGTATACATCACAGTTTAGCACATATATATTACTGTACATCATGCTAACTTACTGTACCATTAAAATGACGTGTAAACGGCAGCTGGACACCGTTTATGGAAGCAGATTATTAACTGCCACGAGTGCATGTTTTGCAGCAAAAAACCCTTGAACATAGCTAAAGACTATGTGCACACCTAGCATTTTTTTTTTTTTCAATGCTTTAACTTGAAGTTTTCTACAAGGGAAAATGCACCCCAGCGAAGTCTATGGGATTTCTGAAGTGCTGTGCACACCATCAGGTTTTCACATGCAGATTTTGGTGCAGTAAAAAAAAGCCACATGTTCATTCTTTCTACAGACTACATGAGATAAACAGATGGTAAAAAACGCATCAAAAAATGTTGCGTTTTTCTGCAGCTATCTGCCTACCAGGAGATGGGTTTTTTGGTGCAGAAATAACCTTCCGGAGGGCACACAGCCTAGGACCTAGGGCCTTTCCAGCAGATAAATACAATTCTCTTACTTTATCCAGCACCCTGTGGACATTCATAGGGATTTCCAGTAGATGATAACCCCTTGAAGGTTAGCTGCTGCTTATAGACACAAGTCAAGAAGAAAGTCAATGCTCAGAGAGCCGATGTCGATATTACACAATATATAGTAGGAATAAACTATAAGCACTAAACTGAATTGACAATCTGCAATAGGGTAGTATTCTGGCTTTGCACATGCTTCAAGCAATGCTGAATACTCCATAGAAGTCTATGGCTCCCTATGGTACCTATGTAAGCCTGTATTTTCATGTGTGCGTTTTTGCAGAATCTGTGCGTAATGACAATTATTCTACATCGGATGCTGCTTATTTAGGTATTCTCCCCTCCCGGCGTCGCTCCTGGTGAGTTGTCTATGTAATGCGTTGTCGTACGGAGGCAACAAACTGCAGCACATGGAGTGTGGATGATGCCTAACTCTATAGCTAAACCTACTGTGACCTCTAAATGAAGGGGTCCTACTACTCTGTATCCTTTTAACTCTTTTTTTTTTTCCCCATTTGAACACATACAATCATCTGTGATCTGTCAGTACAGAGTATGCGCTCCTCATTGCCCTTCCTATCTCAGGGCACACTGTGTACAGTGTGTGTTTGTATTATCACAGGGTGTATTATTTTATACATTAATAATGCGGCGTGCAGAGACATTACACATTAGAAGGTTTGCTTTGCTGTGTTTATTCTGCGAGGGAGGGGATACAATTATACTATGGGGTTTACTTTTGAAGTGCAATACGGCGTAACACATTGCATGCACCCAAATATGAGCACCTGCTGTCCTCCCTTAGCCAGGAGACCAGCAACATCAAATTGTCATTTATGCACTTGATCTCCTTATTCATTAAAAGGGCAGCTGCAATGTGTTTCTCAATAGGCGACACACTGAACTGGAGCACAGCTGCGGAGCGCAGTATACAAGACATGCCAAGCACAACATGGCACCTATGTGACGACCTCTGTGCTCCACACATAGAATTAACCATTGCATTTCTGCATTTATTAGTTCATCCACCGTAATAGAGGTACATCTCAAGACCTGAGTTTTAAACTTGCCATGTAAAACAAATGCTATTAACCTGCAGATATTATTTTATCATGCATTTCTTATATAGCACCAACACATTCCAGAGTGTTTTACAGATATCATTGTCACTGTGCCCATTGGGGCTCATAATCTAAATCCCCTATCATTAGTCTTTGAAGTTTGGGAGAAAACTGGAGAAAAAACACAGGGAGAACATAAAAACTCCTGGCAGATGTTGTCCTTGGTGGGCTTTGAAATCAGGACCCCAATGCTGCAAAGCAACAGTGACAACCCTAAGACACCGTGTTGCCCATATATGTGGTTAATCTGCAGGTTAATAGTGTTCTGAGGCCGTGCGTCCGCTGCACTGAGAGCTCCACTGCTGAGAGGAGATTAACATCATTTCTCCAGCCAGTCTCATGCTTTCAGTCCTAGGATCGTGTCAGGCCCACAAGGGTCTGGGGTACTCAGATCTTGGGTGGTTGGGTGCAGGGATGTCACGGGTGGTCGGTGCCCGAGTCTGTGCCCTTGGGTGACATAAAAACGGGGATATTTACAGGGTTAAGAGTTTATAGGTGAATGTCGTGACGCCACCTGTAGATCCAGTGATGGCAGACCTCCAGGGAGATGGATGGATGCAAGTTGTTGTAGGTCCCTACAGGTAGAGCAGGGTCCCCCGAGGCCATGTAGTGTGATGATACCGTGTTTCCCCGAAAATAAGTCACCCCCGATTATAAGACAGGGCAGGGCTGGGGGCAATTTTTTTAATATAAGTCATACCCCGATTATAAGACAGGGTGACTTATTTTCGGGGAAAATATGGTGGGTTGGGGGGGGCCAGGGGAATCTCTCATACTTACCGCTGCTGCCGCTGCTGTCTCCGGTGCCCCCGCTGTGTTCCCGGTGCCTGGGTGAGCAGGGCGGGTATTTTAAATCCCCCGCCGCTGTCCCGGCCAATCACAGGCCAGGAACTGCCCAGAGGCCAATCACAAGCCAGTCACGCTGCATGACGTCAGACTGGCCTGTCATTGGCTCCCCAGGCAGCTCCTGGCCTGTGATTTGCCGGGACAGCGGCACGTGTGCAGGCCGGGCTGTCTGTGCGACGATGCCCAGCCTGCGTGCTGCTGTGCCCGGGGCTGTCAGAGGTGCCCGGGATGTGCTGCGGTCCTCAGGCATGTGGATGCCTGGGATGTGCTGCGGTCCCCGGTGGTCGGAGGAGCCCAGGTCAGTGTGCCCCTGTATGTGTGAGTGTGCCCCTGTATGTGTGAGTGTGCCCCTGTATGTGTGAGTGTGCCCCTGTATGTGTGAGTGTGCCCCTGTATGTGTATGCCCCTGGGTTAGGGCTAGGGTTACGGCTAGGGTTAGGGCTAGGGTTATTTCAAATCGCGGCAGATGCGGTGAAAAAACCGCATCTGCCGTGATTACCGCATACCGGCTGCACTTGCGGTACGGTTGCGGTAAACGCCATACAAGGTATAGGCGGACTTGCGGCAGGTGCGGCCGCAAAAAAAAAACGTGGTCAGCCGCAGTTTTTTTCGTGGCCGCACCTGCCGCAAGTGCAAAACCGCACTTGCCGCAAGTCCGCCTATACCTTGTATGGCGTTTACCGCAACTGTGCCGCAAGTGCAGCCGGTATGCGGTAATCGCGGCAGATGCGGTTTTTTCACCGCATCTGCCGTGATTTGAAATAACTGCTGATGTGAAAGGGCCCTAGGGAGGGCAGTATAAGACATACCCCGAAAATAAGTCAGGGTGGGACTTTTGGGGGTAAAATTAATATAAGACACTGTCTTATATTTGGGGAAACACGATAGGAATAGGGCAGTGCAGTCTCTGCTGTGAGACTGGAATGTCACAGTTCACCAGGAAGAAACACAGACACTTGCTTGCTCTGCACGGGTCTTTACTCCGGTAATCTGCAATTTACAGGGTATACGGTTGTTACAGCCAGGGTAGTGGACCGGGTGGTCCTTGCAAAAGGCAATATCTGAAGCTCCAGCTATGTTCCTTCTTTTCTCTTCCACTGTCCTACCTCTGCGCACTCCTTCTTCCTCGCACTGCCCGGCATGAATCCCGCTTACTACCAGGCCTGTTGGGTGATATGAGATACCCTTCTCTCTCTAAGGGGACTTAACCCGGTTTGGTGCTTCTGGTGGAGACCGTTCATATGTCGGGCGGATTGTGCTCCTATGAAGCTGTCGATCATATCGGTATTTGCGGCTCGGGGATGGACCTCTGCACCGTTTCGGAGCCGGTACCCCGCTGTGAATTGGGCCAGCGTGTTCAGTCACCTTCTGTCTGCCCCTCTCTTTCTGGGTCACCAGGTTGAGGTGCGCTCCCCGTTACTTCTCCTTCTTCTCCCCAGGTTCTCTCTCTGTCTTGTCTGTTTCCTGCTGATTTCTCACTCACTATATACCCTAGCTCTCCTTCCACCGGGACCGGTTACCTTGGTAACGGGCTGTCCAATTGTCCCCCTGTCTCTAGGTGTATGTTTATGGTGGGGAGCTTCAGACTTCCATTACCCCCTACCAGGACAAGAATACTGCACCTTCTGTTCTGGGTGCAGTACCCTTTTGTAGCGCGCTGACCAGTGGGGCGCTACAATCGCGGCTTCACGCGAGCGTGTGTGGATAGTAAGTACGACACTGACTGACAGCAGACTGCATTGATACAGTGCTGAACCAGCTGTCAGTCGGTGCCGGGTCTTGGTTACAGCTGCCACTCGCTATGCATAGTGCAGACCAGTGACTGAAACCACACTAGCCTGCACCTCTATGACTGAAAGCCCTATGTTTCTAGGAGGAATAAGGGCACAGATGCATGCAAGATACTCGCACAAATCTCACCTGACTCACCCAGAACTTCCCCTGCCTCTCTGGACTGGGCGCATTAGCTTCGTGTGTTTCCATGGAGCTGGCGTGCTCCTCTCTAGAAAGGCAGGGGCCATTCCGGGAAAGTCATGCGAGACTCATGCAAGTTTTCACATGCATTTCGCATAGTGTGTCTTTGCCCCAAGGTTCATTTCTTCCCGGCAGTGGGGCTCTCAGCACGGGGTCAGAATGTTATTACCCTGCAGATTAACATCATATCTGTAGATTATTAGCATTTTTTTTTACTTGACAGTTTCCCTTTAAATAAATGTATATAATTTAATAGGGGGAATATTTTACATGTCAGTTTTGAACAAAATCCTGCTGGAATAGGGTGCACCAAAATTATTAATAGGCGTTTATTTGGAGCATCTTTGTGATATCCGTGTGCCACAAAATGAGATTTCTACTCTAATTTACAGCAATATGTAATATAAATTTAGGAAATCTGTCAGGCCATGGACCCGTACCTCCAGTAAACATCGCCCACTTTTTAGAATAGGGCCGATTCCAGCACAATATATTAAAGATAATTCTATACGTGATTGTCCCCTCCTCACCACTATGGTAGTGCTGTGATGTCTCAAAAATGATACAGATTGGTTAATTGACTTTCTAAGAAATTGTCAGTCTGAACAGATGAATTAGATTGTGATCTCATGGGTCCAGGAAAAGAAAAACTTGTCATGTTTCATCGCATGCTGTATTATGGAAGCGCCATATGGCAGCATACGCAGTGCCTTCACCTCTGTAATATGGAAACTTTTTTGTCATTTTGAAGGATACATGCCCATGCATTTTGACAATTGGCAAATTTGGGTCAAGGTTATATACTTTTTATTTGGACTGCATATCTTGGATGATTAGTCCGAGTCAGGTACTTAGTGTGTGATCCTTGCCCCAGTCCCCTAAATTGACAGGTCTACCATATATATAAACCTATCTGCGTGGGGAGAAGCCGTCAAATCCATTGCCTCTTACTATTCATCTGAGACACGCCAGATTACCAAAGTTTGTTTACTCTGAAACGCACAGTGTTTTGGAGTAAAAGATACCAGAATATAATAAACAGGCTGTGTCTGATTCGTTGGTTGGGACAGGTTTCCTTTAATGGTGGTTACACTGCCGATATGCGGGATTCGGAGGCAACGACGTGGAGCGCCATTTAGTGCACGTTTCTCTGCACGCATCGCAGTTTACACGCGCGATATCGGATGCAACGTACTCCGAGTCTACGCCAACCAACCAGAAACGACCAGTTCATGGGAGTGATTGGTGAGTGAGCGTAGACTGGAGTTGGGCTGTACACGTGCGATGCTGACAACGGCCTTGCGATATCGGGAGTTGAATAGCTTGCTATCAACTCCGATATCGTTTGGCATCGTTCCAGCATCGCGTTGTATGCTAAAACAATACAACGCGCACCCGATATCGGCTCCAACTCGCGACCCACGTGACTTTTTGTCGTAGTTGGGTCGGAGTTGGACGCCGATATCGCGGCGTGTAAACCCACCATAAGGCTTTATTCACATTGCCACATAAAGCAATTAAACACATATTCTATGGGACTATTTACACTATGTGCAGAATTATTAGGCAAATGAGTATTTTGATTACATGATACTTTTTATACATGTTGTCCTACTCCAAGCTGTATAGGTTTGAGAGCCATCTAGCAATTAAGTAAATCAGGTGATGTGCATCTCTGTAATGAGGAGGGGTGTGGTCTAATGACATCAACACCCTATATAAGGTGTGCTTAATTATTAGGCAACTTTCCTTTCCTTTGGCAAAATGGGTCAGAAAGAGAGATTTGAGGGCTCTGAAAAGTCCAAAATTGTGAGATGTCTTGCAGAGGGATGCAGCAGTCTTGAAATTGCCAAACTTTTGAAGCGTGATCACCGAACAATCAAGCGTTTCATGACAAATAGCTAACAGGGTCGCAAGAAGCTGTTGGACAAAAAAGGCGCAAAATAACAGCCAATGAATTGAGGAAAATCAAGCGAGAAGCTGCAAGATGCCATTTGCCACCAGTTTTGCAATATTTCAGAGCTCAATGTTACTTGGCTATCAAAAAGCACAAGGTGTGCTATACTTAGGGATATGGCCAAGGTAAGGAGGCTGAAAAAACGACCACCTTTGAACAAGAAACATAAGATAAAATGTCAAGACTGGGCCAAGAAACATGTTAAGGCTGATTTTTCAAAGGTTTTATGGATGATGAAATGAGAGTGACTCTTGATGGGCCAGATGGATGGGCCAGAGGCTGGATCAGTAAAGGGCGAGAAGCTCCACTCCGACTCAGACGCCAGCAAGGTGGAGGTGGGGTATTGGTATGGGCTGGTATCATCAAAGATGAACTTGTGTGGACCTTTTCGGGTTGAGATGGAGTGAAGCTCAACTCCCAGCCTACTGCCAGTTTCTGGAAGACAACTTCTTCGAGCAATGGTACAGGAAGAAGTCGGTATCGTTCAAGAAAAAATAATTTTCATGCAGGACAATGCTCCATCACATGCATCCAACTACTCTGCAGTGTGGCTGGCCAGTAAAGGTCTAAAAGAAGAAAAAATAATGACATGGCCCCCTTGTTCACCTGATCTGAACCCCATAGAGAACCTGTGGTCCCTCCTAAAATGTGAGATCTACAGGGAGGGAAAACAGTACACCTCTGGGAACAGTGTCTGCGAGGCTGTGGTGGCTGCTGCACGCAATGTTGATCGTAAACAATCAAGCAACTGACAGATTCTATGGATGGAATGCTGTTGAGTGTCACCATAAAGAAGGTGGCTATATTGGTCACTCATTTTTTGGGTTTTGTTTTTGCATGTCAGAAATGTTTATTTCTAAATTTTCTGCAGTTATATTAGTTTACCTGGTGAAAATAAACAAGTGAGATGGGAAATATATTTGGTTTTTATTAAGTTGCTAATAATTCTGCACAGTAAGGGCCGCTTTAACACACCAACTTCTGTGTCCAACTTCTGAACAGATCTCTGGTTGCAGTGAAATCATGGACACATTGTTACATTTGTACACAGCCACATAATGGAACAATGTGTCCATGATTTCACTGCAACCAGAGATCTGTTCAGAAGTTGGTCACAGAAGTTGGTGTGTGTAAAGCGGCCCTAATAGTTACCTGCACAAACAGATATCCTCCTGAGGCTGGGGTCACACACACAGATATCTGAGCAGATATTGTTCGCAGATCTCTGGTTGCAGTGAAATCATGGACAGATTGCTCCATTTGTACACAGCCACAAAATGGAACCATGTGTCCATGATTTCACTACAACCAGAGATCTGTGAACAATACCTGGCCAGATATCTGTGTGTGTGACCCCAGCCTAAGGCCCACGTCACACACACACAGATATTTGTGCAGATATTGTTCACAGATCTCTGGTTGCAGTGAAATTATGGACACATTAATCCATTTGTAGACAGCCACAAAATGGGACAATCTGTCCATGATTTCACTGCAACCAGAGATCTGTGAACACTATCTGCACAATTATCTGTGTGTGTGACCCCAGCCTTAGGTAGCCAAATCTATAAAAAAAAAAAAAAAACACTCCAACTTCCAAAAATATTAAGCTTTGATATTTGAGTCTTTTGGGTTGATCGAGAACATAGTTGTCAATAATAAAAATAATCCTCTACAATACAACTTGCCTAATAATTCTGCACACAGTGTAAGTGTCTATTTTTGTTGACCGATGGTTCGCATAAACAGGGCTGTGGAGTCGATAAGCCAAACCACCGACTCCGACTCCCTCATACACGGCTCATGTTCAAGTGATACATTTATTGTAGTACAATGTGAACAGCTGGGTTTTAATAATTTTTATGATAGAACATCATAATATTCAGCGTATTCTGCATTGAACTACTGAACCCAATTCCTGATATATTTTAGGAGTCTGAGTAAGTCCATGTTCTACCGACTCCAATTCCGACTCCACAAAAATGGGCTCCGATTCCACGACTCCAACTCTGACTCCATAGCCCTGCACATAAAAATAGTCCAAGAAGCAGCTCCTCCGGACCGCAGGAAGAAGCTCAGGAAGCCTCCCAGCTCCATTCACTTTTATTTGCATAAAAGATTAGTGGATGATGTACAAATGCAAAATGCCTACAAATATGTGATTAATGGCAGGTTCATAGGAACATATCTGCATATTCAGATAGACACATTTGCAAATTGTTGACATGACTCCATTGGTTTGTGTTGTGGATGGGTGCAGGAACTGCTTGCTATACAACAAGGACTGTCTCAGTCCTGAATCAGACAAGAATAATTCATGCTACAATTATTTCTACACGACTGTGTAAAAACCTTGTGTAGAGTTGGATATCTAATATATAATCAGCCTAACTCACTTCCGTCATATTTGGCACTGTTTCCGTCGTCGTGTCCGTGGCTGCCTCACAAAGCCTCACTCGCAATGCCTTTGCGAGTCCGTGCAGAATACGCTCAAGTAACTCGCAAAGCCTCACTCACAATGGCTTTGCGAGTCTTCACTGAATAGGTTCCACTGTGAGTCAAAGCTTCACTTGCAATGGCCAGGACTCCTGACTCGCAAACAGTCTCTCTCTCTCTCTCCCTTATCCCGCGCACAGTCTGCACCCTCTCCTCACCTCCTGGACTCCACGTACTCATCTATGGCCCCCGCAGCCCCCTGGAAGTGCAGCCTCTCCATGCCTCCTTCAGGTGGCTGCTCAGTGAGAAGGAGGAGGAGGAGGCAGCTCCAGGAAGAAGCCGACACAGAAGGGAACACACACAGAGGGAGGAACGGAGGGAGAGGGGAAAGCAAGCAGGCTCCTGGGGACAACCTCTCCTTACTGAGGTGAACTAACGAGCTGCAGCCAGGTCACACAGCAGTGTGTGGCACAACAACTCCCAGCATGCCTATCTCTGTGATTAGAGCTGTGCCTCTGCCCTCCAGCCTCCCCTGTCCTCTGCCCTCCAGTCTCCCCTGTCCTCTGCCCTCCAGCCTCCCCTGTCCACTGCCCTCCAGCCTCCCCTGTCCTCTGCCCTCCAGCCTCCCCTGTCCTCTGCCCTCCAGCCTCCGCTCTCCTCTGCCCTCCAGCCTCCGCTCTCCTCTGCCCTCCAGCCTCCGCTCACCTCTCCCTGTCCTCTGCCCTCCAGCCTCCCCTCTCCTCTCCCTGTCCTCTGCCCTCCAGCCTCCCCTGTCCTCTGCCCTCCAGCCTCCCCTGTCCTCTGCCCTCCAGCCTCCGCTCTCCTCTGCCCTCCAGCCTCCACTCTCCTCTGCCCTCCAGCCTCCGCTCTCCTCTGCCCTCCAGCCTCTGCTCTCCTCTCCCTGTCCTCTGCCCTCCAGCCTCCGCTCTCCTCTCCCTGTCCTCTGCCCTCCAGCCTCCGCTCACCTCTCCCTGTCCTCTGCCCTCCAGCCTCCGCTCTCCTCTGCCCTCCAGCCTCTGCTCTTCTCTCCCTGTCCTCTGCCCCCAGCCTCCCTCTCCTCTCCCTGTCCTCTGCCCTAACCCTCCGCTCCTCTCCCTGTCCTCTCCCTACACCCTCCGCTCTCCTCTCCCTGTCCTCTGCCCTACAGCCTCCGCTCTCCTCTCCCTGTCCTCTGCCCTCCAGCCTCCGCTCTCCTCTCCCGGTCCTCTGCCCTCCAGCCTCCGCTCTTCTTTCCCTGTCCTCTGCCCTCCAGCCTCCCCTCTCCTCTCCCTGTCCTCTGACCTCCAGCCTCCGCTCCCCTTTCCCTGTCCTCTGCCCTCCAGCCTCCGCTCCCCTTTTCCTGTCCTCTGCCCTCCAGCCTCCGCTTTCCTCTCCCTGTCCTCTGCCCTCCACTCTCCTCTGCCCTCCAGCCTCCGCTCTCCTCTCCCCTGTCCTCTGCCCTCCAGCCTCCCCTGTCCTCTGCCCTCCAGCCTCCCCTGTCCTCTGCCCTCCAGCCTCCCCTGTCCTCTGCCCTCCAGCCTCCCCTGTCCTCTGCCGTCCAGCCTCCCCTGTCCTTTGCCCTCCAGCCTCCCCTCTCCTCTCCCTGTCCTCTGCCTTCCAGCCTCCGCTCCCCTTTCCCTGTCCTCTGCCCTCCAGCCTCTGCCCTCCACTCTCCTCTGCCCTCCAGCCTCCGCTCTCCTCTGCCCTATCCTCTGCCCTCCAGCCTCCGCTCTCCTCTGCCCTATCCTCTGCCCTCCAGCCTCCGCTCTCCTCTCCCTGTCCTCTGCCCTCCAGCCTCCCCTGTCCTCTGCCCTCCAGCCTCCGCTCTCCTCTGCCCTCCAGCCTCCGCTCACCTCTCCCTGTCCTCTGCCCTCCAGCCTCCCCTGTCCTCTGCCCTCCAGCCTCCCCTGTCCTCTGCCCTCCAGCCTCCGCTCTCCTCTGCCCTCCAGCCTCCGCTCTCCTCTGCCCTCCAGCCTCTGCTCTCCTCTCCCTGTCCTCTGCCCTCCAGCCTCCGCTCTCCTCTCCCCTGTCCTCTGCCCTCCAGCCTCCGCTCTCCTTTCCCTGTCCTCTGCCCTCCAGCCTCCCCTATCCTCTGCCCTCCAGCCTCCTCTGCCCTCCAGCCTCCCCTGTCCTTTGCCCTCCAGCCTCCGCTCTCCTCTGCCCTCCAGCCTCCGCTCTCCTCTGCCCTCCAGCCTACGCTCTCCTCTCCCTGTCCTCTGCCCTCCAGCCTCCGCTCTCCTCTCCCTGTCCTCTGCCCTCCAGCCTCCGCTCTCCTCTCCCTGTCCTCTGCCCTCCAGCCTCCGCTCTCCTCACCCCTCCATATGCAATGTACAGTATGTGTATATATCTGTGTATGTAGGCACTTCCGTCACTTTGTCCGCACTTCCCTCAACTTTCTACACACACATACACACACACACACACACACACTTCGCTATACTTACCACCGGGCCTGCGTCCGCTGCCTGGATCCTCAGTCAACATGTCGCCGCCCCCAAACTACTAGATCCAATATAGCGTCCAAGATGTCTCGCCAAACTACCCGGACGACATATTGAATCCAGTCGTCCGAAGGGCGGCGACATGTCAACTCATGATCCAGGCGGCGGGGAAGAAGCAGGGTCGGTGGTAAGTATAGCGCAGTGTGTGTATGTGTATGTTTGTGCTGACCACTCTGCCCACGGTGCTGCGCTGACCACTCTGCCCACGGCGCTGCGCTGACCACTCTGCCCACGACGCTGCGCTGACCACTCTGCCCACGGCGCTGCGCTGACCACTCTGCCCACGGCACTGCGCTGACCACTCTGCCCATGGTGCTGCGCTGACCAACCTCACCGCACTCACTGCTAGCAACTGAGCCACCGCACTCACTGCTAACCACTGAGCCACCGCACTCACTGCTAACCACTGAGCCACCGCACTCACTGCTAACCACTGAGCCACCGCACTCACTGCTAACCACTGAGCCACCGCACTCACTGCTAACCACTGAGCCACCGCACTCACTGCTAACCACTGAGTCACCGCACTCACTGCTAACCACTGAGCCACCGTATACTGTGCTACCCACAGAGCCGCCTGTATACACACAATTCATTTCACCGCACTCCCATAACTATTAGTAAATAAACTATATATGGATTCTAGACTACCCGATTCTTTAGAATCGGGCCGCCATCTAGTTAATTAATATTGATCACCGTGCCATCTGTGTGCAGTCCAATGTGCATACGGACAGTGCAATGGTCGTCTATACCCAGCCCAAGGTTAGGTTCAGTCAGCATGTGCAAAATCATTGATTTTCATGGACAATAATAGACAATTTTTTTATGTTCAGGGTATTCAGTTATTCACATTCACAGTTACAAAAAAATGATAAAAGGCCCAAGTCATTTTCCTATGTAAATATCTGCAACGGATAACAAATGGGCACTCAATAGATGGTGTCAGTATGACTTCCATTTTTTCAACACTCCCTTTCAATTCAGGGCTGTGACTCATTCAAAGATGAAAAAGATGAATGCTTGCTGCGATTTTTTTTGTATTATTATTTTTCTATGTGGGATATTGCTGACTTGCACTTGCATGTGTATACTGACTTGCACACGGATAAAATGCTTAAAGGGAACCTATCATGTCTCTAAACACTATTAACCTGGAGATATGGGGTGAGTCTGCAGGTTAATATCATCATGATGCTGTGTGTGGGGGTGCCGCAGGCTGTGTGCCCACAGTGAGTTGTTGATGAGCTTTTCACGCTGCACATTTTTCATTGCATCAATAGTGCAGCATTTTATCGTCCCATTGAATTGAATGGGATTTATAGAAAATCTCTTTCCTTTTGTGTGTTTTACGCAGCAAAAACTGACCTGCGGTGTTACAAATCCACAACATGTAATTTTCTCTCCGCGTACACTGAGTTTATATACAGATTTTCTCCATAAAATTGCATTAGATGCAGAAAATCTGCAGGCAAAAAAAATGTAAATGCATTAAAACTGCATTTAATTCGCACATGACTGTATCAATAAGGTTTTGTGACAGTCAAATAACAGGAGGTATGTCAAAGTAAAGCAGCTTTATTTAATGCATGACTTACTAAAAGAAGACAAAAACTGCAACATCAAATCAATACATGTAAAAAAAACACTTAAAAATGCAATCATGCAAGTAACGTTATCAAATGGTTAAAGAAATGCTACACAAAAATCTCCAATGTCAAGAGTTCACCGAATACTCATCGTAGGAATGTAGCCTGAGGGCAGAGACACACTTATGCGAGATGCATGCGAGTGTCTAGCATGCATCTCTCATGAGCCGTACACAGCGGTGGCTGTAAGCACAAACCTGCACTTTCAATGACAGCTTGCTCCACAGAGCTTCTGTGCAGTCTGAGCTATCAATCAAAGTGTCAGGGCTGACAGCCTCACAATGTTGTGAGCATTGACTGTAACCACTTTGGAGCACCTCTTCGACTGAAAGCTGGCAGCTCCTGGTAAGGCTGGAGTCACCCTGGTGTTTGAGTCATTCGAGTGCAATGCATGTAAATCTTGCATTGCACTCGGCCTAATGTTAGGTAATCAGGCAGCTCAGATGTGTGAGATGTTCCTCGGCCCTGTACAAGCTAAGGAAAAAATGGCAGCATGCTGCGATTGTTTGTGAGTCTGGGATCACTCACACCCATACAAGTCTATGGGTGCAAGTGAAGCATCACACTGCACTTGTGACAAAGCCAAGTGCAGTGCTATACGTCTCGAGGCTGACAATGGAGGAGAGGGAGAGATTAATCTCTTCTACTCCTTCACACATGGGATCTGATTTCTGGATTAGATCAAAGTACCATGACGCTCACAGCAGAGTCTGAACCAAGTGTGATTAGAATATCGCATGTGATGCTCATGTATCCAATGCAATACGCTAATGTGACTTAAAGGGCCTCTGTCAGGTCATTTTTTAGTATGATACTAGTATTACCCTTGAATAGTGCCTGGGTGGACCTTTTAAAAACATGTAAAATCATTATTATACCATTTGCAGTTTCCTTGCTATAAGCATTTTCAGACCCTGCAGGGGAACTGGTACATTAGTCCTCTCCATTATATGCACAGCTGGACAGTCCGGCTGCTGTATAAATATTATTTAAATATCCACACCCACCCAAGCTGATATTCTGTCCCTCCCCTCTGTGCTCTGTGCTGGGAGGGGAGGTGTTTTGTCCTGCACTGTGTGCACTGTGTAAGATATTTCTATTAGAAGAACATTGGATTTCCTGCATACATGTAATGTGTGTATCTGCTGAGCAAATGTTCTTATGATCACATAGAAATATCTTAGACTGCACACGCTACACACATGCCTCATACACACAATGACATGAAGAGCTCAGAGCTGCAGCTAAGCTCACACCTCCTCCCACGTCCTTTCTGCTCTGTCTGCAGACTCTGCAATAGTGCAATGAGTCACACAGCAGACAGATCACAGAGGAGGGCAGGACAGTGTAACAATGCACGAGTATTCATTGATTGGGGAGTGGGCAGCAGAGCTCACTGTGATTGACAGATGGAATTCATCTTTTATTTTGAAGCTTACAGAGGATAGTACGGAAGCATAAATAATAGAAATACATGAATCGAGAGAGCTTAGAGGGAGGAATTAGAAAATGATAGCAGATGCATATGTATTTTTCACCTGACAGATGCCCTTTAAGCCCAACTATGCTTTCAGTAAAGTGGCTGGACACTATTATCCAGTGGCTGTCTTTGTAATCTGCTGGGTAAGGGCGGCTTTACACACACCAACTGCTGTGACCAACTTCTGAACAGATCTCTGGTTGCAGTGAAATCATGGACACATTGCTCCATTTTGTGGCTGTGTACAAATGTAACAATGTGTCCATGATTTCACTGCAACCAGAGATCTGTTCAGAAGTTGGTCACAGAAGTTGGTGTGTGTAAAGCGGCCCTAATAGTATTTGGGGACACAACCAGTTCCCTTTAACACAGCCTAAGGCAGTGATGGTGAACTCCAGGCCTCGAGTGCCACCAACAGTGCAGGTTTTCAGGATTTCCTTATATTGCACAGGTGTTAATGTGATCACCTGCACTGGTGATGATTCCAACCTCTGTGCAATGCTGAGGAAATCCTGAAAACCTGCACTGTTGGTGGCACTCGAGGCCTGGAGTTTGCCATCACTGGCCTAAGGTCTAAAAGAAATAAAATGGCAATATAACAAACACCATATAAAGGCAATTAAAACAACTGTAGATTGCAGAATAAATATAGATGTTTTTAACATTTTGGAGTCACAGTACTAAGTATCTGAATGTTTTGTCTGATTTTAGGCTATGTTCACACAGTACATTTTTCCTGCAGTTTTGGTGCGTTTTTACCATGGTTTTGTGCAGGTGTATGCTAATCTAAATCTGCATTTTTTATTCCCAGCAAAACCTATGTGATTCAGGAAAAGTTGTGCACACACTCGTTTTATTTCCTGCCTCTGCAAGCAGGGCTTTAAGCTCCGGATTCCCGCCCTGCTCTATGTATACAGCATAACACGGAGCTGGGCGGGCAAAGACACTGACGTCAGAGGCAGGAGGCACGTGGGACCAAAACAAACAATACCTCGCTCTACGCCTGCGTCAATGAGCACAAGGAAGCGCAGGCGAGGATGACTCCACAGACAGGAGGGAGGCGGCGAGGAGAAGAAAGGAGGCGGCACAGAGAGGCAGGGGGCGGGAATGGCTCCCGTGAATAAACCTGACTCCAGCCCCAGGGAATGCCCTCCTGACTTCAAACAGTGATTTTCCTAACACTATATCTGGCGGTACAGAGCAGCCAGACACCTGGGGGAGCCCTTCCCTGAATGCAGCATTCAGTGCTGCATTTAGATTGCAATCCAGGAGGGGGGTGACAGGTCCTCTTTAATATCAAAACACCAGGATTTCTTCAGAAAAAAAACCACAGTAAAACCCCACTGTGTGAATATAGCCTTAAACAGAAGTGTTCCCTACAATATACAGTGTAAAATATGACTGTGTCAGCTGTGTGTATTCTCAGGACCTTGTTTGACAGGTGCAAGGCACCGCATTGCTATTCCTTGTGACATTCTGCATGGTCTGGTTTACAACAGATCTAAACAATGGCAAACGAGGAAAGCACCGCAGCACAAGGGCAAACAGAGAGCGTCATAATATAGTTGTCATAGAATCAGTGGAAGATATTGTGGATATAACCATATCCCACAGTGGATCATTTATCTTGCTCGACTAATGTGTCATTTGACAAATTGTCCTTTGTACCTTTTATCAGCTGGTGAACAGTATGTCATAAAACACTTTACCATTTGTGTCCATTCTGTTATTGTCCAGAAAATTGTTACAATGAATAACTAGAAAGTCTTGACATGGAGAAAATTTCTAGTTAGGATAGATTCCCACACCTGTGTTTAGCCAGCCATGAATCACGGACCGGCTGCGAGTCTCTAGTCCTTAACTTGACAGGCTCATGGTCAGAGACATAACTATGGGTGCACACATGGGGCATGTGTGCTGGGCACAGTCACCAGGGGGCACCGTCAGGCCGCATCTGCTATGAGGCAAGGTTTGCTTGATGCAATCATGTCACGATGGTCTCTCTTGCTTTGGAGACTTGCGACTTGTTTGGCACCTGTATCTCATTCCCGTATTCAGATCTCATATTAAATGTGTGTCTTTTCTGGTCGTCATAATGGGAGACCCAGACAATGGGGTTTAGGGCTCTGCCCTCCGGAGGTCACACTAGGTACTACAAGTTTGTAGACACCGCCTCCTCCGCTTATAAACCCCCACCGTAGGAGACATCCTCAGTTTTTAAACTTAGTGTGCTCGGAGGATCACGCTTTGCTTGCACTTCACTGCATTCTCACAGCTTACGTGATGGCGTATGAAGACAAGGTAAAATGGTCCCGCTCGGGACCCCCGACAGCCTCCCCGCTCACCCTCTGCGGAACACGCTGGTGGAGGTACCGGAGGGCTTTTAGCCTGGACACTTCAGTGTTCTCCCGGTACGCTGTCGCGCTCCTTCCCTTTCCATCCCTCCATGGAGGCTCTGGTAAGGGGGAGCCTGGAGCCTTGCACAGCTCCGCTCCGTCCGAGGCCTCCCTAAATGGTGCTTACAGACCGGACGGAGCCAGCCCAGTCCGAGGCCTCCCTAAATGGTGCTTACACTCCGGACTGGTGCTGTACCCCCGTCCGAGGCCTCCCTAAAGGTGCTTACAGACCGGACCGGCACTGAGGCACCTGGTGTGTCTCCTGTGTGCCTGGGGGTAGTGTCTGTCACTGTGGTGTCATGACACTCAGACCGCGCGGTTACCCTCGGGTCCGCGGTTCTGGCGGTGACCCTGTGCTGGGGTCTCCCTGGCTGACCGCCCTGTGTATCACAGGGGCTGAGGCTGTAGACTGCGGGTGTTTTGTGTGTACATGCAGTCTGAGAGTGTGTGTGGTGATATTCACACTCTTTTCCCGCGCTGCGGGCTCCGGCACCTCCATTGCTGAGGCAGTCTGGAGGAGGAGAAGGCAGCCCTTATGGTGACATCACCGCTGGGCGTGTTGTGTGTTCTTCCCGCGTGTTCCTGGCTCCGCCCACATCTTCACTGTCGGCGGCCATCTTCTCCCTCACTTCCCGGCTGGGATCTGGCTACAGCGCGTGTCTGCACTTGCAAGGGAGACCGGAACTCGCGGAGGTCACACACACACACCGCTTCCTCCTACCGCTTTACTGCGGTCGGTAAGCCACCGGGATTCCCGGTTTGTTTGTGAACTTTGGCTTATATTCCCCTCACTGTGGAGATGTCCTCAGTTGGGAAGCATGCTGCTAAGGCGGCGGTGGTCTCCATTGCCTGTGTTACATGCAACGGGACACTGGTGGAGGGGTCCTGCAATAACTGCGGACGCCCAGAGGCCCGGTCTGCTACTACTGAGTCTGCAAATCCGGGATTATACCCTGAGGTTCAGGTGATCCCAGGGCCATGGGAAACGCAGAATAAGATCAATGAATCTCTGCTGTCCCAGATGTCCTCCATGTCGCAAACCCTGGAGGCACTGCATAGGAGACTGGAGAACCCAGCTACTCCTCCTAGTTACCCCCGGGTGTCTCTTACTTCTGCTGTAAGACCCCCTAAGCGAGCCCGTGAGGCTTCTCCTGAGCTCCAGACTCTCTCTGAGGAGGAGCGTTCCTCTGATGGTGAGGAAGATGATGGGGGTTCTACTCTTGGGTCTATGTCTGAACCTCCAGATGGGGTGGAGGATCTGGTGTCCTCCATCAATGAGACATTGCGTCTTGTCACTCCTCCTGAGGAGGTGACTGTATACCCCAAGGAGATATACCAATGGCTGCGGCCAGAGGCTAGACCAAGTGGCTCCTTCATGGACCACACTAATTTCGGAAGGGTGATTAAAGCTCCCAGGTTGCATCCTGGGCGGCGTTATGTCCGTAAAACTAAGGACAATCGCTTTCCCTTTCCCCAGGAGGCGCTCCAGGAATGGTCGCAGTCTCCCAAGGTGGATGCTTCCATGACTAGGATTGCTGCGCGCTCCTTGTTTTCTGCCTCTGATAGCTCCTCGTTGAAGGATGCTACTGATAGACAGGTCGAGCAACTCGCCAAGTCTTCCTATGAGGCTGTGGGGTCTTCGTTTGCCCCTAATTTTGCCGCGGTCTGGACCCTACAAGCGATTACTATCTGTTTGGATGGTATCACTGATCTAGCTAGGTCCAGTCCAGAGGTCCTGGCTCTCACTGAGAGAGCAAGGGCCTATGCGGACTATGCCAGGACGGCATCTTTGGAAACTGCCACTCGCTCTGCTGTGGCCTCGGCCAATGCAATTGCGATCCGCAGGCTGTTGTGGCTGCGTCTTTGGGACTCAGATGCCACGTCTAAGAAGATTTTACAAAATCTTCCGTTCGCTGGTGACAGGCTTTTTGGCACCGAACTGGACAAATTGATAAAGGATTCTGCTGAGTCTAAGATCCCGCAGAATAAGCCTAAGCCACGGTACACCGTGAAAAGGAACCCTAAGCAGTGGTCCTTTCGCTCCGGTTCACAGTCATCAACGGCGTCCACTCGCTCAGACCGAGGGGGCAAGCCTGCTACTCAGTGGCGTTCCAAGAGTCGTCAGAAGAAGCCGGCGGGGGCAGCGGCTGCCACCCCCAAGCCCGCCTCGACATGACTCGCTCTCTCATCCTGCCTCCCCACAGGTGGGGGGCCGCCTGTCCCGCTTTCAGGACAAGTGGCTTCTTCACATTCAAGATCAGTGGGTTCGAGACGTAGTCTCAAGAGGTTACAGGATAGAGCTGACGTCACAACCAATACCCCGATTCCATCGGTCGGTTCCATCTCCAGAAAAGGCTCAGGCTTTTCACCTGGTGTTGGAGGGACTCCGCAGAGACGGAGTGGTGGTCCCTGTGCCCACGGAAGAGAGGTTCAGGGGTTTTTACTCCAACCTCTTTATTGTCCCAAAGAAGGACGGCTCTTTTCGCCCGGTGTTGGACCTCAAGTTGTTCAACCGTCACGTGTTGGTTCGGAAGTTCCGCATGGAATCCCTGCGCTCAGTGATCGCGGCTGTGTCACAGGGAGACTTCCTAGCGTCCATCGATATCAGGGACGCTTACCTTCACGTCCCCATTGCACCAGCTCATCAGCGCTGGTTGAGATTCGCAGTGGGGGAAGAGCACTTCCAATTTGTGGCACTGCCATTCGGGCTAGCCTCAGCACCACGGGTGTTCACAAAGGTGATGGCCTCCATGATGGCTCTCCTGCATGCGCAGGGACACGCCGTCATACCCTATTTGGACGACCTGTTGGTCAGGGCGCCATCGGAAGACCTTTGTCGGGTGAGCCTGGAGGTGACCATGAAGTCCCTGGAACGGTTCGGGTGGCTTATCAACATTCAAAAGTCGACCCTGGTTCCGACCCAGTCATTGACATATCTGGGCATGGACTTCCACACGGACTCGGCCCTGGTGTCCCTACCTCAAGCCAAGCAGCTTGCGATCCAATCAGGAGTGCAGAATGTCCTCCTGTCTCCACAGTCATCCCTACGGGTATTGATGAGACTGGTGGGTCGCATGGTAGCGGCGATAGAGGCGGTGCCGTTCGCACAGTTTCGCCTCCGTCCTCTCCAGCTGGAGATTCTTCGCAGATGGGACAAGAGGACGATCTCTCTGAATCGGCTGGTGACACTGTCACAACCAACCAGGGACTCTCTACAGTGGTGGCTCCAGCCACATCACCTGTCACGGGGCCGGTCCTTCCTAAAACCGTCATGGTTAGTGGTGACCACCGACGCCAGTCTGAAGGGCTGGGGGGCGGTGTTCTTGCACCACAGGGCTCAAGGCCTCTGGACTCAGTCGGAGTCGGCGTTGCAGATCAACGTGCTGGAGATCAAGGCGGTCTATCTGGCGCTACTGGCGTTTCAGAAATTCCTGTCAGGACAGCCCATTCGGGTACAGTCCGACAATGCGACGGCCGTCGCCTATATAAATCATCAGGGAGGGACCAGAAGTGCTCAGGCCCTCGCCGAAGTCCACCGCATTCTACTCTGGGTGGAGGAAAACGGCTGCCTGATCTCCGCAGTTCACATCCCAGGGGTCGAGAACTGGGAGGCCGACTATCTGAGCCGACAGGGGATGGACGCCGGAGAGTGGTCCCTACATCCAGACGTCTTCCGGGACATCTGCGGCAGGTGGGGCACTCCGGACGTGGATCTGATGGCCTCACGGCTGAACCATCAGGTGCCCCAATACATGGCGAGATCTTGGGATCCCCAGGCTCTGGGGGCGGACGCCCTGATCCTGAGCTGGACCAGCTTTCAGCTGCCATATGTGTTTCCGCCTCTGGCTCTGATTCCCAGGGTCCTGTGGAAGATCAGGACAGAATGCAGAGTGGCCATTCTAGTGGCTCCAGATTGGCCCAGGAGGTCTTGGTACCCGGACCTGTGGCAACTGTCAGGCGGACACAGGTGGGCTCTTCCAGAACGCGCAGATCTACTCGCGCAAGGCCCATTCTTCCACCTCAATTCCAGGGCCCTCAGATTGACTGCATGGCTCTTGAGGCCTGGCTGCTGACATCCAGAGGTTTCTCTCCTACAGTGGTTGCCACTATGAATCGGGCAAGGAAACCGGTTTCCAGGAAGATATACCACAGAACGTGGAAAGTCTTTTTTACCTGGTGTGCCTCTGGTGGCCGCTCTCCGTGGCCATTGTCTATCCCGACATTGTTGGCCTTCCTACAGTCGGGGTTGGAGTTGGGATTATCCCTTGGCTCTCTGAAAGGTCAAGTATCAGCACTTTCAGTGTTGTTTGACAGGCGCTTGGCGCTCCTCCCGAAGGTACGTCAATTTCTGCAGGGGGTGTCTCGGGTGGTCCCGCCCTATAGACGACCTCTGGACCCTTGGGACCTAAACATGGTCCTGGCGGCGCTGCAGAAACCGCCGTTTGAGCCACTGAGAGACGTCTCTCTCTCTCGTCTGTCCCAGAAGGTGGTCTTTCTGGTGGCGATTACGTCTCTGAGACGGGTCTCAGAATTGGCTGCACTTTCGTGCAAGTCTCCCTTTCTGGTGGTTCACCAAGACAAGGTGGTGTTGCGCCCACGGCCTGAATTTCTGCCGAAGGTGGTTTCAACGTTTCACCTAAACCAGGAGATTGTTCTTCCATCATTTTGCCCCGCTCCCGTTCATCAGGTTGAGCGCGACCTCCATACTCTGGATCTCGTGAGAGCTGTACGCATTTATGTGTCCAGGACCGCCTCCTTTAGGAGTTCGGATTCCTTATTTGTCCTCACGATGGGTCGCTGTAAGGGGGCCGCGGCTTCGAAGTCGACCTTGGCCAGATGGATCAAGGCTCCCATTCAGGAGGCGTACCGGTCTTCTGGTTTACCTCCCCCGGTGGGTTTGAAGGCACACTCTACGAGAGCTGTAGGTGCCTCCTGGGCCTTGCGACATCGAGCTTCTGCTCTACAGGTGTGTCAGGCGGCCACTTGGTCTAGCCTGCACACTTTCTCTAAGCACTATATGGTGCACGCCCATGCCTCTGCGGATGCGAGTTTGGGCAGGCGGGTTCTCCAGGCGGCGGTTGCCCACCTTTAAAGGGAACCATGTGTTATCCGTCTTGTTGAGGAACTCTTCCCGCCCTGGGGTATTGCTTTAGGACATCCCCATTGTCTGGGTCTCCCATTATGACGACCAGAAAAAAGAGAATTTTGTTTACGTACCGTAAATTCTTTTTTCTTTAGTCATCAATGGGAGACCCAGCACCCACCCAGTTGTTCCGTTGCATATTTTGCACTTGTTCTGTTCTCTGTTGAGACAGTGTTTGCCGGGTTGTTGAACCGTCTGTGCACGGCATTCTTCCCGATGTTTCAGGTGTGGTTTAATTTCTCCTCGCAGCTTATGGACTAAACTGAGGATGTCTCCTACGGTGGGGGTTTATAAGCGGAGGAGGCGGTGTCTACAAACTTGTAGTACCTAGTGTGACCTCCGGAGGGCAGAGCCCTAAACCCCATTGTCTGGGTCTCCCATTGATGACTAAAGAAAAAAGAATTTACGGTACGTAAACAAAATTCTCTTTTTCCTTTGGCTATGTAGGAGTTAATGTCAGTTTCTGTTGCTGCAATGCTCTTTAGTTTTCTTCTCAGTTATGGCTTTTTTGTGATCACTCCCATCTCCTTTTATATGGTCACATGGTCCAGCATTCCTTGCTGGTTATTGAGCTCCATTCCCGGCCTAGCTACCTGAGGTGAAGGAGGTTCTCTGGAGATTCTGACCGTTGCCAAGCCGTCTGCTACCTAGGACAGTGGCAGCAGGCATGAAGTTGTTTTTGTCATTTCCCTGTCTGTCTTTCCATTGTCCCCCCCCACTTGTCCCTTGTTATTAGTGCAACAGATGGGACTAGTGCTCCCGCCGGCCATCTCCCTATTTAGGGTTACCATCAGAGCCAGCTAGTGACTAGGTATCCTGCTCGGCAACGCGGTGAAAGAGCCCGTATAGGAACAGTAGAGAGATCAGGGCACAGTGGCAGGTGTGTGCTGGAGGTAGGTCTTCTTTCCCTCCCGTTCCCTTCTAGCAGGGCCCTCCTTTGTATGTGTTTCCCTTGTCTGTGTTATGTGTCGGACACCGTTGATCGGTGCGCCAGTTTCATGCACTGTAACCGGATGCTCCCTAGCCCATGGTGTGACAGATGGTCTGAGGTGTCTCCCCTTATATCTTGCTTCTTCTTGGCGGTACTTTTCGGCAAACTGGTAAAATGCTGGCTCCCAGTTGTCAATTGTGCTCACGTCTTTCAGACAGATTTTTTCAAAGATTTCCTTCATTTTTTTGCAACCCTAGTGATTATTGATGTGTATGGCTAAACTCTTTAAGGCTATGTGTGCACATTTAGTAGTTGGTGCAGAAATTTTCTGCACCAAATCTGCATTTCATGGCAGAAAAAAACAACGTGCTTTGATGCATTTTTGCCCCTTCATTTTTCATAATGAAGTCAATGGGTGGAAGGGGTGAAAAGCGCAGGCAAAATTTGACAGGCTGCAGATTTTCTGCACTAAATGTGCAAGGAAAAAATAAGCAACATGTGCACAACACTTAAGGACTCTCACTGACTTTCCGGGCATGAGGATAGAAATGCAGATATGTGACAAAACTGCACCAAAGAAGGCATCAAAAACGCATAATAAATGCACTGTGTGCACATGGCCTGTGTGCACCAGGTTTTCCCCCATACAAATTATGGCCACCACCTGTTTGCCTTTATATACAGCATTCTAGAATACTACATGTACGTCCCCAAGGCAATTTGGATAACATAAAAAAAAAGTTTTAGTATGCTCACCTATGGGACGCCCTGTTCCGATGGGTGTAGCTGGTGTTGATCCAGCGCTGTCATCTTTCCTTGCTTCGTGTGGATGATAACATGTCCAATGTCATCCATATAGTGTCCTCCACTGCGCTCTTGCACACATGCACTTTTCTGGTATTGTAATGTGCATGTGCAGTAAATATCCAAAGTGTACCCGAGCATGCACACTACAATACTTTTTTCTGTATAACCTATATCGAAATATGAGTGCTAAGCCAAAGAATTTAATAATTTTTAAGATATTTATTGAAATTGTACTAAAAACATACAGAAAAAAGGGGAATGTGTCGTGAAGAACAGACCCCATTATTGTGCACACAATCACAATGATATACAGGAACACCTGAAAAATATCAATAAATCCCTTACAGGTACAGTATGTGATATAATTGAACATCACTAACAGGTCCTCAATGAGAGCTGCAATAAAACATCCAAAACTATATATCTATACCCAAATTCTCTTAATAATGAATACCAAGGTAGCTACGTATATGACAAAAAAGACAAACACATGGAGCAAACATATGTCCAATGTTGAAGAACAATAATAGAGGATCATATGAGATGATATACCCGTATGGGTGTTTTAGACTATAGATAAAGTCCCAGAACAAACCCTAAAAATGGAAGGGGGGAAGAACAACTTTAGGATAATATTATCACATATTGAATTCTTGTATCCAGCATTCTTATAAGGGATGATGATACCAACAGCAGAAAACGTTTACCCAAAAGAGGTCAGATATGTGACAAACAGGTGGGCAAGTTGTCAATGGAAATAGGGACAACATTGTATATTGTTGAGAAAGGGTCCCTAGGGGGCAGCGGGTCACCCTGACATGCGTTTCGCCTAATGGCTTAGTCCAAGGCAGCGTACAGAGAAATGCGTGAGCGCAAGAACGTATGGAAAGAAACTGTGGCTAACATAGGACGTGTCAAACTGTGGCTAACATAGTACGTGTCATCTACATGAAGCAGGAAAGGAGGATGGGAATCACAACAATAGAGGAGGCGCCGGATCAGAGGATGGAGATGGATAGAAAACAAGTAAGTGTGAGGTGCAGTGAGCTGTTTGGCCACTCCAAGGATACACTGAGTACCTGTTCTTGGTTTGGACAGTCATTTTTCTATAACCAATTAGCTTCATTGAACAGACTTGGGTTGTTATTACGGAGACTTAGGACAGTTTTCCTGTTGATCCTGATGTCATTAATGTTGATAGAGGACATGCTTTTTTATTTTTATGGCGAGACCTACCATAAGTGTATTTTCTTAGATACCTCGAATAGTAATTGCATAACATTAATGTCACAATATATAGTAGCATTATTTTCATGGTGGTCATGCATTTGTTTTGCACAGACTGATAAGTGTTTGGATTCACCGAATCTAACGCTAGATCTGTTCAAACCCAAGTGAAAAATGTCTTCCATATCTTACTATACAAAGCTAGAATAAGTCTCCTCTTGTGATTCCTGACTGCACCATTGTTAATGTATACGACTTATCAGGCCATGTTTAGACTTCTGGTGTGGCTGAATACTTGCCACCAGCTGTGAGTGTAGTGGATACAGCTGTCCCATCATCACTTTTGCACACTGCATTTATTCACATGCACAGCTGTCTGTAGTTCAAGCTCTTAAAGGGATTTTCCTTTTTCGCTTTCTTTTTAAATCATAGTCTTAAAGATTTAAATAGGATATCCACTACCCCAAGTCAGTTACTATGTTTGCCATAAATGCTTAAGGGTGATGTCTCATATACCTTTACTGGCAGTTCCATTTTTTTTTTTGTATCTTCCTGCTTCACTGCCTATGCCCTGGCATCAGCTCTACTGTCACATCCATGACTTTACCTTCAGATTTCTCTGCCCCCTTCTCACTTCATTTCCCATCATCCCTTGTGCTGGGCTGCAAACCAGCAGTGATCAGAACCCCTGTGTCTTCGCCTATAATGTCCCATTTAGGAAAACTGTTATGGTGGGTTTACACACACCAATCATTGTATCCAATATCTGAACCAATCTCTGGTTGCAGTGAAATCATGGACAGATTGCTCCATTTTGTGGCTGTGTACAACATGGAGCAATCTGTCCATGATTTCACTGCAACCAGAGATTGGTTCAGATATTGGATACAATGATTGGTGTGTGTAAACCCACCATTACAATGATTAGAAGTAATGCACAATACACCAGAACACTATCTTGGACAATGCAGATTATCTCCTTCTACCCCTCACTGGCTAATGGGGATGGTTGGGATGCATAGGGGGCAGCACAGTGGCTTAGTGGATAGTCCTTGCTGCAAGTCCTTGTGACATTCAGCATGGTCCGGTCCAGGGGCGGACCTACCGTGGTACAGCTGGTGCAGCTACACCAGGGCCCCGACCGGCTAGAAGGCCCCTTAAGCCCGCAGGGGGGCCCCCAGCCGCCCCCCATGTTCCTGTGCCAGAGGGGAGGGGGTTAACCGAGGGAAGCTTCCTGCTTCCCCCGGCTGAGCCCGCCCCTCCTCCCCTCTGCTGCTGCTCCGTCTCCCAGGGGCTCGCTTGATGCAGGTAGGAGCCGCCAGCCGATAGCAGCGACCCCCCCCCCAGTTCTCGCAGGCTGCAGCGATACCACCCCCCCACCCCAGTCCTCATCTTCGGAAGCTGCACCAGGGCCCCCCAGTCGCAAGGTCCGCCACTGGTCCGGTCTATAACATTGTTAGCTGCAGATCTAAACAATAGCACCAAGGAAGTACCACAATACAATGGCAAACAGAGATTGACATAATATAGTTGGGTTCAAATCAAATCAAGAACAGCAACTACAAGGAGTTTGTATGTTCTGCCCATGTGTCTGTGTGTGTGCATGTGTGTGTATGTATATATATATATATATAATATACTAGATGGGTGCCCGATGCACAATGCATCGGGATTCTAGCAGAGCGAGTCTCTGACTCGCAATGGCCGCTTCGCGGCCAATGCTTCGCGCTGCTAAGGCGACTCGCCATGCCCGCTGCGCGGGCATAGCGAGTCGCCTTAGAGCTGCTCGCAATGGCCGCTGCGCGGCCAATGCTTCGTTCGTATCCACATGACCACGCTGACTCGCAGCGAGAGCGGTCTCAAAAGGGCAAAAATCCCATTCGTGATTATATAATAGATATATTATTACTGTATATAGCATAAGGCATCAACAACAGTCCTGGAAGAAAGAACAGGAACACGTGGTGCCATGTCAAGGCAAGCCGCTGCATGGGATGTACCACTGACGAATAATGGAGGTGGCTGACATGGAAAAATTCTACCAATGGCTGGAGAAAGGTGGACGCCGGGACAGCACAGAGGCACTAATCATAGCGGCACACGAGCAAGTGATGAGCCCAGGGCTAGGGTACTCTGATACTGGGCCTGGGTTTGATGGATTTGACTGGGGAAATCACGGGTGGTCGAGTTCCCGGTTCCGTGCCCTGGCTGTCATTTGTTAGATGGGGCAAAATATTTACAGAGATAAAGAGTACGTGACGCCACCTGTGGATTCCGGTAATTTGGATACCGGCGCTGCAGGCCGGCCGCTGAGGTGATGATGGGTGCAGAACAGTGTGGTCCAGCTTTTACCTCAGGGCAGCGGTGATGGAGGAGTATGCAGGGATGAGGGGAGTAGTTGTTCTTGCCCCTCTGGTGAGAAGATGATGATGCTGAGGCCCTCTGGTCGCCGGCGGGAAGAAAGACAGAGACCGATTCAACTTCAACTCCACTTTACTGGTACCAGCAGATGTTATTGAGAAAAATGGTACAGTCTGGTTTTAACGGGTAGTAGTTGTCGGTTCAGGGTACCTCTATAGAGTCTCAAGATGTTCCTTTCTTTAAATCTTTCGGGATCTAATTCTGTCCTTCTCTATCTTTAACTACCCTTGCAGAGCTCTCCCGCCAGACCCCTGGTCTCCTACGGTGGAGCACGGGTTTTCTTTACCGGTACGGACGGGAGCGGTAACTAGCAAATCCTCCCGCCACCGGAATCTGGGCCGATACTCCTGTAATCTTGGACCTATTATGGGCCTGAGGGGCGAGGTACCTTCTTGAAGTGCCTACGGCTACCCGGTGATTATTGGCCCGCGGCTCGTCGGTTTGCGGCCAGGGATAAACCATTGATCGCTTCGGCTTCTGTGTTCCCCAAACGTTACCAGTCGGCTCCAACTGGTGCTGGTCCGTCTCCTACTGTTCTGGGTCCCCTCTTGGAGAGAGGTACCCTTCTGTCAGCAGCCTGCCAGGCACGTCCTATCTCACTGCCTTCCCAGCACTAACTGACTAACTGTCACTCAAGTCGTCCTGCACTAACCTAGGCTCCACCCCCTTTTGGACCTACTGAATAATCAGTCCTTCTATACTAAGGTGGCCTAGTCCTGTGTGTGTGTGTGTGTGTGTGTGTGTGTGTGTGTGAATTCAGACTCCATAGATTGAGCCCTAAACCCACAACTACAGAGATACTACATATGTTGTCAAAGTGTAATACCTCCCTGTGGCGCCTAGCCATAGGGGCACCACACAAGCACTAATTACCAGAGCCTTAGAAGCAGGGATCTACCACACAAGACAACACCCAAGGTGCAGACTATGTAAAGAAGCAGGAAAACATATATCACCATAACCAACCATAACCCCATATACCACAACATACCATCAATTTTTGTGTCCCAACAGTCTTGGAGGGATCTATCCACTGTGGGTTAGGGTCAGACCAATAGCGCTGGTTTTGTTTGGTAACTTCACTATTCACAAAAAAGTTTTCCTCATCCCTCATCTAAAGGCAATTGTCTATGCTGTGACGATATGAGATGTGCAGCATCTGACACAACGCATTTCTTATCGATTATTACCTTTCAAATTTATTGTGAACAGCAGAAGTTATGGGTCTCCTCGCCACTCTGGCGACCCATAACTTCTGCTGTTCACAATAAATTTGAAAGGTAATAATCGATAAGAGCCCAGTGCCTGATTCTGTCCCTAGCGCTCATTATATCATACCTTTTTTACCTCATATCAGGCAGACTGTAAGTGTAATACAGAGGTTGTGTGTGGGCACAAGGCTCTAATACAGTGGCTATGTGAGGCACAGGCTGAAAGTGTAATACAGGGGATATGCATGGGTTCCACTTGTAATACAGGGGCTATGTGTGAGCTCTTGGTATAATACAAGCGCTATATGTGGGTATAGGCTATAATAGAGAGGCTGTGTGTGGGCACAAGGCTCTAATACAGTGGCTATGTGAGGCACAGGCTGAAAGTGTAATACAGGGGATATGCATGGGCTCCACTTGTAATACAGGGGCTACGTGGAGCACAGGCTCTCATACAGGGGCTATGTATGGGCTCCTGGTGTAATATAGGGATTATGTGTGGGCTCCTGGTGTAATACAGGCAGTAAGTGTGGGCACAGGCTGCAATACAAGGGTTAGATGTGGGCACAGCTCTAATACATGGGCTCAGTGGAGCACAGGCTCTAATAGAAGGGCTATGTGAGGCACAGGCTGTAAGTGTAATACAGGGGCTATGTGAGGCCTCCTGCTGTATACTGGGGAAATGTGCTCGGCCGTCTGCTGAATTATGGGGACTGTGTGTGACTTCCTGCTGTATACATGGGCTATATGTGGTCTCCTGCTGTATATTGGGGGTTGTGCATGGCCTTCTGCTGTATACTGGGGGCTGTGTATGGCCTCCTGCTGTATTCTGGGGCTGTGTGCGGTCTTCTGCTGTATACGGGGGGCTGAATGGAGTCTCCTGCTGTATACTGGGGGCTGTGTGCAGTCTCCTGCTGTATACTGGGCGCTGTGTGCGACCCCCAGCTGTATACTGGGCTGTGTGTGGCCCCATGCTGTATACTGGGGGCTGTGTGTGGCCCATTGTTGTATACTGGGGGCTGTGTGTGGCCCATTGCTGTATACTGGGGGCTGTGTGTGGCCCATTGCTGTATACTGGGGGCTGTGTGTGGCCCATTGCTGTATACTGGGGGCTGTGTGTGGCCCATTGCTGTATACTGGGGGCTGAGTGTGGCCCATTGCTGTATACTGGGGGCTGTGTGTGTCCCATTACTGTATACTGGGGACTGTGTGCGGCCCCCTGCTTTATACTGGTGGCTGTGTGCGGTCTCCTGCTGTATACTGGGGGTTGTGTGCGGCCTCCTGCTGTATACTGGGGGCGGTGTGTGGCCCGCTTCTGTATACTGGGGGCTGTGTATGGCCCCCTGCTGTATATTGGGGGCTGTGTGCGGCCCCCTGCTGTATACTGGGTGCTGTGTGCGGTCTCCTGCTGTATACTGGGGTCTGTGTGCAGCCTTCTGAATACTGGGGGCTGTGTGTGGCCCTCTGCTGTATACTGGGGGCTGTGTGCGGTCCCCTGCTGTATACTGGGGGCTGTGTGCGGCCCCCTGATGGATACTGGCGGCTGTGGGGCCCATTGCTGTATACTGGGGGCTGTGTGTGGCCCCCTGCTGTTTACTGGGGGCTGTGTGTCCCCCTGCTGTATACTAAGGGCCGTGTGTGTGTGTGTCCCTGCTGAATACTGGTGGCTGTGTGTGTCCCCCTGCTGTATACTGGGGGCTGTGTGCGGCCTCCTGCTGTATACTGGGGGCTGTGTGCAGGCTTCTGAATACAGGGGGCTGTGTGTGGCCCCCTGCTCTATACTGGGGGCTGTGTGCAGCCTTCTGAATACAGAGGTCTGTGGGCGGCCTCTTGCTGTATTCTTGGGGCTGTGTGCTGTCTCTTGCTGTATACTGGGGGCTATGTGCGCCCGCCTGCTGTATACTTGGAAATGTGTGTGGGCTCCTGCTGTATACTGGGGGCTAGGGGTGCCACCATTGTCCTTTGGCCTCTGTGGATCTGTCACTGTGTGGTAATCGCGTAACCTATCACACAATGTTTCAAAAGTTGATATATTAGTCTTAATAGCCGTAAATAAAGTCCAGTTGCTTCGAGAATTTGCCATATTATTAAATTGAGTCCACCTGTGTGGAATTTATTCTCAGTATAACTACATTTGTTCTGTGAAGGTGTTAGAGATTTATTTGAGAACATTAGGGATTACATAGCATCATGAAAACCAAGGATCACACTAGAGAGGCCAGGGTTAAGTTGTGAAGAACAAATAAAGCAGGGTTAGTTCATGGAAAATAAAAATTACCTAAGCATCATCTCACGTAGAAATGTTTAAATTTAATCCATCTTCCAAAAATCGATAGACTACGGCATAACTGCAAATCTACAAAGACACTGCACATAGCCCTGAAAACACAATCCCCACCAACAAACATGGTGGTGGTTGCATCAGGCTGTGGGATGCTTTTCTTCAGCAAGTACAAGAAAGCTGGACAGAGTTGATGAGAAAATAGAAGGAGCTAAATACATGGCAATCCTGGAGGATTGAGGCTGCAAATGACTGAGACTTGGCAGGGTCACCAACCACCCAAAAATTCCAAGACAGTCCATAAAAATAGGGCACCTTTTTGCCCTTTCCATAAAAAAAATTAAGGTGTTTCTGATTTTTTTTTTTTGAAGCTGAAGAAGTTATACGGATTATGTTGACTCATTACGTTAGAGTTTTAAGTGATTGCACCTAATATATTATTAACAGTATTATGGGCATGCAGACATGTATCACTTAAAACCATAAGGGCGGTTTTCCAGTGTGTTCATCATAAAAAATGTTGGCTCTTCGTGAGTTTTGATAAGTTATTAAAAAAAATATAAAAAGCCAAGTTTGTAACCCTGAGACTGGGTGTAGGTTCATCTTGCAGCTGGACAATAATAATCTTTATTTATATAGCGCTACCATATTCCGCAGCAATTTACAATTCAGAGGTTCATATTCAAACAATCATAAGAAACAGTTATCAGAAAAGACAATACAATAAATACAATACAAAGCATAATACAATAATTAAAGCAAAATATTGACAGCCCTGCTCATAAGAGCTTACAATCTAACAATGAGGGGTGACACAAAGTACAAATGCTTATTTACAATGATAGTATAGTCAACTTGAGGAGATGGGAAACAGATAGGAGCAGCATAAGTGGCCACCAACCATTATTTATGATGCATTTTGAGACTGGTGGGGCGGATAGGCTATGTCTAAGTGACTTTGACTAGGGCTCATGATAGACAGCTCTAAAAAGATGTTTTAGGGATCGCCTGAAACTATGCAAGTTGTGGATAGACCCAATTTCTTGGGGTGAAGCATTCCAGAGAATTGGTGCAGCTCGGGAGAAGTCTTGGAGCCGGGAGTGGTAGGTTCGGATTAATGCAGAAGTGAGTTTAAAGCCACTTTCAGAGCGAAGAGAATGTGTGGGGTGATAGACAGAGATGAGGGTAGAGAGGTAGGGTGGTGCTGCACTGTGAAGAGCTTTGTGGATGAGAACAAGCGTTTTGAATTGGATCCTATACAGTAGTGTATAGGCAGCCAGTGCAATGACTGGCATATGGCATAGAGTAGAATCGTCTGAGTAATAATTAGCTAGATCCTGGCTGCTGCATTAAGGATGGACTGGAGAGGGGAGAGTCTAATGCGGGGGAAGCCAATTAAAAGAGAATTACAATAGTCAAGATGGGAGTGAATCAGGGCCACAGTGAGGGTTTTTGTGGTTTCCAAGGTGAGAAAGGGGCGAATTCTAGAGTTGTTCTTCAGGTGCAAGCGACTAGAGCAGGCGAGAGATTGTATATATGGGGTGAAGGATAGATCAGAGTCAAACTTAACACCCAGACAGTGAGCCTGCTGCCTAGGTGTTATTGTGTTGCCACTGAGAGAGGGATGTCAGATTTAAGGAGGTTAGTGGAGGGTGGGAGCAGAAGAAATTAAGTTTTGGAAAGGTTTCAGATAGGGAGCGGATTTTAGGCGCGCTGACACTGGTCAAAACTGGTTTTGAGCAGATTGGTCATCTGAGGTCAGGTGGCACTGACCTTTGTGTATAAAAGAAAGTCCCTAGGCTGAGGTGTCCAGTCAGAAGATCGTTACCTGTGAACATCCTGAAGAGCGCTGTCTGATGGAGCTCCTTGTTGATCAGCTGTTGGCGAGAGTGACAGAATGGGGAGGAGAAGACTGGCTGCGGTGATGTCTGGCGGAGCCCAAGGATGGAGCGGTGGCTGAAGGCGGTGGTGCGGCTCCGGTGTCAGAGAGTGCAGAGTCCGACCCTCTGGAGGAGCTGCAGAGGAGCCAGAGGCCAAAAAAGAGTCGCTTGGAGGCATATTCTCCACCTGTTCGTCGCCGGGAGATGGATGCTTCCCGGAAGCGACCGGCTGGGTCACGTGATGCTGGCCCTGTCTTGCGAATCCCGCGCAGCACCGCAAAATCTCAGAGTCTCTCGAGAAGAGATGCAGAGCCGGAGGACCGGCCGGCCAGAGCGGCTACAGCAGCGGCGAATGGCTCTCCACAGCGCCCCCTTGAACTGTAGTACTGATCAGCCGCTCCAGCAAAAGAGGTCTATAGGGGCGGCTGTGGTGCTCCATGTTTGGAGCGCTTCTGATGAAGAAGACCCTACACCTGCTGACGGGGGTCCACCTGATGTCAGAGTGATTCCATTGACGACTTCACCTCGGCACCATCGCCCAGATGTTCATCCATGCTGAGAGCCTGGTTCCACTACTTGATTAGGTGAGATAACTGCTTTGTCCTCTGATTGTATTAGGTCGCTCCCTGCTGTTTCTGCAGCATTGAAGGCAGCAGGGGTACAGGCAGTTAGCACATCAGGGTTGCCTCCCAGGGAGGTGGGTATAGCAGGGATGCCAGGGGCTTGCTTTAAGGAAGCGCTGGCTTGTGATAAGTCCTCCCTTGGTTTTCATCTCCCCGTTACCATAAAAGAAAAGATTTGGGCGGGTGATTAGATCTTTCAACTTATGGTTGCAATGTTTTTGTATTTATGCTGCTGTTTTGGGGGAGAAATCTCCTGATTTGTGCTATGGGCTCTTCCAGCATGTTGATAGCGTGCTGGAAGCTTACAGGCACTTTGGTGGTACTGCATGGCTAGCCTATGACGAGGCTTATCGTCAGAAGCTGGCAGTGCAGCCATCCCTAAAATGGGGATCCAAAGATGTGGGCTTGAGGCTTCACATGATGGTGCCCCAGCGACAGGCCACATCTCGGGCAAGCTCGGCACAGCCCATAAGAAAAGGGCTGTGCTTTGCTTTTAATGAATCCACATGCAAGTGGGCCCAGAACATTTTTAAAGAAGTTAAACTGGGGCGATGTGCCGGTCCTTTTTTGGCTCCCTCATTTGTCTATTTTCGGGTATCCCTACTGGGAGTTGTGCCGAAGAAGGATGTGGGATCATTTCGCAAGATCTACCATCTTTCCTACCCGCTTGGTTCTTCACTTAATGACCAAATTGATGCTTCTATGATGTTGGTAAAATATGTGTCTTTTGACTTGGCAATTGATCTGCTGCGTCAGGTGGGTAGGAATGCCCTATTGGGAAAAACCAACATCCAATCGGCCTTCCGATTACTGCCAGTTGACCCGGCGGGCTTTAATTCTTTGGGTTTTACATTTAATGGTTTTTATTTTTTTGACAAAGTTTTACCTATGGGCTTCGCAATGTCTTGTTATTATTTTGAGTTATTTTCTTGCTTTTTGCAATGGAGCGTTCAGTCCGTTTTCTGGGAAGCCTTATGACGCATTATTTCCTTTTTATAGGCCCTGCCCATTCAGATGATTGCTCATTACTTCTGTCTACTTTCCTGCAGCGGATGGAAATGTTTGGTGTTCCTATCGCTATAGAAAAAACAGTGCAATCATGCACGTGCCTAGAACATTTAGATATCGTCATAGACTCACGGACCATGGAATGTCGCCTATCGGCAGACAAAATTCGTGCACTGTCAGCATTAGTACAGGATTTTTTGTCTTGTGACCGAGCGCTCTTTAAGGAATTCCAGTCATTACTTGGGGGCCTGAATTTTGCTCTTATGGCCCCTTTACACGCAGCTACAGGTGACAGGTTTTCCACAGGTAACTTACTGGTTGCAGTGAAATCATGGAGACAAGGTTCTATCTTGTCGCTGTGTACAAATGGAACTATGTCTCCATGATTTCACTGCAACCAGTAAGTTACCTGTGGAAAACCTGTCACCTGTAGCTGCGTGTAAAGGGGCCATTAGAGTGATTCCGATGGGTCGGCCGTTTTTACGGAATTTGTATGATGCCATAAAGGGGTATTCTTCCCCAAAAGATAGTATTGTCATTGCTTTTTCTATTAAACAAGACTTGGCGGTATGGGAAGAGTTTTTTCGGGTGTTCAATAGTAAAAGCTGCTGGCAGGCCCCATTTGTGTCCTCGGCGTCACTTTCTTTTTAATGTTTTTCCAATGCAATCAGTTTTGCGGTGTATTTTTCTGGTCGCAGGGTGTCGGCTGCATGGCCTACCGGTTTATTATCGTTTTTTTCAGGATAATTCATCTCTAGGTGAAATTTTTGCCATTACAGTGGCGATGTCGCTATGGGGTCTGCAATTAAAAAATAGAAGGATTTTATTTGATGTAGCTACCAAGGGACCTTGTATGTCCATTAACACTTTATCAGCCAAAAATCCTGTGGTTGGTAGGGTATTGAGGCACTTGGTGCTTTTAGCGCTCAGGTGTAACATATGGCTTAAAGCTTGTATACAGACATAGGTTAAAGGGATCCTGTCACCTCCAGAACGCCTCCTAAGCTACCAAAACATGTCCCTGCAACATATTATCACTAATCTCACACTCCTCTTGTCTCCTAAAAGCATCCTGTGAAAGTGCATAAAAACTTTTTAATACTTACTCATTAGTGATTATAATTAGCAGGGGCTATATTCTTTAGCCCTTAGGCTAAAGGTTTTGCAAACTCAAGGATCCACCCTCTCTCTCTGTGCTGCTCTGCTTGTGCAGGCTCTGCCCTCCCCCTCTCTGTCACAGAATGCAAATCATTTGTCCTGCCTTCGGCTCCACATCACAGCACAAGCTACACAGAGAGGGCTGGATCATTAAGGCTGCAAAACAACACGCCCTAAGGGCTAAAGAATATGGCCCCTGCTAATTATAATCACTAATGAGTGAGTATTAAAACGTTTTTATGCACTTTCACTGGATGCTTTTAGGAGACAAAAGGAGTGTGGGATTAGTGATAATATGCTGCAGGGACATGTTTTGGTAGCTTAGGAGGCGTTTTGGAGGTGACAGGATCCCTTTAAGAATGAGTTCAGCAGCGTTATCTCTCTTCATTCCTTACAGCTAGACCACAGCCCAGTCCAGGAAGCTATCAAGGAAGTGCTATGTTGTCCTGCTCATCTGTGGGATTTGATCTTTCCTTAGTTCCTTCTTATATTGTTAACTCGCTAGCTCTCCGTACTTGGTCGGATAATTCAACTGCTTGGGTTAGATGGGTACAGTTCTGTTGTGCCTTTGATTTCCCCTGTCATGTGTCTTCTTCTGATTAGTCTTTTTCCTGAAGTTGAAAGGGGACCGTGGGTGGTTGGAATTTTTCGCCGTTAGGCAATTTCTGAAGGGGTATAGAAGGACGTTTTTCCGCCCTAATGACAGATCACCATTTGTGCTAGAATTGCTTGGGAACTTGTGGTCTATCCTTCCACATGTTTGTTTTGACCGCTATGAAACCTCCATGTTTAGGGCGATTTTTTTGTGTGCCATTCTTTGCGGCACTTCGAGTAAGCGAGGTTGTGGCAGTGAGTAAACGCTGTGCCTCAGGACTCTTGTTTTCTGACGTTTCTTTGCAGGCTAATTTGCTGAGACTTCGTCTGCGACGCTCAAAGACTGACCAACTTGGGAGTGGGGTTTCTATTCAACTTAGTGCCATGGGCCCCTCTAATATTTGCCCGGTGGCAAATATGTCTGCTTGGATTTTGGCTTGGGGTGATTTTTCGGGTCCTTTGTTTTTGCATGCTGACAACACTCCTGCTACAACGTATCAATTTAACGCGGTATTGAAACAATGTCTCAAGAACCTGGGTATGTCACATCTTCATATCACATCCCATTCTTTTCGTATTGGTGTAGCTACTTTAGCTGCTGCCCAGGAGCTAAGGAGCGGATCAATTAAGGGTATTGGTAGGTGGAAATGAAATTCTTTTAAGCTTTATGTTCGCCCAAGTACTGTTGTTTAATTCTTGATTCATTTTATAAGGGCTAAGATCATATGGATCCTCGGCCATTCATTTGTTTTTCTGGGTGTAGAAAAGAGCAGCAAAGAGAAATTATTCTGAGAACCTTTCTTTTAATACTCAGGACATTCAAATTTATTGGCACAGGGTAAGAGGCCATCGTTGGGGAAATGTAAGTAATGTTGTCATCGATTTGCTGAGACGCCTTCCGCAGCCTGATGCCATCATTACTCATGACGTAGGCAAGGTCAGGACCTACTGTGGCACATGAAACATGATTTTTGTTGGCTGGCGAAACGCTTTCCAAATACAGTTCTGTTTTTTTCTGAGATCATTACTAGGCTAGTGTGGAGTTCCGGATGGCATTGTTTTCTTCGATAAAATTAGAAAGAAAATTAACAGGGATATGGCCACATTTTTACCCAAATTAAAGGGTTTTTCTTATCGACATATGGAGTTAGAAGGCGTGGTGCCCGGGCTTTATAGGCCTGATCTGGTCCATCTCTCTGAGATTGGCTTTGATGTTTTTAATGTTGGCCATCAGAACGTTGTTGAGGCACGTGTTCGCTGTTGGAGGGGGAGTCCTCACCTCTTTGTGACTCGGACTAGTGGGGTTGCCCAGCGTTGCTGTGTGGACCAGTTTTAATATTTATAAGATTAACTTATTCAGTATTTATTATATTTATTGGTTGATAATTCTATATACGAGGTTATGAGTAAACCTTAATAAAGTACCACCAATTTGTTTTGCCCACAACGTTCTGAAGTGTCTTTTATTTATTTACGGTAATCTAAGGGTTTGATAGAAGAATGTGCCTTGTTGCCTCATAAGGGTTGGTAATTCTGAGGACATGAAGTGCGCCAGCCACGCAGAGAAATGGTCGAGGAACTGGGTGGGTGACCCTGGGAGGCGGTATACCACTGCTACTCTGAGGGGGTGGAAGAGCCTAGTGGTGTGGACCTCAAAAGAAGGGAATGAGAATGATGGACAATGACCATAACCATCTCATTGAGAATCTGACTTGAAAATTGCTGTTCATAGACCCTCTCCATCGAATCTCACTGAGCTGGAGCTATTTTTCAAAGAAGAATGGGTACAAATTTTAACCTCTACATGAGCAAACCTATAAGACACCCCCCCCAAAAGACTTGCAGCAGTAATTGCATCAATAGGTGGTCCTGCAAAGTATTGTCTCAGGGATACTGAATATGATTGTGCATCACAGTTTTCAGATTTACTTTTAAAACATTTACAAAACCGTATATCATTTACTTTGCACCTATCACATACTGTACTTGATTCTTTATGTTGGTAAATATTATCCCAATAGAGTACATTTAGGTTTATGGGTGTAACGTAAAAAAAACAAGTTTGTACACACAAATTACACAAGGTATAAAATAGTGTGTACATATCTATATACACCCTGCTCTATTTATACAAGGTCAAGCTGTGTGTGCAGCAAGTCATGCACACCCATCAGTTTCCAGAACCCAGGAGATTTTGATGATGCATCTCAGGAAGTTCGAGGCTTCTCATCTGGAGATCTTGTTACTAGGGAAGCAGCTTAGGTTACGGAAGGATTTAGTAAAGATCTAATCTATGGCAGTTAATTCACATGAAAGGAACTTGAATTATAGTGGCCAACTCCTTGAAACCTTTAATGACCACCGATATGCATAAATATGACAGTCGTTGAGGGGCCTTTTTCCCTCATTGCCTTTTTTAAAAGGGCAATTAGGAACAAGTGAGTAGTGCCACCCTGTGGCTGAAAATCTAGTGGGTGACAGCTGTACATGACAGTTGACTCCGGTGGACATTGGTCCCAACTGGTTTTGGAACCGATTTGGGGGTAGTCTATCACAACAGTGGTATCTAGGTTGTTCATGGTTCACTTTGTCATTATCGCCCCCTTCTCAACTTCCTCCACCTGCGATGGTACTTGCAGGTGCTAATCATGTCCACGGTACCCTAATGGTGGGTTTACACACACCAATTTATCTGTTCAATCTCTGAACCAATCTCTGGTTGCAGTGAAATCATGGACACATTGCTCCATGTTGTACACAGCCACAAAATGGAACTATATGTCCATGATTTCACTGCAACCAGAGATCTGTTCAGATATTGAACAGATAAATTGGTGTGTGTAAACCCACCATTAGGTCATCTGATGACCTCCATGGTATGGTGGCCTGTGAGATCCTGCTATAGGCTTACAGGCACAGACAATAAATCATTGACACTCGTCTTATTCTGCTTACATGAATACAGCACTACATGAGAGCAGAGACCAAACTAAGAAATATTCATGTCCTGCAGCAGGACTAAGTGAAGAAGTAAAGCAAAAGTGGGAATAAAGGAACATTTACGTAAAAATGAAAAGAAAATTATCAGTGTAACAACCTAATGTGCTGAAACCTTCTGTAGTACCTGTGTGTTCAAAATGCTCACTATGCCCCTGGATCAAATCCTTGAGGGGTCTAGTTTCCAAAATCCAAACCAGGCGACATTGGTTTTATTGCTGCCAAATTCCCGAAATACACGCCGCAATAAGGAGGCAATTTGGCGGCGATAATTCCAGCGAGAAATATCGCCTCCAAAAATGTCTCCGCTGGTTGTGGCGTGAGAAGATACCCTAATGGTACCTTTACACGCCGCTACAGAAGGTTAGAAACAACCGGGTGTCTCACGTGCACAATCATGTTCCAACGGTTCCTAACGGTACCCGATACCGCATTTACACGCTGCTACAAGGTGCTCTACAGAAGGTTTTATTCTATCCCTGGATGCACCGACGGGTGCCGCAGGTTACCTTCTGCAGAGCACCGTCCCTCATTTACACGCCGCTACAGAAGGGAATATGGGAGGACCTGGGGCAGCAGGGACAACACATAGGCGTGCCAGAGTTGTGGATTACGAGACGCTCGTACGGTGATTGGACAGTGCAATAGCATCATGATTGGGCAGCCAGCGCAGGAAGGCTGGCTAATACATGATGCTATTGCAAATGTGTAGTGTGACTGGTCAGCTCCATAAATATGCCGCCCTATGCAGGGACAACCAATCGTAACGCAGGAGCTTCCACCAATGATCGCTGAAGGTGGGCGGTATCCCGGAGGCTGTGTCACGCCCCAGGGAGTTAACTAGGTGTCGCAAAAACCTTCCTGTTCCTCATTTACACGCCGCTACCATCGGGTTGAAACCAACCTGTTTTTGAGCACTACTCAAAAACAGGTGTTGACAGTGACGGGTGGCGACAACCTGATTTACACGCCGCTACCTCGCGGTGTTTTGACGGTGCAAGATACAATTGTCTCCGACACCCGGTTGTTTCTAACCTTCTGTAGCGGCGTGTAAAGGTACCATTAGAAATAAACTTACAGGAGCAGGATAGGGAGCAGAAATATATAAGAAAGTGTCAGGCCAAATGAAAGAGAGTCACATTAGTAGTGGAAAACCTCTTTAAGGTCAAATTTTGCTTGGTCACTGTGGGGTTAAATATAACAAAAAAAGATAACTCACCGGCTCCTGCTCCAGCGGTGGGTTTCTATCGCTGCTCTTGGTTATTGTCTACAGGCTGCAATGGTGATATCACAACTACAGCGCATGTGACTGCTTCAGCCAATCACTATCAGCGTTAATGTGGATGTACATGGCATGGAACCCTATGGCTGAAGAGGTGCGCTGCATTCATGACATTACTGCTGCAACCTATAAAATCCATAAGACAGTGGAGCGACTAATAAATCTGTGTTTGTTGTTTTTGGCTTTTATAAGCCTATAGGTAGTGATGAGTGAGTGTAATTGTTACTATTCGCACGGATAGTGCAATATTCACGATACTCATTACTCGGCGAGTATCACTGGTGCTCATGAGTGATGTGTCCATCGTTATCGATTTGACACAAATTGCCAGCTCCCTTCATTACACAAAATGAGCTGGAACCTCAGTGAGAGCAGATTGAAATATAGGCTCTCCCGGGGGGGACAGCAAGGTGTTTAATGCAGTAAAAATGCAAAAAAGCCCATCCGCCCTCCCTGTCCCGAAAAGATTCAATTTATGGTCAGATGTATGTGGGCGGAGCCTATCACTAATTGACTAAGGCTGGCTTCACACCACGGTTTTTGTGATCCGCCGGACAGCTCCGGATCCGATTTTGGCCCCATAGTATTCCTATGGGGCCGGATGGCATTGATTTGCCATCCGGTTCCCTGCTGTCAGGGAGGATCTGGGAGAATTAGTTTTTTTTCCCAGGACACAAAATCGCAGCTTGCAGCGTTTTTGTGTCCGAAGCAAAAATCTGACAAAATTGGATCCACCCGGATCCTCCCAGATCTGGTGTGATCCATCACCCCCTAACATGGGATGCTATTGGCGCCAGATCGCACCGGATCCGACAGAAAATCAGATCCGGCTGCTGGACACCGGGTGCTGAAGTTCAGCGGCACCCAGCGCTGAACTTCAGCACCTGGAGAGCTCCTGGCTCAGATTTCAGAACCGTGGCTAGCGTTTTTGAAATTTCAGCATGGTACAGCTCCTGCAGCTGCGGACTGCCGACTCCAGACTGCAGAAAACAGGACTGGAGGGCATATTTTCCCTCCGTATCTGTTCTGTCCGGAGCTGTCAGACTGTGTCCGGTGCTTCCTGCAAAACACCAGACACACACTGACAGCTCAAAATCGTGGTGTGAAGCAGGCCTAACATTAGACATGCTGTTTGGACGAATATGCGAGTATTAAAAACTTGCTACGAGTATAGCGAGGGTGAATATTATACCACTCGCTTATCACTACCTGTAGGCTAAAAAGAAGTATTAACAGAAAACCCTTTTAATGCGGTTGCCTAGTCTAAACTGATAATTCTGCAGTCATTCAATGTGATTGCAGACTTATCAATCCTCCTTGCACCCGCACTGTGCTCTGTGAGGATTCACAGTTTCTAAACCAGGAACAGACTGCAGTTATGCGGTATGCATGTTCTCGGTCAAAGCCCCTTACTAGTGGGCACAATGTTGCTCAATACAAGTGTATGGAGCAAAGCCTCACCCTCTAGACGGCCCATTAATCAGGGACGCCCGCTCCATACACTTGTATAGAGTGATGCCGTACCCACTAGTCGTGTTGTTGCCAGGAACATGTATACCGCATGATTGTGATCTGTTCTCGGCTTACAAACCGGCGAATCCTTGTAGTGCACAGTACTGGTGCTGAGAGGATTGAGAAGTCTGCAGTCACATAGAGAGACTGCAGAATTATCAGTTTACAGCAGTCCTTTAGAGCAGTCCTTGTAATGAATACCCAAGGAACATTAGGCCCTAAAAAGTGGTGTAGTTGCCTATAACAGGCAGATATTTTTCGGTACTTTCTTTTTTAATATTATAAATGAAATGCAAACAATAAAGTAGAAGTATGTGAGATACAGAATACTGTTGTGGCTGTATTATATTATTATTATTATTATTATTATTTATTATTATTATAACTACTATGTAATCTATATAAATCACTGTTAATAGAAGTGTTTATTCACCCATATTTGTGGCATTGATGTGGGTGAGTAAACTCTTCTAATCGCTATTCCTGGAGATCGAGCTGCGATTCCTTGTATGTGAAGGGCTAAGAACCCTGGATCAAGGTCACATGCGCTGGCATCGTGAACTGCATTGTGTGCAGAATTATTAGGCAAGTTGTATTTTAGAGGAATATTTTTATTAATGATCAACAACTATGTTTTCAATCAACCCATAAGACTCATAAATATCAAAGCTTAATATTTTTGGAAGTTGGAGTAGGTTTTTTTAGATCTGGCTATCTTAGGAGGATATGTGTTTGTGCAGGTAACTATTACTGTGCAGAATTATTAAGCAACTTAGTAAAAACCAAATATATTCCCATCTCACTTGTTTATTTTCACCAGGTAAATTAATATAACTGCACAAAATTTAGAAATAAACATTTCTGACATGCAAAAACAAAACACAAAAAAATGAGTGACCAATATAGCCACCTTTCTTTATGGTGACACTCAACAGCCTTCCATCCATAGAATCTGTCAATTGCTTGATCTGTTTACGATCAACATTGCGTGCAGCAGCCACCACAGCCTCCCAGACACTGTTCCCAGAGGTGTACTGTTTTCCCTCCCTGTAGATCTCACATTTTAGGAGGGACCACAGGTTCTCTATGGGGTTCAGATCAGGTGAACAAGGGGGCCATATCATTATTTTTTCTTCTTTTAAACCTTTACTGGCCAGCCACACTGTGGCGTAATGGATGCATATGATGGAGCATTGTCCTGCATGAAAATCATGTTTTTCTTGAACGATACCGACTTCTTCCTGTACCACTGCTTGAAGAAGTTGTCTTCCAGAAACTGGTAGTAGGTCTGGGAGTTGAGCTTCACTCTATCCTCAACCCGAAAGGTCCCACAAGTTCATCTTTGATGATACCAGCCCATACCAGTATCCCACCTCCACCTTGCTGGTGTCTGAGTTGGAGTGGAGCTCTCTGCCCTTTATTGATCCAGCCTCTGGCCCATCAAAAGTCACTCTCATTTCATCAGTCCATAAAACCTTTGAAAAATCAGTCTTAAGATATTTCTTGGCCCAGTCTGGATGTTTTATCTTATGTTTCTTGTTCAAAGGTGATTGTTTTTCAGCCTTCATTACCTTGGCCATGTCCCTGAGTATAGCACACCTTCTGCTTTTTGATACTCCAGTAAGGTTGCAGCTCTGAAATATGTCAAAACTGGTGGCAAATGGCATCTTGGCAGCTTCACGCTTGATTTTCCTCAATTCATGGGCAGTTAAAAGTTTGGCAATTTCAAGACAGCTGTATCCCTCTGCAAGACATCTCACAATTTTGGACTTTTCAGAACCTGTCAAATCTCTCTTCTGACCCATTTTGCCTAAGGAAATGCATTTGCCTAATAATTAAGCACACCTTATATAGGGTGTTGATGTCATTACACCACCCCCTCCTCATTACAGAGATGCACATCACCTGATTTACTTAATTGGTAGTTGGTTCCAAGCCTATACAGCTTGGAGTAGGACAACATGTATAAAAAGTATCATGTGATCAAAATACTCATTTGCCTAATAATTCTGCACACAGTGTATTATTTGGCAAACTACCTCTGCTTCCTACTTGAATATATTTCTGTTATATAGTTATGATGTATTTATACATGACAGATACTTTTGGGGACATTTATCAAGACAAGCATACTTTATGGCAATCTCTTGAAAAAAGACAAAAAAGCTTGCTGGTGTAAAATGCATCTACATTATTAAGGCGTATGCCTTTTACAAATGCTGATGCATTGCTTGCTGAGCATACAATAAAAGAACCAAATCTACGTAGGCTAGCGTGATTCGCTTTATTATTCTCTGCCACTTTCTGCAATAAATTTTAGGAAATGTGTCAGGCCGCTTGTGTCTACCCATTCTTTTGAAAACCATTATGAGCAGGGGTGAAAGTATAAAAAGTTGTAAATTGTCACTCATGTGGCATGCGCCATAACTTTGCTAATTTTGTAATGCCATAAAGTGGCTTAAATGCAATAAAAAATGACACCATTTAAGGGGGTGGTCTATTACTTGGACAACTCCTTCTCAATCACTATGTTTCCCTCAAGTAAAATAATAACACCTATACTTACCTCTGATACAGGAACCATTGCAGCAGTATTGGAACTGGCTCTATCAGTGCTTGAGTGACATGTTGTCACACGATCCCTGCAACAAATTCACTTTCCCTTCCTTCGGATCATGTAATTGACATCAGGAGGATATCGGAGCTGCAGCTTCTCTCTCACTTCTTCCAGATTTCTGATTTGTCCGAAGGAGGGGACAGTGCAGTGGCCGCTGATTGATCACAGGAATCAGGTGCCATAACAACGTCACACAAGACTCAGGAGAGTTAGCACTGGAATGGCTAAGACATTGGATGTGTTATTATTTTACTTGGGGGAAACATTGTGATTGAGAATGGGTTGTTCGAACAATGGACAACCCATTTGAGTTCTTCATTCTGTCACCCATTCTAATTTTTAGAACACAAGTACTGGTTGATGTATCAATGATTCTTGCTGGTTATAAAGTGACAAGGAAAATGCACGATATCCAAAACGTTTCACCAGATGTTGGTATTAATGAAGAGGGTTGGAAAGATTTTGTGTTAGCTGGCCATACACAATAGATGCACATCACTCAAACCCACCAGGATTATACAGGTTGGGAAGATAAGTGTCCACCAGAGGAGATGGACAGCCTTTTACTCCTCTCCTTCTACTTAGGCCGAGCAGATCATGCATGTGTATGTGAGTGGTGTAGGAGTACCAGTTACAAGGCCCAGACTTCAGAATTCTTATGTTCTCCAGCTCTACATTATAATGACTGAGCCATAACACATATAATATTGTAACAATGCATATAGTTGGCATTAACAGTGTGCTGCTCTAGTTTTTCTTTCTATTCATTTTCCAATGTTATGGCTCTGCACCTAATTTTCTACGAAGTTCTTTTTTATTTTTTTTTATTTTAAGTGTATATGGAGTTCACTGGCTTCATAGCTAGAACTTGCACTCCTCCCTTCCCATTAAGCCACGGGGGCCATCTGATGTGCTATGTATTCTACCACTGCCAATTTAACAGAGACCTCAAGGGGTCTGAGAGAGGTTTTTAGTGTAGTTCGGGACTCATCAGATTTCAAGGTCACCTTGCCATGGTTGATGGGCAGGCATCTATTGGCCAATATATGTGCTAAGAAGCTTATTCTATAAAAATAAGTGAAATTTCCCCCCCAAAAAATTTCCTACTGGTTTTTTTTTTTCTCAAACACAAAAATTTTTAATACCGCCTAAAACACCTATATCTACATATAATTTGCATCAAGTGTGCTGCTGTAGTTTTTCTTTACTATCTATCTATCTATCTATCTCTATCTATCTATCTATCTATTATCTATCTTCTAGTGAGACCCGCATGCTTATTAGGCATACTGGATCTAGGTAAGGCCGGACACAGCGCCCATTCATATTCATTTTAATTCATGCTGGATCCGGTTGGTGGCGGCTTTATGACGACCCGAAAAAAACACTACATGTTGCGCTTTTGAGGTTGGCAAAAAAAACTGTTTTTGCTTGATCCGGCAGCAACCTGACGCAACTGCACAAATCAATGGGCACCAGCTGGATCTGGTTTGCACAATGTTTTTTAAAAAGAGGCGGATCCCCGACCAATGCAAGAAATGTTGGTGTAAAAGCATGCGTCATGTGATGTCCTTGGAAATAACACGTGGTTTCAAACTCTTACACTTAGGTGCCGGTGTTTGACCTGCGCTCGGTGTTCCATCACCCATAGGATTGTATTGGCAGCGTTAATGCAGCCTTACCTTTACAGTAACACTGCGTTAATGCTGCCAAATTCTATCTTTTTAACGGAACCCCCCTGAACACAGGCATAGCGCTGGTGTGGCCCTAGCCTCACACTAACGTACATGTGTGAGCAGCCGAACAGTTAGTGTGACCCTTCACTGTTGTGCATAGCTGGGCAATCCATATACCTTTATATGAGATAAAAAAGGAAATAAGTTTGTTTTGTAGTTTTAAGTTTTGTTTTTCTGTATTCGCTCAACATCACTAAAAAGAATTAGGCTGGGTTCACACTTGTGTATGCAAGTGCAGCGCACCGAACGCAGTCAAACGTTTGCGCACTGCGTTCCTATGTTTAACATGGGAACACATGTGCCTGCGTTTGGCTGCGTTTGCGCTTGGATGCGCACAATTTGTGCACCCGCTGAGCGCACTCTGAATGCAGCATGTTGCATTTTTTGTGTGATCGTGGGCGCTTGTTTTATCTGCAAGCGCCCGCAAGCGAACAAACCATGCATGGATCTCAATGGATCCGCAGTGTCCTCTGCATGACACCGCAGGAGAACGCTGCGGATCTCATTGAAATCTCTCCCGGTGGCCGCCGGTGATCAGCGGCGGCCACTGGGAGATCAGCTAGAGCTGCCGCTGCTCTCCCGCCAGTGTCAGCTTGGGAGATTTGAAGAAGCAGCTGATCTGACAGCTGTTTAAATCTCCCGCACCGACACCGAATAGGTGAGGTCGGCGCGGGAGATTTGAAATAGCGATCAGATGCTTCATATCTTCTGCACCAATATCACCCTATTCGGTGTCGGTGCGGGAGATTTAAACAGCTGTCAGATCAGCTGTTTCTTCAAATCTCCCGCACTGACACCTTCGGGAGGTCAGCTGTGGCCGGGAGGAGGAGATCTCCACCACTGATCTCTCCTCCTGGCCGCCCCCGAGACAGCTGATTGGCTGCCCGGGCACCATACTAATGTGAACGCATGCGGAGATTCTCCGCTGCGTTCACATCAGTATAGGCTGCATTTGCACTGCGTATACGTCTGCATGCCCTGCACATGCAGACACATATGCTAGTGTGAACCCAGCCTTAGACCATGGTCAAAATGACAAAACACTCAACTCCTCCTTTTGTTCTAAAGCAATTTCAGATCAGTGCATATTAGGAAGCCATCATTGCTTTATCTGAGGCTATTAAATGACTGATTGGATCTTCTAGATCAGGGGTCTCAAACTCGTGGCCCGAGGGCCGCATGCGGCCCCTGGGGCTTCACTATGCGGCCCGCAGCACCTTGGACAACTTAATGATGCATCACCCCAGTGCAGGACTAACCAGCTCTGCCACTCAGCAAGATCAATGCAAGCTGCCAGCCAATGAGAGGCCCGCAGCTGACGGCAGAATATGACGTCATATGCGGGCCTCTGGCTGGCAGACTGCATTGATCTTGATGAGCACCAGAGCTTATCTGAGCAGCGGCTGGAGGAAGTCATAGCACAGCGGAGGCCGGAAGTCAGTACAGTGGGGACCGCGGCGGCCCCCTGCACTGCAGCGATGCATCATTAAAGTGAGAAAAGTGTGAGTGTTCGTGAGAAAGTGTGTGTGTGAGGGTGAGTGTGTGAGTGAGGATGTGTGTATAAGAAAGTGTGTGCGAGTTTCAGTGTGTGTATGAGTGTGAGTGTAAGAGTGTGTATGAGGATGTGTGAATGTGTGTGAGAGTGTGTGTGTGTGTGGGGGGGTCTATGTGTGGGTTTGTGTGTGAGTGTGATAGAGTGTGTATTTGAGTGTGTAAAAAGAAGGTAAAACAGGATGGGGGTCATCACTATAAAAGTAGATCAGGATGGGGAACATCACTATAAAAGGGAATCGGGATGGGGACATCATCACTAAAGGGGATCAAAATGGGGACATCACTAGTAAAGGGGAATGGGATGGGGGACATCACTAGAAAAGGGGATCATGATGGGGGACATTAATACAAAAGGAGATCAGTATGGGGGACATCACTACAAAAGGAGATCAGTATGGGGGACATCACTACAAAAGGGGACCAAGATCGATGGGGGACATCACTAGAAAATGGGATCAGGATGGTGGACATCACTAGAAAAAGGGATCAGGATAGGGATCATCACTAGAAAAAGAGATCAGGATGGGGGACATCACTAGAAAAGGTGATCAGGATCGAAGAAAGGGATTAGGATTTGTACTTTACTACAATGAGCAAAAAATTCTGGTATTTCTAAAAATATCACTTAGTCCTACAAGAGATGCGGCCCCCGCTATAAATGTTTTTCTATGTGCGGCCCACCAACCCAGCCGAGTTTGAGACCCCTGTTCTAGATTATTCATGGCTGATGTCTCCAGATGTCCTAGTTATCCTTGAGAAATAATGGACCAGATTATTTTTCACATTTCCAATTTACATCAAGGTTGTATTGCAATTTGCAAATGCTGCACGGTTGCATGTATTCTGTTACTCTCTGCGCTCCCAGTTTTCTGTTGTCTTGCTCAGCTCACCTTCCTTATTTGCCTCACCGTCTGATTTTAAACATTGAAAATTGCAGAGATTGTCAGAAAATGACTGCATTGCAGTCTGCAGCATTCTCTTGGTGTATTCTTGATTAAAAGATCAGCAGAAGTGTAAGGAGGTGCATTCCTTGAGAATGAGGAGATGATGTCCATGTCACTCCATTTGTGCCACAAAGTCAAATGTTCTGTGCTGATAATGAATACAGAGATGATACTAAACCCTTTGTGTTTCTTTAGCCCAGACTTTTTAGATACAGCCATTTGTCTTCCTGCGGAAACTAGTTTGACCACTTTTTTTGGACTCTCTAAAATGAAGCCTGTGCAAATGAGACCTTTTCAAAAGTAACTGTACATTTCAATGCAAGATATCGAAAGGCAGCATTAATAAGTTATTGGTTATATGGAGGATGAATTCATTTATGTGGAAGAGACTTTCATAGTTAGTGTTTATATTTGTGTGACATGCTGCACTTTTTTGGGGATGTGAAGAAAGCACAACCTTGATTCTTACAAAAGAATTGCTCACAATAGTTGCTTTGTAAGGCTGTTACAAACCGGTTAAGGTCACTTTACCACACTAGCGTTAGGCTACATTGACACGTAGCGTATTTCGGAATTTACGCAGCCATTTTTAGCGCTGTGTAAATGCAGTGAAACGCAGCTCTGTAACAAATTCCTGCAAAAGCAATGGCTTTTGCAGAAATCCATTCACATGGTCCGTAATTTTGCGGATGCGGTTTGTGCTGCAAAGCGCATTCACAAAAAAAAATTACCATGTCAATTGTTTGCGCTTTTCTCACCTCGCCACGCTCCCTCGCTGATCGCCTCATACCGACACTGTAGGGCCTTGTGCAGGACCTTAAACCGCACCATGTGACCGAGTGAAGTCACCCAGTCACATGGTGCTGCACGGTCCTAGAGTATTTCACAGAAACGCTGTGCCCACACATTGGTTTTGCAAGTGTCAAGAACTGTCAAATACCTGCGTTTTTGGTGCGGATGGGAAAGAATTGACTTGTTAATTATTGTCCTGCATTTTTGCTAAAGTCAATGGAAAAAAGGCAGGAAAAACGCAGCTACAAAACGCACAAAAAACGCACATAAAACGCGCAAAAAACGCAGACAAGATCATAGCTAATCTCCTCTCAAGGACTCTAGGATCCTCAGGTTTTGCTGCGTTCCGGACTGCTTTAAAAACGTCCTGTGGGCACATACCCTTACACACACAGATAATTGTGCAGAGATTGTTCGCAGATCTCTGTTTGCAGTGAAATCTTGGACACATTGTTACATTTTGTGGCCGTGTACAAATGTAACAATATGTCCATGATTTCACTGCAACCAGAGATCTGCGAACAATTCTGCACAATTATCTGTGAGAAACTGGGCCTTTAGTAACGTTTTATTCCTGCAAAACGCACCCCCAATTGGTATAGTGTATATTGTAGCTGTCACACTACTTGACTGCAGACTTGTGTACCTCACAGAAGTGCAGTGTGCTAGCATTGGGCGCATGCCTTCACATGACTGCAAGTATGCAATTTCCATACATGAATGTGCCAACTAGATAGTGCATGGCGATGCTCAATACAAGTGAATTGAGTGAGGCTGGACACATTTAGTTGGAATATGGCAAGAAGTATGCAAAACTTACTTGTGGTCACATAACCGTCTGCTCCCGACAGAGGAAAATTGTGATGGCTCACATTGTGAGGGTTCACATGTCTGCAGTCTCAAACAGTTACTGCAGACTTCCACCCAAGCATGGTCAAGCCCTGTAAGGCTGGCTTCACACCACATTTTTTGGGATCCGGGTCTATCCGTTTTGAAATGGATAGGCCGGGATCCATTTTTGCCTCCCATGTATCCCTATGATGATGGATTGGTTATATATGGCCATCCGTTTGTGTGAATTCAGTCCAGCATCCGTTTGTGTTTTGTTTTTTCCTATACCCAGAATCAGAGACTGCTCCGATTTTGGGTGCACGGGACAAAAAAGTACAGAAACTAATCTGGAGCACATAACATGGGAGTCTATGGTGCTGGATCCGGGAAAAAACAGGATCGTTTCCTGGATACAGTTTTAGGTACTGGGCATGCTCAGAACAAATGCACTGGTCCTTCTAGGCCAATTTCTGTTCAGGACTAGAAAACGGAGAGAGAAGCGCAATTGGGTCTTATCATTGATATAAAGGTGGACTAAATTTAATTAGTCACTCACCTGGAGGGGTTGTGTAGCACACAACCAGCGTCAGGACAAAAGGTAATAGGTGCTGCAAGGATCCACACCACAACGGTCAACGTAGTTCAAAATTGCAGAGGGTGGACGGTGTATACGGACCTGCGCTGCATAGACCAGAAAGATCAGGCAGTGTTCATCATTATAGTGTTTATTTCCCTGAGGAAGGAGTTGGGACTAACTCCGAAATGCGTCAGAAATAAACACTATAATGATGAACACCGCCTGATCTTTCTGGTCTATGCAGCGAAGGTCCGTATACACCGTTCACCCTCTGCAATTTTGAACTACGTTAATTTCTGTTCAGGATCTCTCTCTCTTTCTATCTCTCTCCCTCTCTCTCTTTCTATCTCTCTCCCTTTCTATCTCTCTCCCTCTCTCTCTTTCTATCTCTCTCCCTCTCCCTCTTTCTATCTCTCTCCCTCTCCCTCTTTCTATCTCTCTTTCTATCTTTCTCTCTGTGCTCCTTCAAAATACAGGATTCACACGGACAGGCAAAAAACGTGATGTGAAGGGGGACTAATGGTGCCTATCTGTTTTTATTTCCAATAATCAGAACATTGTTTCTAATTTGTATATGATACATTTTCTCCCTATGTGTTATTTTCTTTTAATTTAATCCTGTACTTTTTTTTTAAGAGACGTGCAACTCATCAATGTGATGTCTGACCCTAATTGATTCAATTGGTTAAATAGGGCTCATTCACGCACAGACTCTTAAGAACATTGATTATGCTCACCGTCTTGAACCTTTCAACATGGCTTACAATGCCAAATGAATAAGCAGCATCACAAAGTACTCACTGATCTCAGGGAGACCAGTCAAGGAAAACACTGCGGGCAGCCGGCTAAAGCGCTCAAACACAGTGAAATCCATGGTGCATTGCCCCCTGGAAATTTGAATATGCAAATGGAGTCCGTGGAGCCTCGATTAAGAGTCTCAAACACGGGACTAGCCAGATATTTCTGGGTCCTTCCCTGGAGGGATATCTGGCTATTCCCGTGTATGAGACTCTTCATCGAGGCTCCACAGACTCCATTTGCATATTCAAATGAATAAGCAGAACACATTTACTTTAGCTATTAACTTTACCACCCTAAGTAAAAGAAATATACCCTATTCAGAAAAAGTTAGGAATATTTGACTTTTGATGAAATGGATTCTAACTAGTGATGGGCGAACCCCATGATGACCGGGATCGGTGGGTTCGCTCGAGCTTTTTGAAAAGTTCGAGCTTGGGGCCGGAGATGACGCGAACTTCAATCCGAACTCCGAGCTTGGACTTTACGGATATAGGATGGGGTGGGGAGGGGGCTGTAAAACAAACATTAAAATTAATAAAAAGCAATATAATTATACTTACCGGTCCCATTACGCATCCTCCCGTTTCGCTGTCTCCCGGCCGCATCTACTTCCAGGGCCGCTCATTAACTTCCGAGTTTATTCACTCCAATGCTTGGCGCACAATTTTCGGCTGACGTCGTCAGTGTTTGGGGCGATGACCTCAGGGTTCACCCAAGTTCATAGGCTTGAGCCATGAACTCGGGTGAACTCTGACTGTCACTGTCAGTATCAGCTTGCTCCTCGCTCTGTATAGACGCTTGTCAGATGGAGGATTTTTTTTTAAAATACAGATGGAGTCCCTAATTGTTTTTTTTTTTTTTTTTCTCTTTACTAGAAATTCATGGTGGCCATATCTAATATTGGTGTGGCTCCATGAATTTCGGGCTTAGGGCCAGCTGACAATACAAAGCTGGCCCTAACCCCATTATTACACAGCGAGCCACACCGCACCAGGCCATTTTCTGGGGCAGCTGCGGACTGCAATTCACAGCGAGGGGGGGGTCCAGAAAGATTTCAGCTCCCGGCTGCCTAATTGTACCTGGCTGAACCCAAAAGCAGGGTGAAGCCCATGTCGTGTTTTTATTTCAAGAAATTCCTGAAATAATTAATAAAAAGGGCTTACCTATATTTTTTTTCCAGCCAGGTGCAAATAGGCATCTGGGGGTTGGGGGCAGCCCGTACCTGTCTGCTGTACTTGACTGGAATACAGAAATATGGCAAAGCTTACATCAAATTTTTTAAAAATAATTCATTAAAAAAATTTAAATTATAAATAAAAACACAAACACATTTAGGAACTACATCTTTATTAACCCCTCGACCCTCATCCCTGAGCTGAAAATTCTAGGCTCTGCTTCATCAGAGACCAAAGGGACGAGCAAAGCTTCCATCCCTGTGGTCCCTGAAGGAGAGCCTGGAGCGCTTTGGCATCGTAAGGGGGGGTAACTCAGGTCACCTGAGGACAGCTCAGGTCATGCCACCTTAGCTGTCCTTGGGTGACCTGAGTTACCCTCCCCCCCCGTTACGATGCTGCAGGGCTCCGGGCTCTCCTTCAGGGATCAAGGGGATAGAAGCTTCGTTCGTCCCTCTGGTCTCTGCTGAAGCAGAGTGCTAAGCACAGAGATGAGGGTTGAGGGGTTAATAAAGATGCAGTCCCTAAAGGTGTTTGTTTGTTTTTTTTAATTTTTTAATTTATTTTTTTTTTGTCTTTTTAATGAACAATTAACAAAAAATTTGATGTGGGCTTTGCTATATTTTTGTATGCCAGACAGGTACAGCAGGCAGGTACGGGCTGCCCCAACCCCCAGATGCCCAATTGTACCTGGCTGGAAACAAAAATATGGGGAAGCCCTTTTTTTAACTATTACATGAATTTCATGAAATAATAAAAAAATGACGTGGGCTTCGCCCTATTTTTGTGTCCAGGCAGGTACAACTAGGCAGTTGGGGGCTGGAATCCACAGCGCAGGGTGGACCAAGCTTTCTGCCCTCCCCTGCTGCAAATTACAGTATGCAGCCACCCCAGAAAATGGCGCGTTCATAGAAGTGCCATCTTCTGGCACTGTATCCAACTCTTCCAGCTGCCTTGGTGCCGGGTGGCTCGCTGGGTAATAATGAGGTTAGGGCCAGCTGACCCTAAGCCTGAAATTCATGGGGTCATGCCAATATTGGACATGACCACCATGAATTTCTAGTAAAGATAAAAAAAACACAGAGAAAAATGTTTTTAGAAATTAAACAAAAAAAAAACCATTTAGAGACTCCATTATTATTACAAAATAAAATCCTCCGTCCGCCGTAGTCCATATGAATAGCAATGTCAGCTGTGCTACATCGCTCTGTATAGACAAGCTTCTATGCAGAGCGAGAACAGGCTGATACTGACAATGACAGTCAGAGTTTACCCGAGTTCATAACTCGGGCCATGAAAACAGGTGAACCCTGATGTAACTGTACGAACACTGCCGGAAAAAGCCGAAGTCTGACGAGTGCAGTGAATACAGTCAGAAGTCAATGAGCGGCCCCGGAAGCAGAAGCAGTCAGGAGACAGCGGGGCGGGAGGACGCCGTCACTGGAGAGGTAAGTATATTCATATATCATTATTAATTTTATGCTTTTACAGGGCCTGGACCTGAACTCTAACACGGGTTTCCCATGGAAACCCGTGTTCGGGACCTTGTGACCGAACAGTATGTGTTCAGTACGGGTTCAGAACTTTACAGTTCGGATTCGCCCATCCCTAATTCTAACCTTTCCAGATGAACTTATTGTGACCTTCTCTACACTTTTGAATGCTCACGTCCAACTGTTCAATGTTTCAGGAATTTTTGCACAATTTTTTGCTCTCTTAACAGGAGGCTTAATGGCAAAATTCACTTCAGATCTTTGATCCATGAATTGCTCAATACATTTTGTGATTAGTTAATAATGGCAGTTATTAGTATTTTAACCCCATGATGACCAAAGATATATATTTACGTCATTGGTCGTGTCCCTGAATTTGATCCGGGCTCACACCGTGGGCCAGCATCTTTCCCTGCAACATGATGGCTGATTTAATCAGCCATCCAATGCCTCTAACAGCCACGGGTGGATCACAGATACTCCTGCGGCTATTAACCAGCTAAATACCACTGTCAGTCTCTGACAGCAGCATTTAAAATGTGCTGACTGGAAGCATATCCCTAATCCCACCCATCAGCACACCATCACGTGATCGCAGAACACCGATGGTTGTCAGCACAGCCGAGAGTCAACTAATGACCCCAATGCCTGTCATCATGATTCTCCTTCATAGGACTTCATGATTTCTGCTATACAAAGCAATGTTGAAGCACTGCTCTGTATAGCACAGCCAATCAGATGATCATAGCTTCAAGTCCCCTTAATGATTATTAAATCCAGTAAAAAGTAATAAAAAAAGTTAAGAAAGTACCAAGTTCAAATCGCCTCCCTTTTTCCCCATTCAAAATAAAACAATAATAATAATAATAATAATAAAAAGACACATATTTGGTATTGTCGCATTCAAAAATGCCTGATCTATCAAAATATAAAATAAATGTAAACTGCATAATGAGAAAAAAAAAATCAAAACACTGCAACATTTAAATAAAATGCAATAAGAGACGGTCAAATCATAGTGTCTACCGCAAAATAGTAGCAGCAAAAATGTCAGCTTATTGCTCAAAAAATTAGTTTTCACACAGCCCCAGATCCTAAAATATGAGAATGTTATGGGTCTTCGAAGATGGTAACAAAAGCAGCATTTTTGGGGGGACAAATTTTCAGATTTTTTATTTTACCACTTCAGTAAAATAACAAAACAAAAAATAACTATTCTTGTTTGGTGTCTATATACTTGTACTGACTTGGGGAATCGTATTGCCAGGTCAGTTTTACCATATAGTGAACATGCAAAACCTAAAATAAAATATACATGAAAAAATACCCTGCTGTAAATAAATGAGTATAAAGCAAATGTTTTTATGTATTGAGCATGATAAATAATTAAAAAAAAAAGATATATTATGGAATTGCATTTATTTATTTTTTTTGCAATTCCACTGCATTTGGAATTGTTTTCCCGTACACTATGTGGCAGATTAAATAGTGTCATTCAAAAGTACAACTGTCCTGCAAAATACAAGCACTCATATGGCTATATTGTCAGAAAAATAGAAAAGTTAGAGCTCTTGGAATAAGGGGAGGGAAAAAAACAAAACAAAAATCTCTCAACGGTGAAGGGGTTAACAGTCCCCCTCATTATGCTGTTCATATTTTGAAATCATGATAAAACCAAGACGGCACCTAACAACTGATCAACACTACCTCGCCATTTTAACGCTTCAAGCAGGCTATTCTCAGACGAAAGTGTCCGATGAGCTTAGAGTGTCATCAGCAGGTTGCAACAGAAATACAGAGACTGGAAAAGTCCCAGAAAGGCTTAGGAGTGGACGTCCTTAAGCCATATCCCACACTGATGACCATTTCATTGTGAACAATGCCCCGTAGAACCAGATGATGAATTCCACATAATACAGGTACATTTAAGGTAGTTGAGAGGCACCCAAGTGTCACATCAGACCTTTCAAAACTGCTTACATCAGAATAGTCTGCGTGCTTGAAGACTCTCAAGAGTATCTGACCATAACACCAACCATTGGCGTTATCGTCTTGTATGGGCCTGGAAGCATCTATGCTGGACAAGGGACCAGTGAACCTCAGTGCTATTCACTGATGAAAGTTGATTCATGCTGAGCAGAAATGAGGGCTGCCAACAATGTTGGAGACGTCAAGGAGAGTGCTTTGCATCAGCCGTTGTCACCAGATGAGCCTTGGGTGGCGGTGGTGGTGTTGGTGTGGGCAGGTGTGTCTAGTCAATATAGAACTGCCCTACACTTTGTGAATGATACAGTGACAATCTTCTATTACTTGGAAAACATGAATCATCCAGTCATTGTGCCTCTGCATGAATAACAAAGGCCTAATTTTATCTTTATGGATGAAAATGCTCCAGCTCATCGAGGTTGCATCATTAGGGAACATCTGCTGAAGACTGGGGTACCTCAAATGGGGTGGCCTACACTTTCTCCACACCTGAATCCCATTCAAAACCTGTGAGATCAGCTGAGTTGCCGTGTAGAGCCTCATAACTCTGTAAACCAGAATCTGAAAGACCTGAGGGCTGCCCTTCAAGAAGTATAGGATGTCATGTCTCAGAAGACAATAAATCCACTTGTCAACAGCATGAGACTTTGTTATCAAGCTGTAAATTGATGCTCAAGGCCACGACAGTTATTGAGACATTAACATTTTTGTTGTTGGGGTATACCCACCACTGTTCTTGGCTTTTGTTTCAATAAATTGTTTAGGATGAGGAAATTACCATTGCATGTTCTACTTAAGCGCCCTACTTTCATGTTAAAATATCTCTGTAGCGTTAACTTTTCTTGTTTCAAATACATTTTACCCAAAAGAGGAATATCCCTAAAGTAGTGCACGTGTTCTTATAATTCTCCCCTTTGTTGGATAGTAACTTTACTGAGCTCACCAAGTATAAATCAAGTGTCTTCGTCAAGTGGTTGACATTCCTTAAATTTGTCCTTCATCCACTCCACTGTATTGTCCCATGCATTCTAGATAGGATAAGTTTAGACATTGTAAAATTACATGTTTCTGCAAATCCACAGCAAGTCATACTACAATACTTGTGTATTCTGTATTCTTTAATTAAATGATATGCTTATCTAGTGAAACTTGTGTCAAGAAAAACATTGGCCAAGCATTTGCTGTGAGGTTTCCAACATAACTATCCTAGAGGATCTGCACTAATGGTCCTAGTACACATTAGATAAGTCTTCCGAAATATCCAATTTCAAGTTTAACAAACAATATTCAACTTCATAACAACCAACAAGTTATTCTTCATTTTCACTAATATCAAAATGACAAACAAACGTTATCGTTCAAATACCCGGATAGGTATTTGTGATTTCTATGGTTGATACCGGTAAGCACAAGCCATAAAAGATCCTACAGCCGATAGGGTCTCTGATGTTTTCATTATACCTGCAAACAGCCATTCATCCAAACATTCAGACGATTTGTGTCTGGCACAGGAGTTAAGGTTGGCAGAGAATAAAAAGTGGCATAATTGTTTTATCAAAATTGTTCACATTTTGCCCCAAATCACAGAGCACAATATTGGCAAATGAGACTTAAATTTCAATTTTACCCCAATAATTTGAGGTTTAAATGTTTTCAGATTGTACAAGGTGAAACTTTACTATGATATTGCAGGTGTGTTCAATTCTTCTCACTTTTTTTTTAGCAGTTGTCTGTTGACTTGACCTGCTCGGAGATGCTGATTAATTATTTGCAGCTCTTCAGTTTGTCGAGGAGAAGTAATCTGTCCCCTTGCGTAAAAAGACACGTTAACCGTGGCATTTGATGCCCGATGTCTCTATGGCTGAAAGGTTCATGTTGCAAACTTGCTGTTCCCTTTACATCCAAATTATTGATGATGTCACTAAAACATCCACTGTCTGCTGTAGCTGGTGCTAAATAATTCATTCTTTAATGGTATCAGTTTTGTTTCCACAATGATATTAAATCTTTGTATGGGTGACATACTGTATTTTTCACTTTATAAGATGCATCGGATTATAAGAAGAACCCCAAATTTGGTGAAGGAAAAGAGAAACAAAATGCCACATTTTTAATGTTAAATGGGGTCTGTGTTATAATGCCAGTGTCCATCTTATAATCAGCATATATATCCCTCATTCTAGTATATATATCCCCATACTGGCATATAGTCCCCCATCCTGGCATATATGTCCCCATCCTTGTTTACATGTCCCCCATCCTGGTTTATATATCTTTCATCCTGTTATATGTGGCCCCCATCTTGTTTTATGGTCCCCTATACTTGTGTATATGTCCTCCATCCTGTTATTTATGGTCCCCCATACTGGTGTACATGTCCCCCGTCCCCCACCTGTGGACAATAACGCAGGATTTAAGCCCATTGTATCATACACTGCCAGTGACTTGCACTGGCCTGACCACCCCATCATACTGGAGCACAACAATCCCAGCTCCAGCATGTAGAAGAAGGAATGCCCCCAAACTCCAGCCCCGAACAGGTTCGCTCATTACTAATTGGAACATTTATCTCTTTACATCCTGGCAGAATCAGCCAGGATTCTGGATGGATATGATGCTCAACTAGTGCCTTTAGAATTGTCCAAAGGTGTTTGATTGGGTTCGGATCAGGAGATATAAATGGTCACTGAATTGCTTTAACCCTGTTCTTGTTCAGAAATGAAACATGGGGGACCCCTTCCCTGAATGCAGCAAACATGCTGCATTCAGTGCTGCATTCAGTTACCATAGCACCAGTTAGCTGTCTGATTAACACTTGTTTGATGAATAATTAGATTTACATGTGGTTGAATTGTTGTTCATTTGAATTTCATATTCAAAACTTTAGCTTTGCTATTAAGACTTTAATTGAGGTGAACTTATTTTTGCAACATAGTCTTGAATGTATTTATTAGTATAGTTATTTTTTGGGATGTGCAAAATAACAAATTTTGTTGGCAGTCAATGGCCCACATTTGTGGGAGTACTTTGTAGTTAGGAATCCCATAGAAAATGTTAATTCTGAAAGAAAACTAAAGTAAATGGGCTTCATACAGTCTGATCACAATGTTAAAGTAAGATCCTCATGTTCAGTTTTATAATTGATTACCTAGCGATAGTGAACTATAAAGTTTTGAATCTGTATTGAACACATAGTGTTCATGCACAAGGTCCCGAACATCAGTTTCCTTGGAAAACCCATGTTACAGTTCGGTTCCAGGGTCTGTAAAATAAAGCATATAATTAATAATAAACATTATGATTATACTTACCGGTCCAGCGACGCATCCTTCCATCCCACTGTTTCCCGGTCGGTTCTACTTCTAGGGCCACTCATTGACTTTCGGGGTTATTCACTCCACTGCTCGGCACTCGGCTGTTTTTGTCCGGTGTCTGCAGTGTTCGCGGTAACGTCGAGGTTCACCCAAGTTCATGCCCCAAGCCATGAACTCGATTGATCTTTGACTGTCACTGTCAGTCTCAGCCTGCTTCTCACTCTGTATAGACGCTTGTGTATACAGCGCGATGTAGCAGTGCTGTTCCTGTCGATTATGTCGGATTGAGGATTTTTTTCTTTTTAATAAAGATGGAATCTTTAAATGTGTTGTTTTTATTTCTAATAAAAAAAATGTTTTCTTTGTGCTGTGTTTTTTTTTTTTACTATTTACTAGAAATTTATGGTGGCCATGTCTAATTTGGCGTGACACCATTAATTTCGGGCTTAGTATCAGCTGAGAATACAAAGCTGGTATTAACACCATTATTACCCATGTCTGCTGCATTCAGGCAAGGGGTCCCCCATCCCTTGAGCCCCTCTGTACCCCGAGATAATAGACTTTGAAAACTTACATACTGGAGCCAAATAGGAGGTGGCTTGGCCGGCCGCCCACCTCCTGCCGTGACATCACTGCTTATACCTGCCCTGCTCCATGGTTAACATGGAGCAGAGCGGGGATAAGTGGTGACATCACCGCAGGAGGTGTGGCAATGCGGCCAGAAGTGCATTCCTCGCTTTGTGTTATGCAGCAGGCAAGGGAGACAATGATTGGCATGAGGGAGGCGGCAGTGGGCGGATTAAAGATCCAGGGGGCATGAAACTGCCTTGTGAGAGAAGTGGCTCCAGCCACAAGCCACCTCCTATTTGGCTCCAGTATGCAAGTTTTCAAAGTCTATTATCCCAGGGTACAGAGGGGCTCAAGGGATGGGGGACCCCTTGCCTGAATGCAGAAGACATCTGCATTCAGTGCTGTAATTAGATCACCATGGATGGTTGGTGACAGGTCCTCTTTAAGTATCTGCCCACTGCAGAGTCAGGAAGTAAGAGAGCTTCAGAGCTTTCATGTCCTGACATACCTGGACATGTTCACTCTTGAACAAAAAATAGTCTGTACAAAGTCATCAAGGCAGTCGGTGTACTACAATATTAGTGAGTGTTTAAAGGTTGAGTAAATTTATATTAATAGTTAAATGCTTGTCTTATTAACATGATTGACTGAGCTGCTGGTCTGTCATCTGCTCTGCATTCACTGTCTACCCCTGTTCATTTTCAGCTTGAGACCTAACAAAGCTTTCTCCTCTGTCCTCTCCTGCTTCTAATCTGTAACATAATAAAATATTTGGTAATATCTAAAAATCATGGATTATTATTTGGTAAATATAGACCCCACACTTTTAGACCACAGGCTGAACAGATCTGAATTCAAGAATTCAAGATTTTTGAATTGACGCTATAATAGTTTATATTTTTTTAATATGATCCCATCGTGATCCCAACTTGAATTTTGGTGCAGATGTGGCTAAGAGCATAGCAGGCACATGTGGATTTTTGGAAATTTTTAAATTAAACATTTATTTTGGAAATGCGTTTTAAAATTTTGTGTTTGTGTTTGCATGGGTAAAATAATAACATAGATCCTCTTGTGACATATCTGGTGAAAGCCTGTACAGATCTGAGTAGAATAGTGTTTATTTTGTCTCTCTATCTTATTTCTAGCCTGAGTTAGGAGGAGAAATGTAAAGGCAGGCAACACCGAAATTCACACTTTTTCCAAACTTTGAAATTTAAATTAAAAAAAAAAAATATAAAAAAAATTCTAGAATTTTTTCTCTTCACATTTTGGATTGTCTGACATGCTATTATCAAATAACAGACTCTCAAAAGAATTAAAAATATAGAGGTAAAAATAATTTGTTCACTTAACATGGAATGACCCGTGGGCCACATGAAGCGGCATTAGGGGTCACATGAGGCACATTGGCTATGTGGTTGAGACCCCTGATCTAATAGGTGTGTGATCATCTTACCAGCCAAACGGGCACTCCTCTCATCCCTTCCCTACTGCTTGTACAATCTAATAGCCTACTCGTTCCCTCGACATCGGCCTTTGGGGAAAACCAGAAGATCCTTCATCCCTTCTACTGTGTTTTGAGTATTTGTTTGTGTATACATTGAGAGCAAGGTGACATGCACATCAATACATCAGCAAAAATACCCTGTGGGAATAACTCCTTTACCTTAATGCAGTGTCATCCTTCTATGTAGATTTTACAGAACATCAACACATTTTGTAAAAGGATTCCCTTCTCCTCTTTAATATATGCCAATTCTTGATCAAACCATATGTTTTAGATACTACTAATAAGAACATACAAATGAACTAAGACTATAGGGGATAAATGATACGTTACTTACAGTGCCTACAAGTAGTATTCAACCCCCTGCAGATTTAGGTGGTTTGATAAGATGCCAATAAGTTAGAGCCTTCAAACTGCAAACGAGAGTAGGATTTATTAACAGAAGCATAACTCTTACAAACCAAAAAGTTATGTTGCTCAGTTGAATTTTTATAAATTTTAAACATAAAAGTGTGGGTCAATTATTATTCAACCCCTATGTTTAATATTTGTGGAATAACCCTTGTTTGCAATTACAGCTAATAATCGTCTTTTATAAGACCTGATCAGGCCGGCACATGTCTCTGGAGTTATCTTGGCCCACTCCTCCATGTAGATCTTCTCCAAGTTATCTAGGTTCTTTAGGTGTCTCATGTGGACTTTAATCTTGAGCTCCTTCCACAAGTTTTCAATTGGGTTAAGGTCAGGAGACTGACTAGGCCACTCCAACACCTTGATTTTTTCCCTCTTGAACCAGGCCTTGGTTTTCTTGGCTGTGTGCTTTGGGTCGTTGTCTTGTTGGAAGATGAAATTACGACCCATCTTAAGATCCTTGATGGAGGAGCGGAGGTTCTTGGCCAAAATCTCCAGGTAGGCCGTGCTATCCATCTTCCCATGGATGCGGACCAGATGGCCAGGCCCCTTGGCTGAGAGACAGCCCCACAGCATGATGCTGCCACCACCATGCTTGACTTTAGGGATGGTATTCTTGGGGTCGTATGCAGTGCCATCCAGTCTCCAAACGTCACGTGTGTGGTTGGCACCAAAGATCTCGATCTTGGTCTCATCAGACCATAGAACCTTGAACCAGTCTGTCTCAGAGTCCTCCAAGTGATCATGAGCAAACTGTAGACGAGCCTTGACATGACGCTTTGAAAGTAAAGGAACCTTACGGGCTCGTCTGGAACGGAGACCATTGCGGTGGAGTACGTAACTTATTGTATTCACTGAAACCAATGTCCCCACTGCCATGAGATCTTCCTGGAGCTCCTTCCTTGTTGTCCTTGGGTTAGCCTTGACTCTTCGGACAAGCCTGGCCTCGGCACGGGAGGAAACGTTCAAAGGCTGTCCAGGCCGTGGAAGGCTAACAGTAGTTCCATAAGCCTTCCACTTCCGGATGATGCTCCCAACAGTGGAGACAGGTAGGCCCAACTCCTTGGAAAGGGTTTTGTACCCCTTGCCAGCCTTGTGACCCTCCACGATCTTGTCTCTGATGGCCTTGGAATGCTCCTTTGTCTTTCCCATGTTGACCATGTATGAGTGCTGTTCACAAGTTTGGGGAGGGTCTTAAATAGTCAGAAAAGGCTGGCAAAAGAGATAATTAATCCACACATGTGAAGCTCATTGTTCTTTGTGCCTGAACTACTTCTTAACCCCTTCCAGACCCTTGGCCCACCCCCTGGGCCATGGAATGATCGGGCTCCTGCAGGTCGAGTGAGGGTGTCACTGACCTGTCACTCGGCCTGCAGGTACATGGGGAGTTGTACAACACCCCAGGGGGGGTCGATTTGCCCCCACCCCCACCCCCCCCCCCCGGCTACAGGCGCGGTGATTGGCACTCAAAAGTGAAAGTGAAAATCACCGCGCCTGTAATGCTTCCCTGCCTGCCGCTGCTATCCCTACCCTCCAATCTTCTCCCCTGTCATCCTCTAACTGCCCCCCTGCCCCCCACCTCTTTCCTGCCCCCTCTTCATCTTTCTTACCCCCCCACTTCCTTTTCCTGCCGCCTGCTTCCTGTCCCTGCCGCCCGCTTCCTCTTCCTGCCGCCCGCCTCCTCCTGCCTGCCCCCACTTCCTCCTGCCTGCCCCCGCTTCCTCCTGCCTGCCCCCGCTTCCTCCTAAGTGCCCCCCCTACTTCTCCTGTCACCCCCCCTCTTCCCCCTTCCTGCCCCCCCGATCACCGGAGTGGCGATCGCCTCTCCCACTCACCCCTCCGGCGTCCGCTCTGTCTCCACTGCGTCCCGCTCCTCCTCCTCCTCCTCTTCACTGCCTCCGGATCTGACAGCTCTGTGCTGGAGCTGCCAGATCACTTTCTACAGCTAGATCCTGAGGATCCCGATCTCCCTGCATGGGCATCGAGCTGCAGAAAGCGATCTGACAACCCGGACGCAGTGATGCACATAGTGGGTCAATGCGCCTGTGCTGCCAGATTGCTTTCCGCAGCTCGATCCCCATGCATGGGGATCGAGCTGCGGAAAGCGATCTGGCAGCCCAGGTGCAGTGATGCACATAGTGGGTCACTGCGCCCGGGGTGTCAGATCACTTTCTGCAGCTCGATCACCATGCTGGCGGGTTGGGCTCCAGAGTAGCGATCTGAAAGCAAAGGCGATCGAGCGGCGTGGGACCTTCGTTGTGGACTACGTCGGAGCGATCGGGTTCCGTGGGACCTTCGTTGTGGACTACGTCGGATCTTTTTATAATAAAGATGGAGTCCGAATTGTGTCTGTGTTTTTTATTCAAATAAAAAGATTTTTCTCTGTGTGTATTTATTGACTATTTACCGTACTAGAGATTCCTAATGGCGGGTCTAACATTGGCCCTATATTATGAATCTCGGGCTTAGTGCCAGCTGCCAATAAAAAGCTGGCATTAACCCCTTTATTACCCAGTTAGCCACCGGTACCAGGGCAACTGGAAGAGCGTGGGTACAGCGCCAGAAAATGGTGCTTCAATGAATGCGCCATTTTCTGGGGCGGCTGCGGGCTGCAATTCGCAGCATGGGGGGCCCAGAACGCTTGGGCCTCTCTATGCTGAGGATTCCAGCCCCCAGCTGCCTAGTTGTACCTGGCTGTATTTTTGGTTCCAGCCAGGTATGACGAGGCAGCTGGTGGCTGGTGGCAGTCCGTAGCTGCCAAGTTGTACCTGGCTGGACCAAAAATATGGCGGAGCCCTATGTAATTTTTTTTCTAGAAATAATTCTAGAAATAAAAAAAAAATAGGCTTCGCTGTATTTTTGGTTCCAGCCAGGTACAATGAGGCAGCTGGGGGCTGGTGGCAGTCCGTAGCTGCCAAGTTGTACCTGGCTGGACCAAAAATATGGCAGAGCCCCATGTCATTTTTTTTTTTAAATTCTACAAATAAAATTACATGGAGCTTTGCCGTATTTTTGGTTTCCAGCCAGATACAACATGGCAGCTAGGGGGCTGGAATCCTCAGCATGGAGAGACCCAAATCTATTGGGTCCCCTATGCTGCGAATTTTAACTACTAGACTAGTATGTTTTTTCACAAAAAGTTTCTTTATTCATTTATACGTCTCAATTTGTGAAGCACATGGGGGTTCAAAGTGCTCACTGTGCATCTAGATATGTTCCCTGGGGGGTCTAGTTTCCAAAATGGGGTCACTTGTGGGGAGCTCAAATGTTTAGGCACACAGGGGCTCTCCATACGCGACCTGGTGTCCGCTAACCATTCCAATTGTTGGCAAACACCAGGTTGCGTATGGAGAGCCCCTGTGTGCCTAAACATTGGAGCTCCCCCACAAGTGACCCCATTTTGGAAACTAGACCCCCCAAGGAACCTATCTAGATGCACAGTGAGCACATTGAATCCCCAGGTGCTTCACAAACTGATCCGTAATAAGGTAAAAATACTTTTTTTTCACACAAATTTTCTTTTTTAATTTGTACGGATCAATTTGTGAAGCACCTGGGGGTTCAAAGTGCTCACTATGCATCTAGATATGTTCCCTGGGGTGTCTAGTTTCCAAAATGGGGTCACTTGTGGGGGAGCTCAAATGTTTAGGCACACAGGATCTCTCCAAATGCGACATGGTGTCCGCTAACAATTTGAGCTGATTTTCCATTCAAATTGTTAGCGGACACCATGTCGCGTTTGGAGAGCCCCTGTGTGCCTAAACTTTGGAGCTCCCCCACAAGTGACCCCATTTTGGAAACTAGACCCCCCAGGGAACATATCTAGATGGGTGGTGAGCATATTGAACCCCCAGGTTCTTCACAAATTAATTCATGAAAATGAAAAAAAATACTTTTTGTGGAAAAAAGTACTTTTTAATTTTTACGGATCAATTTGTGAAGCACCTGCGGGTTCAAAGTGCTCACAATGCATCTAGATATGTTCCCTGGGGGGTCTAGTTTACAAAATGGGGTCACTTGTGGTGGAGCCCCAATGTTTAGGCACACAGGGGCTCTCCAAATGCGATATGGTGTCCGCTAACAATTTGAGGTGATTTTCCATTCAAATTGTTAGCGGACACCATGTCGCGTTTGGAGAGCCCCTGTGTGCCTAAACTTTGGAGCTCCCCCACAAGTGACCCCATTATGGAAACTAGACCCCCCAGGGAACTTATCTAGATGAGTGGTGAGCATATTGAACCCCCACATGCTTTACAAATTGATCTGTGAATATGGAAAAAGTACTTTTTTTTTCACAAAAATGTTCTTTTAGCCTCAATTCTTTCATTTTCACATGGGTAACAGGATAAAATTCATCCTAAAATTTGTTGGGCAATTTCTCCTGAGTACACCGATACCTCATATGTGGTCATAAACCACTGTTTTGGCGCGCGGCAGGGCTCAGAAGTGAAGGAGCGCCATTTCACTTTTTGAATGGAAAATTAGCTCCAAAAGTCAAATTGCGCTCTTTCCCTTCAGAGCCCTGCCGTGCGCCCAAACCGTGGTTTATGATCACATATGTGGTATCGATATACTCAGGAGAAATTGCCCAACAAATTTTAGGATCCATTTTATCTTGTTGCCCATGTGAAAATGAAAAAATTGAGGATAAAAGAACATTTTTGTTAGAAAAATTAAAATATCCATTTTTTTGTTTCCAATTTGCTTAGTTCCTGTGAAGCACCTGAAGGGTTAATAATCTTCTTGAATGTAGTTTTGAGTAGCTTGAGGGGTGCAGTTTTTGGAATGGTGTCACTTTTGGGTGTTTTCTGTCATGTAAACCCCTCAAAGGGACTTCAAATGGGATGTGGTCACTAAAAAAAATGGTTTTGTAAATTTTGGTGGAAAAATGAAAAATTGCTAATGAACTTTGAACCCTTATAACTTCCTAACAAAATTTTTTATTTTTTCCAAAATTGTGCTGATGTAAAGTAGACATGTGGGAAATATTATTTCATAACTATTTTGTGTCACATACCTCTCTGGTTTACCAGAAGAAAATTTCAAAATTTGAAAATTGCAAAATTTTCAAAATGTTTGCCATATTTTGGATTTTTTCAAAAATAAACGCAAAAATTATCGACCTAAATTTAATACTAACATGAAGCCCAATATGTCACGAAAAAACAATCTCAGAATCGCTAGGATCCGTTGAAGCGTTCCGGAGTTATAACCTCATAAAGGGACACTGGTCAGAATTGCAAAAAATGGCAAGGTCATGAAGGGGTTAATACTTTAGGGGGACCAAACAGAATTCTGGTGGTTTGAGGGGTTGAATAATAAATTACCCTCTGAATTAACTTTTAACGCTTAAAAAAAAAAAATAAATAAATAAAAATAATGTATTGTGGCACTGCATTTCCCACTTCCAGGCTGATCTACAGTCCAAATGTCACAATGCCAAGTTAATTCCGCATGTGTCAACCAGCTACATCTGCAGGGGGTTGAATACTACTTGTAGGCACTGTATAATGATTTTGTTGTATTTGAGTTCATACACAAAGCATAGGCATTGTAGGGATTCACTTGCTTTTAGCAGCAGTAGTATTCACACAAGCACATGGTTCATCATCAAACTGGAAACCACGTAAAGTTCTGGCAAACAATTAAAAATGCAGCCTTTCTCCGACACTGGGATCAAAAATAAACAGTCCACGTTTAGGAATATATAGGCCCACCCATACAGATAAATGTCAAGCAGATAAGTGTCCATCTCTCACTTAAGGATCACCCATGTCAGGGTTTCACTCAACTGTAGTTCAAGCTCCACATCATGGTCCAGTACACTCCATATTTCCCGGTTTCTTCTCCAGCTCTAAGACCACTCAGACTCAGGGCCGACTGTCCAACATTACAGACTTTTTTTCATTTTGTCATCACCTGACTGCTTGAGCTCCCCAAGCTAACTCGTGTAGACCCAACTCTGATTCTGTCACGACTGCCACGTGCAGCTATCGATCAGAGACTCGCTCTTCCAGAAACATCATTCAGACAGACTGTCCGTCTTCAGACGTCACATGCAGCTTCCTCAGGCACTCACGGTCCCTGAGACTTCTTTAAGAAAGACCCTCTGTCTTCAGCCACTACCTGCAGCCATCTCCTAGGGACTCACTCTCACTAAAATCTTATTCAGACAGACCCTCCATCTTCAGCTGCCACTTGCAGCCATCTCCCAGAGACTTGCTGTTCCCAAGGCATCATTCCGAAGCCGTCTTCCAAGTGGAGAGCTTCCTCTCAGAGCACACCCCCCTAGGTGAACACATGCCTGGTTCCTTACAAAACATTTCAGATACATTTCCAATCAATACACAGAGAGCAAGGATTTAACCCTCACATTCCCCACTATGCTACATATCAGATGATTAAGGTTTTAACCCTTACCACACTGGCTTCACTACATAACGGCAGAGTTAGGATTTAACCCTTACCTTACTAACTTTGCAACACCTTGTACACTGAGCCTTGATGGAGCATGTACCTGAGTATTTAGGCTTCTCGGGTCTGTACTAAAGAGGCAGGTAGGTTCTGCCTGACAGTGTGTAAGGAGATAATCCCCTACAATGTAAAAGGAAAAAATAAATGTATCTTAGTATGAAATAGCCTTATGCCGATCCACCGGCAGCATGTATTAGATAGTAGCTGCATGATTTCAGCCAGAAATCTTTAACTCAGAAACACTATGGCATTTTAAAACATAGCTCAATAGCCGTGGGCCGAGCCACACTAGAGACCAGTTGGACAGGAAGGTCCCCGATGGCTTCTCCCCACCTGCTGCCCTGAAATGACAGGTCTCCCTATTCATTCATGTATGGAGAGATACCTGTCACTCCAGGGCAGCAGGTGGGAAAAATTAACTAAGGACTATTAAAATCATATTTTTCTATGAAACACTGCAGTGCTTGTAACGGTATATGGTTGAAATCATACAGCCATCGTCTGATGCATGCTGCCCATTGATCGGGCAGCATTTATCAGCTGTCAGGTTCTCTTTAAGCAGGCCATACACATTAGATGAATGTACACAGAACGATGCTACGGCTCACTAGTTTCAGCCTACTCTCCCATACAAAGGGGGGGGTCCATTCGGCCGAGCCCTACAGTATTCTCTTCGAGAAAGCCATCAGATGACACATTAGCTGGAGGGTTATTTTCTGGAGAATAGTGCGATCCGCAGTCCTAAATTGAACAATCAAAATCAACATCCTCGACCATCATTTGACCAGCCCACCCATGCACATTAGACCATCAGTTGAACCCATTGATGTCGGTGAGTTTGGTCAACATTAGTCTAATGTGTATCGGGGCCTTTAATCTGAATCTACTCATTTGTAGGTACTGTGTTTTGTCACTGATAGGTTCCCCATTAGGTCACAATGGAGATTTCTACAGATATAAACATAAACTGCAGTAACAAATGGTGCTGTAGGATAATTGGCTTGAGAGTAGGAGTCTCTGACATTTGCATTTTTCATTTTCATAAATGTGCTCAATTTAATCTACAGGTTAATTATAATGTTACAATGTAGGACCATTCTAATTTGCATCATAAATACTTTCAATTCAATTATAGCAATTCTTTAATCCTGTCGGGATGACTTTCACTAAACTAGAATCTTCGCATACCTCATAAACTTTTAGGATATGTGAACTCAGTGGTTTTTTTTCAAGTGGATATCTCACCAAAAACGGCCTTAAAAAGCAATAAATAAAAGCTCAAATGAATAAACAAACGCCTTTTCCGGTCTGAAGATGCTCTATACATTATAATAGAAGTCAATGAGAAGGCTCAAAAGTAGTAGTAGACATCTAGTTGTCTTTTTGAACACCTTGGCAGTGTTTTTGTTTCAAAAGCCGCTAGTGGTTTCATCATTGTTGAATGGATACGAAAAAACTTTAAAATGTGTCAGTGCAAAAGCCGCCCCCAAAACACAGGAAAAACGCTCAAGAGAAAAAAAGTAGGCAAAATGATTAGGAAATGACAAAGAAAATGTCTGTTTAAGGTGCACATACCTCAGGCAGGTTTAACAGTTCTGACATTCATGACCCAGACCAGTTGTGGGTCTCTTGACTCAGCAGCCACATAGGCATATTTGTTGATGGTTCATGAGACCTGCAGCCCATCCAGACATCTCATTCCCTACTCGGACCATGAACCGTGAATATTGAACATGTGGGACTAGTTTTAGGGTAAGGCTGGAATCACACTGTCCGTGTGCCATGCAAGGCAGTCGGACGAGTCTTGGATCAGTCACCTGGAAAAAGGCCTCTCCCTCTCAGGACAGGAATGTCAGCTGCTCATGTTTCTATGCAGCTCCACACTCCTTGTCCAGAGACGGGGAGGCTGTTCAGGGTTAATGATCCGACACTCGTCCGAGAGACTCTCATATCACATGGACAGTTTGATTCCAGCCAAAAACCAGAAATGCAGTTGGCCAGTGTCTTTCATAAATACAGTAATCTCTTGGCTTTGAGTCCTCTTTATCATTTTCCTACACCAGTTAGCCTTACATTGATGGGGCATATTTATCAAAAAAGTCTAACGTTGTCCATAGATATCCTCATTGTTCACATATTGACCTCAACTAGTGGTAATATATGCAGAGAAACAGCCACCGCAGGAGAGGGATGTATGCAAGTATAAAGAAGTGTAAATAGAGGAAACAGACCTTACATTTGGTAAGATTATCTCCTGATGAAGCGGCTGTGAAATGTACACTAAGGCTAGGCATGGGGCCTAATTCTGGATTACCAAATGTAAGGTGTGTTTCCTCTCTTTACACTTTTACATACTTGCATACATCACTCTCTCCTGCACTGGCTGTATCTCTGCATATCTTAGCACAGTTCCCTCTATCATGATATCCCTGCACTTTGTCCCTCTTAGCCTTTTTGTGATCTTGTATCATGCTATTGTAGTTTGCTACCCAGGTCAGGCTTTTGCAACATCCTATTTGTCTAGCTACTATTTTCTATTTATTTTTCTTGGCTTCCTTGCTATACTCTAAGCGTGATCCACTACTACAGTGTTATTGTGTGGGGTCTGCACTGTGTATAATAATAATAATAATAATCATTATTTTTATAGCGCCAACATAATCCGCAGCACTTTACAATTCAGAGGGTATACAATACAATACAATAATATATAATAAAATACAATACAACAGTACAAATATGATACAATACAAACCATATGAGACAAAGAATAGAAAGTACATCACTGAGCCCATTAGGAATGAGGTCCCTGCTCGCAAGCTTACACTCTATGAGGAAGTAGGGGAGACACTAAAGGTAATATTAACAGATGCTGTCATAAATGGTCCAGCTATCTATTTATATAATCCGCAGTTTGGGATTCGGGCGTTGTAGCCGAATCCCAGAATGCATTGTGGCACTGCGAGCGATGACGCGTAGCGTCATCGCGAGCAGTGTCCGCTGCCCACCCGCAGCCACAACTCTCCTATCAGCCCAGTGGCGTAGCGTGGGGGGGGGCCGCAGCAGCCTCCAGGTCACTCACCTCAGCATCAGGGCTGTATTAGCTTGCCCAGCACAAGACATTATATGGAGCACCAGGACCTGCGATGATGTCACAGGCATGTGACCCGGGTGGGCGGAGCCATGGAGTATACCCAGCGTGAAGGAGATATACAAGAAGCTGGAGAGAAGATGGGACCAAATAAAGAAAGGAACAAGAGGTGTGTGAAAGAGGGCCTCCACCACACACTCGCTTATCTCCTCACCCCTCCATCACACAGCCTTTTATCTCCTCACCCCTCCACCACACAGAGCCGCTTATCTCCTCACCCCTCCACCACACAGAGCCGCTTATCTCCTCACCCCTCCACCACACAGCCGCTTATCTCCTCACCCCTCCACCACACACCCGCTTATCTCCTCACCCTCCACCACACAGACGCTTATCTCCTCACCCCTCCACCACACAGACGCTTATCTCCTCACCCCTCCACCACACAGACGCTTATCTCCTCACCCCTCCACCACACAGACGCTTATCTCCTCACCCCTCCACCACACAGAGCCGCTTATCTCCTCACCCCTCCACCACACTGACGCTTATCTCCTCACCCCTCCACCACACTGAGCCGCTTATCTCCTCGCCCCTCCACCACACAGAGCTGCTTTTCTCCTCGCCCCTCCACCACAAAGAGCCGCTTATCTCCTCACCCCTCCACCACACAGAGACGCTTATCTCCTCACCCCTCCACCACACAGAGCCGCTTATCTCCTCACTCCTCCACGAAACACGAGCCGCTTATCTCCTCACCCCTCCACCACACAGAGCTGCTTTTCTCCTCGCCCCTCCACCACAAAGAGCCGCTTATCTCCTCACCCCTCCACCACACAGAGACGCTTATCTCCTCACCCCTCCACCACACAGAGCCGCTTATCTCCTCACTCCTCCACGAAACACGAGCCGCTTATCTCCTCACCCCTCCACCACACAGCCGCTTATCTCCTCACCCCTCCACCACACAGCCGCTTATCTCCTCACCCCTCCACCACACAGACGCTTATCTCCTCACCCCTCCACCACAAAAAGCCGCTTATCTCCTCACCCCTCCACCACACAGAGCCGCTTATCTCCTCACTCCTCCACGAAACCCGAGCCGCTTATCTCCCCACCCCTCCACCACACAGCCGCTTATCTCCTCACTCCTCCACCGCAGAGCCCCATCTCTCCTCACCCCTCCACAGCAGAGCCGCCTCAATACTCTGCTACCCACAGAGCCGCCTGCATACTCTGCTACCCACAGAGCCGCCTGCACACTCTGCTACCCACAGAGCCGCCTGCACACTCTGCTACCCACAGAGCCGCCTGCACACTCTGCTACCCACAGAGCCACCTGTACACTCTGCTACCCACAGAGCCGCCTGTACACTCTGCTACCCACACAGCTGCCTCTACACTCTGCTACCCACAGAGCCGCCTGTATACTCTGCTACCCACAGAGCCGCCTGTATACTCTGCTACCCACAGAGCCGCCTGTATACTCTGCTACCCACAGAGCCGCCTCTATGCTCTGCTACCCACAGCCGCCTCTATACTCTGATACCCACTGACCCGCCTGTATACACACAATTCATTTCACCGCGCTCCCGATGCAATTACATCGGGCCTTTTTACTAGTCAATATAATAAATTGGGGATTCACATAGTTCTGCACTGTTCACCAGCCAGGATCTGTACATCAGCCAGGATCTGTACAAGTACAGATAAAGAGCTATAAAATGCATGGGGGTGTAGAAAGATTATACAAGAGGCCAGATTTGGAGAAGGACAGAATGGGAATATTTACATAGATGAGGTAGATAGATACAATACAATAATTAAGGTAAAAATAAAGGTGACCCTGCTCAAAAGAGCTGAAAGTCTGCAACAGGATTAGGGTTACGCAAGGTACAGGGGCTTATTACAGTGATGGTCCAGGCATCTTGAGGAAGTGGGGGCTAGAAATAAAGTTACATGAATGGTCACCAGACATCTGTGTAGAGCTTTTGGGTTTGGTGGAGTTTGAAGAAGAGATTCTGTCCAGAGAGATGGTACTGTATATAGCCTATTCACTAAGGGTGCTTTCACACAGCGTTTTTTTGTGATCCGTGGCTGTCCGTTGTAAAACTGACAGCCACGGATCAGATTTTGGCCCCATGTTATCCTATGGGCACGGATCACATCGGATTTGGCCTTATTGGCATCCGATTTTGGTCGGATCCGATCCTGGCCGATTTTTTGCTGTGCCCAAAATCGCAGCCTGCTGCGATTTTTGGCACAGCGGGTCAGATCGGACCGAATTGGATCCGACCTGATCCGCGCCAAATAACATGGGGCCCTATGGAGCGAGGATCCGAGGAAACAGCTGATGTCTCCTCGGACCCGATGTTAGTGCACTGAGCATGCTCAGTACACTAACACCACTCTGTCCCATGTAATATCACTTCTGCAATGTATATTCATACATTGTAGAAGTGACATCTCCTGAAAATAAAGGGTTAAAAATAAAAAAAACTTCATTCTCACCTCTCCACGATCCAGCGATGCCTCCTGCGCTCTGTGCCTTTAGGACCTGGCCTGACGTCACAGTTGAGTCACATGGCCGGTTACCGCGGTAACCGGTCATGTGACTGTGACATCACGCCAGGTCCTGTTGCTCAGAAGAAGCTGGGAAGCTGGAAGCAGCGCGGGTGTCGCGGAGAGGTGAGAATGAAGTTTTTTTTATTTTTTAAGGTCTGCAAACAGGGGAGCAAAGAGGGGGGAGATAGAGGGGAGACACAGGGGGACAAAGAGGGAAGACACAGGGGAGACACAGGGGGACAAAGAGGGGAGACACAGGGGAGACACAGGGGGACAAAGAGGGGAGACACAGGGGAGACACAGGGGGACAAAGAGGGGAGACACAGGGGGACAAAGAGGGGAGACACAGGGGGACAAAGAGGGGGTGCAAAGAGGGGGGACAAAGGTGACAGGAGGGAGAGAGAAGGGGGACGAGATGACAGGAGGAGCAGGGACAGGATCCAGCTGATGCTGTTAAATATCGGAATCGGATGCCTATTTGGCATCCGATTGCAGACATCAGTTTGGATCCGATGCTGTCCGAGGGGTGCAGCAAAAAGTCTGATCCCCTCGGACAGCATAAAAACGCTGTGTGAAAGCAGCCTAAGGACTTCTATTACAAAGCATGATAGGCCGCCTTAAAAAGATGTGTTTTTAGGGAGCGTGTGAAGCTATGCAAGTTGTGGATAGTCCTGATTTCTTGGGGTAGAGCATTCCAGAGAATTGGTGCAGCTCGGGAGAAGTCTTGGAGCCGGGAGTAGGGAGGATCAAATTAGTGCAGATGTTAGTCGAAGGTCATTTGTAGAACGTAGAGAACGGGTGGGGTGATAGACAGAGATGAGGGAGGAGATGTAGGGAGGTGCTGCACTGTGAAGTACTTTGTGGGTGAGAAGAGAACAAGCAGTTTGAAATGGATCCTGTAGTGTATAGGCAGCCAGTGCAATGACTGGCACAGAGCAGAGGCATCTGAGTAATGATTGGCCAGATGGGTGATCCTGGCTGCTGCATTAAGGATGGACTGGAGAGGGGAAAGTTTAGAGTGGGGGAGGCCAATTAGAAGAGAATTGCAGTAGTCGAGGCGGAAATGGATCAGGGCCACGGTAAGGGTTTTAGTTGTTTCCATGGTTAGAAAGGGGCGAATTCTAGAGATGTTCTTCAGGCGCAAGCGATAAGAGCAGACGAGAGATTGTGGATAGGATGTGAAGGAGAGATTGGTGTCAAACATAACACCCTAACAGCGAGCCTGCTGCCTAGGCGTTATCGTGGTGCCACACACTGAGAAAGATGTCAGATTTAGGGAGGTTAGTGGAGGGCGGGAGCAGAAGTAGTTCAGTTTTGGAAAGGTTAAGTTTCAAATAGGGAGCAGACATGTTGTTGGAAACTGCAGCTAGACAGTCATTGGCGTTCTTTAATACCGCACGGGTAAGGTCAGTGGCAGAAGTGTATAGTTGTGTGCCATCAGCATAAAGATGGTACTGGAAGCCAAATCTGCTGATGGTGTGTCCAATCGGGCCATGTAGAGAGAGGAGAGAAGAGGGCCAAGACTGAGCCCTGACGGACCCCAATAGTGAGAAGAAGAGGAGAAGTGGAGCCAGCAAACGTTACACTGAAAGAGCGGTCGGAAAGATAGGAAGAGAACCAGAAAAGAGCGGTGTCCTTTATGCCTATAGAGTGCAGCATACAGAGTAGGAGATGGTGGTCAACAGTGTCAAAAGCTGCGGAGAGGTCCAGAAGAATAAGCAGAGAGTGGTCACCATTATGTTTTACTGTCAGAAGGTCATTGGTCACTTTGATGAGGGCAGTTTCTGTAGAGTGAAGGGGGCGGAAACCAGACTGTAATGAATTTAGAAGAGAGTGAGCGGAGAGGTAGCGGGTGAGGCGAGCGTAGACCAGGCACTCCAAGACTTTAGATATGAAAGGGAGATTGGAGACTGATCTGTAGTTATTTGTGCAGCATGATTCAAGAGAAAATTTCTTTAATAATGGAGTAATGATAGAATGTTTGAAGGAGGAAGGGAAGATGCCAAAAGAGAGGGAGAGGTTGAAGATGTTGGATAGGTGAGTGGTGACGACCGTAGAGAGAGACTGGAGTAGGTGTGAACGAATGGGGTCAATGGTGCATGTTGTGAGATGAGAGGAAAAGAGGAGCCTGGAGACTTCTTCTTCTGTTACTGGGTCAAATAGGGAGAGTGAGCCGGTGGAAATGTTAGGAAGAGTGGGAGTAGCAGCGCTAGGAGGCTGGGAGCTGATTTCCTGGCGGATGTTGTCTATTTTCTCCATAAAGTAAGAAGCCAGATCATCAGCACAGAGATCAGTGATGGGGTCCTGCACTTTAGGACTGAGGAGAGAGTGAAAGGTGTCAGAGTTTTTTTTGGATTGTTGGATAGTGAGGAGACCAGGGTGGTGAAATAAGTTTGTTTGGCAAGGTAAAGGGCAGAGTCGTAGGTTTTTAGCTTGAATTTATAATGGATAAAGTTTTCTGGTGATTGAGTTTCCCTCCATAGGCACTCCTAGAGCATCACTGGAGGAATCGAGTTTGTTTTGTTTGTTTTATTCTATGTTGGGAGGTTCTGAGGGTGAGGGGCGCAACTTGGTCCAGGGTGCTTCTGAGAGTGTCATTGTAATGATTACTGCCAGATCAGGACAGGAGAATGAAGAGATTTAGGGACAGTGATGAGTGTAGAGAGTCTGTGAATGTATGAAGGTTAATGGCCTGTAGATTTCTGGATTTGTGATATTTAGGGGTGCGCTGGGGTGGGCGAGGGTTGGTGAGCGTGAAGGAGAGAATGTTATGGTCAGAGAGAGGAAGAGGTGCATTATCTATGGAGGAGGTTGAGCAGAGCCGGACAAAGACCAGGTCAATGGTGTTACCATCTTTGTGTGTCTCCAAAGTTGAGAGCTGTGAGAGGCCAAGAGAGGTGGTTAGAGATAGGAGCTGGGATGCAGATGAGGAGATGGGGCTGTTTATGGGAATGTTAAAGTCTCCCAGAATAAGGGTTGGTAGTTCTGAGGACATGAAATGCAGCAGCCGTGCGGAGAAGTGATCAAGGAATTGAGTGACCCCGGGGGGTGGTATACAACTGCTACTCTGAGTGGGCGGGGATGGAATAGCCTAATTGTGTGAACTTCAAAAGAGGGGAATGATAGTGATGGTGCTGCGGAAATGACCTGGAAAGTACATTGTGGGGAGAGGAGTAAGACAACTCCACCACCATGTCTGTTCCCAGGTCTCGGGGAATGAGAGAAATATAAGCCACCATCAGAAATAGCAGAAGGAGAAACTGTGTCTGAATCCTGGATCCAGGTTGCTGTGAGAGCCAGGAGGTTAAGAGAGTTAGTGAGAAAGTGGTTGTGGATGAAGGGAAGCTTGTTGCATACAGACCGTGGATTCCAGAGGGCACAATTAAAAGAGGGAGATAAAGGTGTGCAAGGAATGTTGATAAGGTTAGCATGGTTTCAATGTGTGGTGGGAGAGGGGTTGAAGTTGGAGGAAGATGGACCAGTATTTGGCGAGATATCACCTGACAAGACCAGCAGTAATAAGAGAAAAGGCCAATAATTTTTGTAATTCTGACTTTGTTTCTGATGCCACACCCTGGAACATGGTGGTCTGAGGGTCTGAGATTATTCAGTATGTTGAAGAAGAGTATGGGAGCTGGAGACAGTAGAGGGAAGGAGAGAGGGGCTTATGTGGATGAGGGGTGATGGAGGGGGGATGGGGGCGGTAAAGTTGAAAGGCAAAGGCACATAGAACAATAGCCATTGAAGTAAAGGACATGGTATGAAGGGAAAAAAAAGAATAGTGATTGAGAGTATATACTGATTATTCTGAGATGGTAACTTTTCAAATGTATTCGTTTTAATTAAATTACATAGCATTATATTGGGATTAGACTCACCCTTCTCCCTATCGGTAGGAGAACACCTGCAGACATGTACTTGTCTACTTTTTGCTATTTTTTTTTTTGCTTATAATTCAATAAAACTCTGTTTTTAATTGGAATGTACCGTATGTGCATCCTTATTTTGACCATCTGGTTAGATTGGTTACTATGGACAACATTAGAAACACCAATCACAGTGCAGCTTTAATTTTTAACACAGTTCATTATTTGCTATTTGAGAGTTTGGATAAATGAAGCCTTTGTTTCTTTTTTTCTGCTGTTTTGACAACTTGTAGAAATTACCTTTCCCTATAATATACCACCACCTACATGAACACACTTTTTAAGGTATGTGCATACGATCCGAAGGCACTACGTGTTGGACGTTTTCCCTCCAGACCGGAAGCCGCTGGTGACGGCAGAAAGAACTCAGCCGCCCTGTGCCCACCATCTTCGTTTGGTGCAGGGCGGCTTCTCCCTGCATTCACCCGCTGGGGCTCGCATCCGACTCTTAAGCATTGAAGTAACATGCAAGCTGCACTGCAGGAGAAATAATGCTGCTAAGGGGAGAAGCATAGTGAGAATGGGATTTTGATAAATCCTATCCACTATGCTGCTACTATACAATGCAGCGTTTTGGATGCAGTGGTAAGACAGTACTATTCCGGATCGTGTGCATACACCCTTAAAGCGAACCTGTCACCCCCCCCAGACATGAAAAGCTGAGCTCCCCACCTTCTGCAGCACTAAGGCTGCACTCAGACAAGGTTTATATTGCATTTAGCATAACTATATTCACTGAAATATGCACTTATATAATATGAGGCAGTTACCAGGACCGAAGACCGGGAGGCGGGGTTTCCAGTGTCTGTGTGCCGCCCCCGTGCTGTTCATCATCCCTCTGTGTCGGGGATGGTGCGATTCCTCCACCCCCTCCTCGCTCTAACGGGCGCCTGCGCTTTGCTTTAGGTTGCCGGGCATGCGCAGTGCGCGCTGCCCGACAGCGTCCTGGTCCCCTCGCACCTGCTCAGTCCGCCGACCCCGCAGTGGATTATTCATTATCCACACTGCGGGGCGGCAAAACGGCGCCTGCGCATTTGCTGTGCTGCGGGCGGCACCTCTGACTGCCTCTCTCCTCCCACTCAAAGCCGACTGTCAAACTAGAAAACCGGCACCGAGGAGAGAGGCAGGAAGAACAGGAGGAGCCACACACTATGCCTGCTGGAAATGGGGAGAAAGACAAACGTAACTTTACCCTTCCTCACACACAATCCCTCTATCTATATCTATCATTTCTATCTTTCATTCTATCTTTCATTCTATCTATCTTTCCATCTATCTCTCTATCTATCTATCCCTCTATTTATCCCTCTTTCTATCTATCTATCCCTCTATTTATCCCTCTATCTATCTATTTCTCTTTCTTTATATCCATTCTTCTATCCCATCTATCTTTCTATCTCTCTATTTATCTTTCTGTCTGTCTATCCCTCTATCTGTCTATCCCTCTATCTGTCTGTCCATCCATCTATCCCTCTATCAATCTATCTATCCCTTCATACATCCATCCATCTATCCCTCTATCTATCTATCCCTTCATCCATCCATCCCTCTATCTATCTCTATCTGTCCATCCATCTATCTCTTAATCTATCTATCTATTATCTATCCATCTATCCATCTATCCCTCTATCAATCTATCCCTCTATCAATCTATCCCTCTATCAATCTATCCCTCTATCAATCTATCCCATCTATCTGTCCATCTCAATCTATCCCTCTCTATCTATCCCTCTCTATCTATCCCTCTATCTATCCATCCATCTTTCCATCTGTCTATCTATCCATCTATCTATCTGTCTATCCCTCTGTCTATCCCTCTATCTGTCTATCCCTCTATCTGTCTATCCCTCTATCTGTCTATCCCTCTATCTATCTATCCCTTCATCCATCCATCCATCCATCCCTCTATCTATCTCTATCTGTCCATCCATCTATCTCTTAATCTATCTATCTATTATCTATCCATCTATCCCTCTATCAATCTATCCCTCTATCAATCTATCAATCTATCCCTCTATCAATCTATCCCATCTATCTGTCCATCTCAATCTATCCCTCTCTATCTATCCCTCTCTATCTATCCCTCTCTATCTATCCCTCTATCTATCCATCCATCTTTCCATCTGTCTATCTATCCATCTATCTATCTGTCTATCCCTCTGTCTATCCCTCTATCTGTCTATCCCTCTATCTGTCTATCCCTCTATCTGTCTATCCCTCTATCTGTCTATCCCTCTGTCTATCCCTCTGTCTATCCCTCTGTCTATCCCTCTGTCTATCCCTCTATCTGTCTATCCATCCATCTATCCCTCTATCAATCTATCTATCCCTTCATCCATCCATCCATCTATCCCTCTCTTTCTATTTCTCTATCTATCTATCCATCTATCTATCTATCCCTTCATCCATCCATCCCTCTATCTCTATCTGTCCATCCATCTATCTCTTAATCTATCTATCTGTCTATCTATCTATTATCTATCCCTCTATCCATCTATCCCTCTATCCATCTATCCCTCTATCCATCTATCCCTCTATCCATCTATCCCATCTATCTGTCCATCTCAATCTATCCCTCTCTATCTATCCCTCTCTATCTATCCCTCTCTATCTATCCCTCTCTATCTATCCCTCTCTATCTATCCATCCATCTTTCCATCTATCTATCCCTCTATCTTTCTATCTCTATCTCTCTGTCTCTCTATCTGTCTATCCCTCTATATCTATCCCTCTATGTCTATCCCTCTATCTGTCTATCCCTCTGTCTATCCCTCTGTCTGTCCATCCATCTATCCCTCTATCTATCACTCTATCCCTTCATCCATCCATCCATCTATCCCTCTCTTTCTATCTATTTCTCTATCTATCTATCTATTATCTATCCATTTATCCCTCTATCCATCTATCCCTCTATCCATCTATCCCTCTATCCATCTATCCATCTATCAATCTATCCCTCTCTATCTATCCCTCTCTATCTATCCCTCTCTATCTATCCCTCTAGCAGAGCGAGTCTGGCTGACAGCAGGGTTCAGCTCAGGTCATAATGACCTGAGCTGAACCCTGACTGTTTAGTCAGTTCTCAGCTCTGCTACATCCCTGTGTGTCTATGCACAGGGATGTAACAGAGCTGAGATTGCGTTTTGGACTACGTCGGACGGAAGAGGATTTTTTAAATAAAGATGGAGTCCCTAATTGTCTTCTGTTTTATTTCTAATAAAATTATTTTTCTCTGTGTTGTGTTTTTTTTTTTATATTGATTACTGGAAATTCATGGCGGTCATGTCTAATATTGGCGTGACCGCCATAAATTTCGGGCTTAGGGCCAGCTAATAATACAAAGCTGGCCCTAACCCCTTTATTACCCAGTGAGCCACCCGCCACCAGGGCCACTGGAAGAGCGGGGTTCAGCGCCAGAAGATGGCGCTTCAATGAACGCGCCATCTTCTGGGGCGGCTGCGGGCTGCAATTTGCAGCGGGGGGTGCCCAGAAAGCTTGGGCCTCCCTGCGCTGCAGATTCCAGCCCCCAGCTGCTTAGCTGTACCTGGCTGGACATAGAAATTGCGCGGAGCCCCAGGCATTTTTTTTTAATTATTTCATGAAATTCATGAAATAATAAAAAAAGGGGGCTCACCTATATTCTTGTGTCCGGCCAGGTACAAATAGGCACCTGGGGGTTGGGGGCAGCCCGTTGCTGCCTGCTGGATCCGGCTGGTTACAGAAATACGGCGAAGCCCACGTCATTTTTTTTTCTGAAAAATCAATAAAACAATATAAATAAAAGGGACTGCATCTTTATTAACCCTGGACCATGGTCGAGGGGTTAATAAAGATGCAGTCCCTTTTTAAGGTTTTATTGATTTTTCAGAAAAAAAAATGACGTTGGCTTCGCCGTATTTCTGTAACCAGCCGGATCCAGCAGGCAGCAACGGGCTGCCCCCAACCCCCAGGTGCCTATTTGTACCTAACTGGACACAAGAATATAGGCGAGCCCCCTTTTTTTATTATTTCATGAATTTCATGAAATAATTAAAAAAAAATGCCTGGGGCTCCGGCAAATTTCTATGTCCAGCCAGGTACAGCTAAGCAGCTGGGGGCTGGAATCTGCAGCGCAGGGAGACCCAAGCTTTCTGGGCACCCCCCCTGCAAATTGCAGCCCGCAGCCGCCCCAGAAGATGGCGCGTTCATTGAAGCGCCATCTTCTGGCGCTGAACCCCGCTCTTCCATTGGCCCTGGTGGCGGGTGGCTCACTGGGTAATAAAGGGGTTAGGGCCAGCTTTGTATTATTAGCTGGCCCTAAGCCCGAAATTTATGGCGGTCACGCCAATATTAGACATGACCGCCATGAATTTCCAGTAATCAATATAAAAAAAAAACACAACACAGAGAAAAATAATTTTATTAGAAATAAAACAGAAGACAATTAGGGACTCCATCTTTATTTAAAAAATCCTCTTCTGTCCGACGTAGTCCAAAACGCAATCTCAGCTCTGTTACATCCCTGTGCATAGACACACAGGGATGTAGCAGAGCTGAGAACTGACTAAACAGTCAGGGTTCAGCTCAGGTCATTATGACCTGAGCTGAACCCTGCTGTCAGCCAGACTCGCTCTGCTAGAGGGATAGATAGAGAGGGATAGATAGAGAGGGATAGATTGATAGATGGATAGAGGGATAGATGGATAGAGGGATAGATGGATAGAGGGATAAATGGATAGAGAAATAGATAGAAAGAGAGGGATAGATGGATGGATGGATGAAGGGATAGAGTGATAGATAGAGGGATAGATGGATGGACAGACAGAGGGATAGACAGAGGGATAGACAGATAGAGGGATAGACATAGAGGGATAGATATAGAGGGATAGACAGATAGAGATAGATAGAAAGATAGAGGGATAGATAGATGGAAAGATGGATGGATAGATAGAGAGGGATAGATAGAGAGGGATAGATAGAGAGGGATAGATAGAGAGGGATAGATAGAGAGGGATAGATTGAGATGGACAGATAGATGGGATAGATGGATAGAGGGATAGATGGATAGAGGGATAGATGGATAGAGGGATAGAGGGATAGATGGATAGAGGGATAGATGGATAGATAATAGATAGACAGATAGATAGATTAAGAGAGATGGATGGACAGATAGAGATAGAGGGATGGATGGATGGATGAAGGGATAGATAGATGGATAGATAGATAGAGAAATAGAAAGAGAGGGATAGATGGATGGATGGATGAAGGGATAGATAGATTGATAGAGGGATAGATGGATGGATAGACAGATAGAGGGATAGACAGAGGGATAGACAGAGGGATAGACAGATAGAGGGATAGACAGATAGAGGGATAGACAGAGGGATAGACAGATAGATAGATGGATAGATAGACAGATGGAAAGATGGAGGGATAGATAGAGAGGGATAGATAGAAAGGGATAGATAGAGAGGGATAGATAGAGAGGGATAGATTGAGATGGACAGATAGATGGGATAGATTGATAGAGGGATAGATTGATAGAGGGATAGATTGATAGAGGGATAGATGGATAGATAATAGATAGATAGATTAAGAGATAGATGGATGGACAGATAGAGATAGATAGAGGGATGGATGGATGGATGGATGAAGGGATAGATAGATAGAGGGATAGATGGATGGATGTATGAAGGGATAGATAGATTGATAGAGGGATAGATTGAGATGGACAGATAGATGGGATAGATGGATAGAGGGATAGATGGATAGAGGGATAGATGGATAGAGGGATAGATGGATAGAGGGATAGATGGATAGATAATAGATAGACAGATAGATAGATTAAGAGATAGATGGATGGACAGATAGAGATAGAGGGATGGATGGATGGATGAAGGGATAGATAGATGGATAGATAGATAGATAGAGAAATAGAAAGAGAGGGATAGATGGATGGATGGATGAAGGGATAGATAGATTGATAGAGGGATAGACAGAGGGATAGACAGATAGAGGGATAGACAGACAGAAAGATAAATAGAGAGATAGAAAGATAGATGGATAGAAGAATGGATATAAAGAAAGAGAAATAGATAGATAGAGGGATAAATAGAGGGATAGATAGATAGAAAGAGGGATAAATAGAGGGATAGATAGAGAGATAGATGGAAAGATAAATAGAATGAAAGATAGAATGAAAGATAGAAATGATAGATATAGATAGAGGGATTGTGTGTGAGGAAGGGTAAAGTTACGTTTGTCTTTCTCCCCATTTCCAGCAGGCATAGTGTGTGGCTCCTCCTGTTCTTCCTGCCTCTCTCCTCGGTGCCGGTTTTCTAGTTTGACAGTCGGCTTTGAGTGGGAGGAGAGAGGCAGTCAGAGGTGCCGCCCGCAGCACAGCAAATGCGCAGGCGCCGTTTTGCCGCCCCGCAGTGTGGATAATGAATAATCCACTGCGGGGTCGGCGGACTGAGCAGGTGCGAGGGGACCAGGACGCTGTCGGGCAGCGCGCACTGCGCATGCCCGGCAACCTAAAGCAAAGCGCAGGCGCCCGTTAGAGCGAGGAGGGGTGGAGGAATCGCACCATCCCCGACACAGAGGGATGATGAACAGCACGGGGGCGGCACACAGACACTGGAAACCCCGCCTCCCGGTCTTCGGTCCTGGTAACTGCCTCATATTATATAAGTGCATATTTCAGTGAATATAGTTATGCTAAATGCAATATAAACCTTGTCTGAGTGCAGCCTTAGTGCTGCAGAAGGTGGGGAGCTCAGCTTTTCATGTCTGGGGGGGGTGACAGGTTCGCTTTAAATTTAGTAGTTTTGGGGTTCAGTAACATCAACATTGTTTGTTTCTGCTTCACAAACTTTGGCCTATCAATGCTGACTAGGCTTAAATACAATATTAAAATCATACATAAATTCTTTTCATTAGGTTCCTTTGATTTTACTTACCGTAATAATTTAGCCTTGATCTCCGCAAGCTAGACATTTTTGTTCGCATTCTTTGGTCTTTGGTAGCAGCTTACACTTATTGAACAAAGCCTTTCATTGTATATGTATTAATAATGTTGTTGAGGTCGACTCTGGAAGGAATTTAGACATACTATATGCTTATGTGAAATACTTAATTATTTTAAATAGGGTTAGAGCACTTCAGAATATTTTTACAAAAGGCATCTTGTTAGGCGTTGTATGTGCTTCTGGTTCACTGTCTAGCCTTATGAGATGGGAGTTCTGCTTACCAGACACTTTCTTAGTAATTGTTGCTCAAAGCTTCACTTGTTTATGTTTAAATGTCTCATTTAACACATCAATATGACTCTGCAAATCCATAGATGACTCACGTGTTTGCTGAATTGGGTAATTCATATAGAGACACATTGCACATAACTCATTACAAAGGTAATGCTTGTTTAAGGTAAATCATTCTATAAGCAACAAACTGAACAAATTGTGCATAAGTTCATGCGAGCACATGATAATTGTCAAGATATACAAAACTGTCCAATTTTCATCCAGAAAATAAACCTGTAGATTTTTTTTTTAAAGTTGTCTGTTTTTTGTTGTTTTTTTTTTGCATGGACTGCGCTCATTTGGATAGTATGGGGTTGTGTAAATGTAACCGGAGGATTTTTATATTAATGCTACTATGGTTTGGTTAGGCACCAATATCAGCTCGGCAATTCACCTTACTAAGTGCTGATTTACTATATACAATGCGTTGGGCGGTCATTTTTTAGCCTGTGTAGACATGACTATGAACTATGATGGCGACAGAATGATCATTAATAAGGCATATTATTGGCAGCACAAACCCCTGTGTACATGTAGCAATGTGTCTTGACAAATGAATATGTGGCACCCCACTGGTCGGGATACCACATAGGGGTACTGCAACCATAAAAAACAGTGTGGTACTTCTGTGACTAGGGGATTGGGATGTCACATAAGGGACCCTCAATTTACCCATCCACACACCTTAGTGCATGCAGGACGTGGGTGAACCCATTTCCAGGGAGTCCCAGTCTCGGTGGGAGGAGCTAGGTGGGTTAGTGGAAGAGATGGAAAACAGTTAGAGAAAAGATGAGGAGAGCTCCTGTGGGGAGCGTAGAGTACAGGCCGGTGGAGGAGCTGTCGAGAAAGAGAAAGGGACCCTAGGGGCACCAGGTGTTGCAGTGCACCAGAATCCGGACCCGGTACGTCTACCGACTAGAGGGGTTCAGTCCCGGAATGGAGGACCGGATCCGAGAGCAGTGCGGGTGTTCATCCCCGAGTTGCTAAACCGGAGGCACGAGCTTCTGTAGGAAGTCGTGGCCGACACCCGGCGTAATCCCCAAAAGGCCGTAGGTTCCGGAGGACCGTGAGAGAAACCCTCCAGAGAGGGTCCGTGGGAGCTGGACGAGGGTGCTGCGCGTGGGAGCGCTGCTGAGAATTAGGAGAGAGAGCGCGGTGAGGGACAAGAGAAATGAAACGGCAGGCACACCATTGACTGTCCCAAATGGGACATCCCGGTCCCTTGGTGACTACCCAGACCAGCGAGACCTGAAAGACTTTGTCATCTGTAATTGTCTGAAGTGTTACCAGTAAACCCGTGCAGAGATCAAGACTGTGTGACTTACTTTATTTGCCTGCGCCTGAAGAGCTGCATGCTTGTTTCCTTGTTAAGACTGTGACAGAGCCGCTGGATGAGCTATTTCCCAGTGTAAGTCCCGATTCACCACAACTGCCCAGGGGTCCCCAATCCACCTACGGGGAGCGTTACCAACTAGCTGCCTCATCATCACCCCGGATGTCTGCAAACAGCGCCGGTAATCTTACTGGGAACTGGTGGTGGCGTCACGAGACATTTTCCCTTTTATTAAACAAATTCACCTTTTTAAAAAAACGGTCTCAGGGCACGGAACTGGGCACTACCCGCCCTTGACAACCCCCAATCCAAGAACTGCAAGCCCGGGACCGAGTACCCCAAGGCCCTGGGGCGGGACAAATATTTTGCTCACTAGTCAGGTGATCTCCTGGATGTTCCTACAAATGCTTGTTGATTATTCACTCATTAAATTGCACGTAAGTGTGTGTAGATAACACCTTAAAGGGGTTGTCCACTACTACTACTATTAGGACAACCCATTCTGATTCCACATGTCTTCCCCAGATAAAATAATAAAGCCTGTACTCACCTCCTGCGCTGCTGTCAGTACTCATGGCTCCAGGGCTCATTGTGACGTCACATGAGCCCCATGTCCAATGACTGCCGACTTCTATCTCCCCACCTTTGAACACATTTGTAATTAATAGGAACTGAGCGGTAACGGTAGCGTCACTTCCTGTTGATTAAATAATTTGGGACGAAAGTGGGGAGAAGCTGGCGGTGATTGGATGTGGTGCTCGTGTGATGTTACAATGTCACGTGAGCCTTGAACCACGCCTACCGTCACTGCTGGAACGGCACCAGCACAGGAGGTGAGTACAGGATATTTTTAATTATCTGGGGAGATATTGAGAATCACAAGGTGTTGTCCTAGTAGTGGACAATCCCTTTAATAGACCACCCACCTAACCTGTGGTGTGGACTTGGATGGAAGCTACATTTGGAAATCATTCCACAATTACATTACTTCACTGATGCATTGATATTAGTTGCTGACAAGAGATTCACTATGTAGTATAGATGGGATTTATTTATTTTTTTTCCCAATTATGTTGTTCACAAAAAAGTTTACTTATTCACAGAATATAATGGAATTTTAGATAAGATTTTTAACATTTTTTCTTTCTTGTTGGCACTGAGGAATTGTCTTAGATATGGTCTACGCCACATACAATATATGCTTATACATGTGATAAACATAAAATGTCAATGAAAAAGGGAATTTTTTATGAAAGCACTTAGCTATAGTAAAATATAACTTTAAAAATTTAAATACAAAATTATTAATCTCACAGTCTATAAAATAACAATTCATTAATATATTTTATACATAATTTTAAATATTTATTTCTTTTTAAGGTGCTGGCGAGAATCTAGAAAACACGATGACCGCTTTCCATCAGTGAGTATACTACATTTCTGGAATCATAATATAATGTTGTAAAACGTCTGAAAAACTACATTAAAGTATGTTATGTTAACACAAAATAAAGGTCATTTTACTGTAAGATTTGTCAAAGTTAGCAAGAAAGTGCGAGAAGAAAAGTTTCAAGTGAAAAATTCCAAAGTGCGGTGTCATGATGAAAGACGCTCTACACAACAATATACTGTATACTATATGGGAGACAAATGTTCTCATGCCAAGAGTCTTGACTGGACAGAATGAGAAGGCTACAGTCCGCCTTTGCTGATTGGCTGCTGCAGTTATGTGACACCCCCTGATGAATGTTTGTTTCGCCATTTTCTAAAACTCACCACTTTTTATTTTTCCATTGTTTTTGGGGGCTTTTTTTGTGCCCTGATCTGATGGATTTATTTATACTACTTGGTGATATATATGACATATTGATTGTTTTACATTGCATTATTGAGAAAATGTGCATTGATCCAAAAATTTTAGTTCTCATTTTTTTCTCTTTTAAGTGCTAAACATATTGATTTAGCAATTTTATATTTTCTTATATCCGGCTTTTTCCAACATGACAGTGAAAAAATATGTTTATATTTTTATTTCTTTATTTTTGAGGGTGAGAAGGAAGGATCATTTTAAAATTGTCCATACTTTTATGTTTTTAATCCTCCTCCAACATATAACGTAACCATATATACAGTAATATTTTGTAATGACTTCCTGCAAATGGATGTACTGGTACATTATAAGGGAAAATGATCACCGTGTCAGACATGGAAAAATGGATGTTCTGGTACATTATAAGGGAAAATGACCACTGTGTCAAAAGACATGGAAAAATGGATGCTGTTGTCGACAGCAGGCTATCTTCCCTCATTGACTAGTGGGGCATCGCCTCATCTATCACAGTGACTGGTCAATTATGACCATCAAATTGCCGCAATTTTACATTTAAAAGCCCTATTGTGGTGCTGGAAGGCACTTAACCAAGACGGTGATTAGTGCTACTAGTCATCAATCCCAGCACAAGCTACAGCCCACCCACCTTCCCGTAGCATTTCGCCGATAGCCATAAATAGTCGCGATAATGTGACCCTCCAGTGAGATACCGGTGGCCCCAAATTATCTGCCGGTCACCACTCGGCCTACCTCCATTCTATTCAGATATGCAGTGTTTTTGTACCCTGGTCCTCGTATTTTTACTTTAGTGGCCGCAATGCTCTGATCGGTATTGCACTGCAGTCATCAGTCCGTGCTAAAACTGTTCCGCAGGATTTTTTTCTCCTTTTTTTCTAAACAATGTAAAAAATGTAAGCAAAACATATAAATGTGTTGATTTAAGGTACCTTTACACGCCACCACAGGGAGGAAGAAACCGCCAGGCATCGGACACAATTGTGCCTGTTGCCATGAAATCACTACGAAATGGTGGTGTGTAAATCAGGAAATTCCTTCCTGTGCCCTGCAGTTCCTTCGGATACCTGTTTCTGAGCCGTGCTCAAAAACAGGAAGGAACATTTCCTATGGTGGCAGCGTGTAATCGGGGCACAGGCATGGTATTTGCATGGCCTAGTGAACTCCCAGGGGCGTGCCACAGTGTCATGGTTACCACGCCCCATCAGCTATCATTGGTGGGGGCTACTGTGTAACCATTGGCTGTCCCTGCACAGGGCGCCATATTCAACGAGCTGACCAGTCATTTGCAATAGCGTCATGTATTAGCCAGCCATCCTGTGCAGGCTGGCCAATCATGATGCTATTGCATTGTCCAATAACCGTACGAGCGCTATGTAATACACAGCTCTGTCACGCCTATGAACTTACGGCGCACAATATGTACGCCCATATTCCTTTGTGGTAGCAGCGTGTAAACCAGGGAAGGTACTCCACAGGAGGTAACCCGCGGCACCCGTCGGCACTTCCGGGGAACAACAATACTTTCAGTGGAGCACTTTGTGGCAGCGTGTATATGTGGCATCGAGAACTGGTATCCACCGTTAAAAACGCCCACGTGCGGTGGCTACCGGTTGCTGCACTCTGTGGCGGCGTGTAAAGGTACCCTTAGGGACACCATAATCTGTAGAAAAAAATTGCTGTAGTTATTCATTTATAACAGTTTTTTTTTTTAACTAATGCATAGAATTACAATTTGCGTGCTCAGTAAGTGTGTTTACTGACACTCGCCGTGTAAAACTAATTCAGTGTGGCCTCAGAATTTTAGCGGAAAATTACTGTAGGATTTTTTTATCAAATATTTTTTTTGCTAATATATATATGTATATATACACATATACATATATATAGATAGATAATAGATACATCCGCTCCACCAGACTCAAATGCATTAAAAATAATGGTTGGTGGCCACTTATGCTGCTATTATCTATTCCCCATTTCCTCAAGTTGACTATACCATCATTGTAAATAAGCCCCTGTACGATTGTAAGCTCTTAAGAGCTTACAATCGTAAGTTGTCATTATTATGCTTTAAGTATTTAAGTACTGTATTTTCTGATAACTGTTACTTATGATTGTTTGAACATGAACCTCTGAATTGTGAAGCGTTGCAGAATATGTTGGTGCTATATACATAAAGATTATATATATACCGTATATATATTTTGGTATGCAAACATGGTGTGTGTTATATGGAAAGAAATCCTGTTGGGAGCAAAAAACAGACAAATCTCGACGCCCTAAGGGCCCCTTTACACGCGGCTACATTTCTTGGGTGGCTACAGGTAACTTACTGGTTGCAGTGAAATCATGGAGACAAGGTTCTATCTTGTTGCTGTGTACAAATGGAATAATCTCTCCATGATTTCACTGCAGCCAGTAAGTTACCTGGTGACAAGCTACAAATGTAGCCGTGTGTAAAGGGGCCCTAAGTGTGTAAACACAATGTTACAGTCTTTGGTGGGTGCACAATTTTATGCACTCACCTGATATAAGACAAAGATATAAACAATACGGGCTTAAAGTTCATACTCTCAGCTTTAATTTGAGAGTGTGTACATTCTAATTGGAGTAAGGCTGGTTTCACATTTGCGGACCCCTCCGCAGCGTTCTGCGGAGGGCATCCGCAATGTGACCGCAGCGGCCGCGAGCTCCTATCTTTATAATGGGAGCGCACAGTGCTGCGCTTGACCGCGCATGACCGTGCGCACCCATTCACTCCCATATGTGATATGTGCGCAGGCGGATGCGTGCGCACAAATCACACAGTCTCGTCCGCACCAGGGACGCGACATGTTGCATTCCTGGTGCGGACGAGACTGTGTGATTTGTGCGCAGGCATCCGCCTGAGCACATATCACATATGGGAGTGAATGGGTGCGCACGGTCATGCGCGGTCAAGCACAGCACCGTGCGCTCCCATTATAAAGATAGGAGCTCGCGGCCGCTGCGGTCACATTGCGGATCCCCTCCGCAGAACGCTGCGGAGGGGTCCGCAAATGTGAACCCAGCCTAAGGGTTTTTGAATTACAGCTCTTTAATATGTAGCTGCCTCTTTTTCAAGGTGCTACAGGTAATTGGGCAATTATGTCAAACGTTTTTTTAATGGGCTGCATGGGCTATTCCCTTATTAATACATCATCAATTAAGCAGGTAAAAGGTCTGGAGCTGATTCCAGGTTTGGCATTTGCATTTGAAAGCTGTTGTGAACCCATAACATGCAGGCAGAGGAGCTCTTGATGGAAGAGAAACAGACCATTGTTAAACTGAAAAAAAGAAGAAATCCATCATAGAGATATCAGTAATGTTATGAATGGCCAAATCAACAGTTTGGTACATTAATTAAAAAGATAAAAGAGAGCACTGGTGAGTTTGGGAACTTAAAAGGGACTGGACGACCACGGAAGACAACAATGGTGGACCATCGCAGAATCCTTTACATGGTGAAGAACAATTCCTTCACAACATTCACCTAAGTGAAGAACATTCTCCATGAAGTAGGTATGATGTGACTGAAGATAGAAGCAGCCAGTTGAATTCTGAAGTGTACAGGGTGATACTGTCTGCTCAGATTCAACCAAATGCAGCAAGATTGGATTGGACGGCGCTTCATAGTACAGATGGACAATGACCCAAAACATTCTGCGAATCAACCTAGAAGTTTTTTTACCAAGTCAAAGCAATGACTGAGTCAATCACTAAATCTCAACCCTGTTGAGCTGCATGTCACATGCTTAATACAAAAGGAAGGCTTTGAACAACAATGGTTGCAATTCTTAAATGTTTCATGGGATATTTTTAAATATATAATTATAATAGATATAATTAAAGAGTGTTATAATCATATATATATAACTAAATTATATCATTATATATATATATATATAATTATATGTGTGTGTGAACATAGGTATATATGAACATATTTATGTGTATATATATATATATAATATTATGTGTGTGTGTGTGTATATACAGTATCTACTCATACTGTATATATTAAGTAAGTATATACTGGTATATATTTATCTTATATGTGTGTATGATTTTTGTAGTTTTTTTAATTTTTCACTTTTTCATATTTTTTTCTCTCCCCTAGTAGTTGGGAAAATTGTAACATATATCATTATATTTTAATTAATTGTGCGTATAATTTTTGTAGTTTTTTTTCACTTTTTCATATTTTTTTCTCTCCCTTAGCAGTTGGGGAAATTGTAACATATATCATTATGTTTTAATTATTTATTTTTTCACATCCTTATTCCCCTTTTCTTTCCCTCATTTCTATCTATAGCAAAAATAACAGGTGCTCACATTGTGTTTTGTGGAAGTATAGTTAATCGGACATTTTTGGCTAATCCATCAAATACGTTTACTTGTTCAGTTTTGTTTCAGCTGATTATTGGAATTTTGTACCTTGTAGGAACATTGTAAAAATACATTTTCCATCCTTGGGGTTGGGTAAGATATGCCTGAAACCATTGTTGATAATCTCTTCTATTTTGGTAGTTATTACATAATAATAGCACATGCTTGAGGGGAGTTGTCAGCATTAAACTCTAGGGATGGTACTGTTTCTGAGTTTGACATGAAAGAGGCATGTTTTGGGTTAAGAATTATATGTTCCTGAGAGTTGCCCACCCTCCTTGTCTTTCTAATTAGCAGAGTGGCATGATATTAGAGCTTAATGGTGTCCTAGAGCCGCCAATCAGTGGTAAGAGATGCGTAAAGTGCTGCAGGCTTTCTGATTCCCAACTCCACTGATTACACGTCTCTCTATCATCAAGTTTATATTAATAAAAGAGCAGAGAAAGCCTTAGGATAGATCGTATTACAGATATTTTGTAAGAAAAAGAGTCCCTAGGTGCCTTAGAACATGTATTTCTTTCCTGAACCATGCTACAGAATCTATCTTCTTCTGTTTAATCCAGTGCAAATAAACCAGAACGGTATTTTATAGAAAGTGTATCTACATAACTTACACCAGGGATCAACCCCAGTGCTATCAGCCACTTGATGAAGTGTTTAGAACCACATAATATCTGAATTGCCACCCCATTTAATAATGTTGAGTTTCTCCCCACATAATATCTGAATTGCCACCCCATTTAATAATGTTGAGTTTCTCCCCACATAATATCTGAATTGCCACCCCATATAATAATGTTGAGTTTCTCCCCACATAATATCTGAATTGCGCCCCCCATTTTAATCAGGGCTGTAGAGTCGGAGTTAGTGTCCATTTTGGGTGGAGCTGGAGTCGGAGCCAGATTTGGGGAAATTGAGTAGTCACTGTTGGATGTTTGGCTTACTGACTTCATAGCTAGCCATGGTTGTGGAGTCGGAATCGTGGAATCAGAGTTGGAGTCTGAGTCCATATTGATGGAGTCGGAGTCAGATTAAGGGTATGTGCACATCAGTCGTTTCTGCATCTGTGCAGAACGACCGGGAACCGGTGGAGATTAGCAGAACTGAGTTTTCTTCACTCACTAGTGTCCCTGGTTTTGTTAGCGTTTTGCTAACGATTTGCGATTGGGTTACTAGCGGTCGCACAGCGTGTTCTTGGCGATTTCCCCGGCGTGTTCCTTAGCGTTTTCCAGACTGGTCTTTGCTGCACTTGTTCAGCTAGACCCGCTGGAAAAACGCTGAAAAGAAGTCGCTTGCTCTATCTTTGACAACCGGTCGGAAACCGGTGAATAAACTGAAATCGTCAAGACAAAAAAACGTTGTAATGTACACAGCGTTTTCTAAACTCCATGGACTAGCATGTTAATCCAACCGGTGGGTAGGATTAACATAAATTAACATAAAACTCAGCGGAAACCGCCGACGGAAACCGGTCAAAACCAGCCCACAAAACGACTGATGTGCACATACCCTTAGGGTAATTGAAGAGTCGGAGTTCAATGTATGGCTTTCTGACTCCACAGCCATCATTTTAATGATTATTGCATAATGGCTTTTTTGAGGGGGGGGAATAGTGTTGACTACATATCACAAAACAGGAAAAAATATTTTTGCCTATGAATATGAGGTGAAGATGGTAAAATGTTTTTTTATTATCAAATGCAATGTCCGTTCTGGACTTGGCCTCTTGTAAATAAAACTTCCATTTCTTCCACGAATGAGCAACAGACTGTTAGAGAATACGAGTAGAAATGTATCAGACATAGAGGATACAGAGTTGACCTTATGTGGGTTCTGGTGCTTCTTGGTGCATAAAAGCAACCCAGATGTCACGCCAGATAATGGCTCTCAAAGAGGCTCGATATCACTCAGTTTTATGCTGGTTCAGAATTTATTATATTAGGACAGGTTCACCAACTATGCAACATGTCCCTAGGGTCAGACTCTAAAGCAAAGAGCAGGGTCTCAAGGTTTAATTGTGTTTCTACTAACCTTTAATTAGTCTCAAGGGTTCCTTTGGACCTCAGGTGATTTTGTCTTCGCCATATTTTCACACAAGGAATGGAAGAGAGGCAACTGTCAGTTTCATTGCTTTCTAGCTCAGATGACCCTCCCTCCTCGGTGCATCACGATATGCAGTGTCAACTACACGTGCCACAGCGAGGTGCTTGTGACTAATAGTATACGTCTTTTGTGGCGGATGGAGGATTTCTAATAAAAGGACTTTCCACAAGCAGGGTCCCTGGCCTTAATTAGAGCGCCCTACAGGAGACCGTGCTTTTGAATTCACAGTATACGTCTTTTGGCACCACTAGCTCAAAGTTTAAGGGGCAGTCCACTAGTATGATGTTGATGACTAAGGGTGCCTTCACATTTGCGTATGGGAAGGCAGCGTATTGCTGCGTTCCCATACGCAGTCAAACGCATGCGCACTGCGTTCCTATGTTTAACATAGGAACGCATAGTGCCTGCGTTTGCTGCGTTCGGGTGCGGATGCGGACGATATCCGCTCCTTCCGGTGTCCAGCATCCGCACCCGGGACGCAGCATGTTGCATTTTTTTGTGCGCTCGGTGAGCTTGGACAATCAGCAAGCGTCCCCAAGCGCACAAAACATGCATTGTCTTCAATGGGTCCACAGTGTTCAGCGCTTGACAGCGCGGGAGAACGCTGCGGACCCATTGAAAAATCTCCCGGTGGCCGCCGGTGATGTCACAGGAGCTCACCGACGGCCACCGGGAGATCAGCTGAGCCACTGCTGTCCTCCTCCTCCCTCGCCTGTAATGTGCTAGCGATGTCGGCTGGGAGAACAGCTGATGTGATAGCTGTTTGAATCTTCCCGCGCCGACATCTCCTCTCAGTGTCGGCTCGGGAAGATTCAAACAGCTGTCAAATCAGCTGTTCTCCCCGCCGACATGTCCCGGTGCTTACCGGCGGCGGGGAGGAGGAGATCTCCGGCGCTGAACTCCTCCTCTGGCCCGCCCCCGGACAGCGCCGATTGGCTGCCGGGCTCCCTAGTGATGCGTCCGCAGGCGGACATTATCAGCTGCGGACACATAATTTCAACACTGCTTTTGACAGCGTTTGTGTCTGCATGCCATCAGCATGCAGACACAAACGCTAATGTGAAGCCAGCCTAACCCTTATATATACCGGTAGTTCATCATTATCAGCATAATCCGAGTACAAAACTTGGCAACACCATTGATCAGTTGTTGCCAAATCCGGATGTGTATGGCTGTACACAGAGTACGGTGTGGAATGACGGCGCTCCACTGTTTTGAAGCCTTGCGGGTGCAGCAGATCGTCTTTGACTCAAATGAAAGCATTAGATAAGACATGTTTTTAAAATTAATAGATGAAAAGGTAACATATGCTGATGGCTACCCTTTATGAAATGTATAGTGCAGAGTCAAATAGAGCCTCATTCCTGCTGATCGTATTTTATACATGACTTCTATCCCTGTGCAAATGATAAGAGGAAGTTATATTTGCTTTCACACACATCAATTTTGGTTAAAGTTCTTCGCTTTTTGTTCCATTTTTTTGTTATTTTTTTTGCAAGGAGTCAGCAGAGAAAATTATCCTGCATATAAGGTACACCAGGACTGTAGAATCGGAGTCCATTTTTGTGGAGACTGTGTTGTTATAAAGTGGACAGATTCTGACCTAGAGAATATATAATAAATTGGGTACAGTTAGTTCCCACTTACTGCATAGTGTATTGCATATTTACAATTTATTAAAGTTTTTTGTGTTCTAAAGTTGTATTCCAATAAAAATATTTTATGTTCTGTCTAAAAAGCTTGATTATTGTATCATAATGAGATAAAAATCCTGATGTTAAATTACACTACATACCAACTAGGGCTGTGGAGTTGGAGTCATCGAGTTGGAGGTTTGGCTCACTGACTCCAAAGCCCTGATACCACATTTAGTGTTGGGGTGGGGGGGAAGGTTTAGGTCCTGGCCTCAGTCCTTCCTGGTAATAACCCCCCACTGCAATTTTTGTACAGTACAGTACAGTCACAACAAATTTGGGACAGTTGGCAAGCACACATTATTTTAGTGTTGCTGTTATCATTTGACTAGTATTTTTTGCTTTGTAGTTTCAGAGGAGCATTGTGGGATATATACCGTACACTAATGGGATTTTCCATAGAAGATCTTTTTGTCTGATTAGAGCAAACTATTATAGTAATGCAATCATCAATAGTTATATACGTAGAAGACCTATCCTTAGGACAGGCCATAAATGTTGGATTGGTGGAGTCAGCAGCTCAAATAGGCTTCATCCCTCTCTGGGACACAGCTGCCACTTGAATATTTACCATATCCAAGCACAATGGTGTATGGGCACATGCAGCTGTGCATGGCACCACATTTCAGCCCCATTCTCATAATAATTGAGTGTTATTGTGTGTGCCCACTTTACCAGATGTGTCATAGTGCAATAGACTGTGTTCACAGCAAGAAACCTATGGTGAAAAAGTCTGCTATGAGTTGTGACTGAGACTAGTGGACAACAAGTCATGTCATTGTCCCATAATGTCTCTGTTCCCCTACCCTGCACAGGCGCTGCTGCTTCTTTTTTTCTGCATAAAGATGCTTACGATGATTTTTTGGGGTCTCTGGTATTCAGTCCATAAAGTAACCAAAGGCATGCACGGAACCCGCCACCTGAGGAAAAACTCGCAGATGGGCATTACACTATAGTTTACTTTTATTGCGAGTGCAACCCGATGTTTTACGCAGATGTGAGCGAACCAAGTGTCAATGAGTCCGTTGCGTAGATTTTGATAATATACATTATGTGTTATTTTTTTATTGTCATGATGATAATAATTTTATTTATATAGTGCTATCATGATCATACACTATGCAAGAGAAAGTTTTAATCTGACAATTAACATTATGTTATATTTGTACCTTGCAGTGCGGTCAACCTTGGAACTGATATGCTGGAACTTGATTGCCATCTCACAAAAGATGAAGAGGTTGTGGTGTCTCATGATGGCAACTTGAAGCGATCGACTGGTGTTAATGTCAATATATCAGAGATGAACTACTGTGTGAGTATTTATATATTGATGCAATGTGGTCACCTTATGACTACCATCAGCGCTACTATCACCATTAGAGAACCTCTATAGATACATGTTAGTATTATCTCTTGATTGATTGTCTTAGATTATTAACTTGGCATGATAATTGGGTAAAAGCAGTATAATAATTAAAATTATACAAAAGTAGCAAACAATATTATTTGATGAAAGAAATATGTCATGTCACTCACTATATCCTTTTATTTTTTATTAACTTATCTTTTTATACTTTTAAATGCTTTACAGAAATATTAACAAATATATTTGTATAATAAAAATTTTTCACCATAGATGCGCTATTGCCCGTTATAGCACAAACTAGAATTTCATTAGATGATTTAAGGATTGGTCCAAAACTAACATTGATTTAATCCTAAATGACTATCTATTTAATGTAATAATCTAATTGATTTTGTAATATACCGTACTTTAAATATAATTTCTAATATACTTTAAAATTATATACTGTTCCTTCCCTACTCAAACTGCTGCAGGAAAAGCAGGGACCCTGAAGCACACATTGTTTGAAGGGTCGGGGCTGGTCTCTGCTTTTCTTGCTTGCCGGATTCTCTCTTTACAATGCGCACTAACTTGCCGGCTAATCACTTCTCCTCAGAGCCTGCAAGGAAGTGCACTGTCACTATGCATGACAAAAATATTGCAAAGTGACAAGATCCTACTGAGCCTGTGTCAAAATTGAGAGCAAGGACTATCCCAGCCCCTGGATTGGATGGCACTATTGATGTATCATTTCAGGGTGGGTAACCTCTTCCCCCTGATTAAATTTAGTTTTTAAGTATCCCTTCATGTACTGAGGATTCTCAAACAAACTGTCAGCGAACAGAAAGATGGTAAAAATAAATAAAGAGTATAATATAGAGTAAAGTGGAAATGGTAGGGAATTTTCAATTAAAGGGGTTGTCCACAATATTATGATCGATGGCCTATCCTTAAGATAGCTCATCAATTTCTCATTCCTGGGGGAGGGGTGACACTCAGCTTCACCCGCAGATCAACTGAACTCTGTATCAGCAGTGGCTGGAACTGCACAGTCACAGAGCTCCATAGCACAGCTCCATCTACTGTATAATGGCCGCAGCTGGGTACTACACATCCACATCCTATTCAAATCAATAGGGGGTGAATCTAAAGCAGTGGTTCCTAACCTTTTTTGCATCGGGGATCGGCTTCATGCAAGACCATTTGTCCGCAGCCTGGTGGGGGCGGGGCTTTGGTCATATGGGGCATGGCCATGGATAAGGGGTGGAGTTTAGCACCCTGCTTCCCCCAAAAGATGAGTTACATACTATTTTCAGGGGATGTTTTATTTTTGCATCCCCTTGCAGCCCCCAATATGGTATCCACATAATTCCCTTGCAGCCCCCATCATCCCCTTGCAGCACACAATATCCCCATCATCCCCTTTCAGCCCCCAATACAATATTCCCCATCATAACCCCTTGCAGCCCCATCATCCTCCTCTTGCAAACCCCATTCTCCTCTTCCAGCCCCCACCATTCTCCTCTTCCAGCCCCCCACCATCCTCCTCTTCCAGCCCTCACCATCCTCCTCTTCCAGCCCCCACCATCCTCTTCTTCAAGCCCCCAGTATCCTCTTCTTCCAGCCCCCAGTATCCTCTTCTTCCAGCCCCCAGTATCCTCTTCTTCCAGCCTCAGTATCCTCTTCTTCCAGCCCCCAGTATCCTCTTCTTCCAGCCCCCAGTATCCTCTTCTTCCATCCCCCAGTATCCTCTTCTTCCATCCCCCAGTATCCTTTTCTTCCATCCCCCAGTATCCTTTTCTTCCATCCCCCAGTATCCTTTTCTTCCAGCCCCCAGTATCCTCTTCTTCCATCCCCCAGTATCCTCTTCCTCCATCCCCCAGTATCCTCTTCTTCCAGCCCCCAGTATCCTCTTCCAGCCCCCACCATCTCCAACACACAAATCAGCAGTCACCGGTCCCCGCTGCACCTGCGGCATTACGTTGTCTTGGCTCTTATGCTCAGCTGTATGCATAGATGTATGGGTAAAGCTCAAGGCCCATCACAGTGCAGCAGCCAGTAGCTAATCAGGGCTTGACTGCTGCACCGTGATTGGCACAGCTTCTGCACTGTGATGGTCCTTGAGCTTCTCCCATACATCTATGAATGCAGCTGAGCACAATAGCCGAGACAACGTAATGCTGCAGCGGTGGTGGGGCCGCATCTACCGCTCAGAGCCGCCGCAGAGCTCAGCACACTGTGTAGTGCTGGTCTGCGGCGGCATGGACCGGCACATAGACCCCCGCGGCCCGGTCCGCGGCCCGGTGGTTGGGAACCCCTGATCTAAAGTACCCACCATGGCCACTATACAGTAGATGGAGCTGTTCTGAGCAGCTCTGTAAATGTGCAGCTCCAGCTGCCATTGACACTACGTACAGCTGATCTACGGAAATCAGACATCGATGAGCTATCCAAGGAAGTCACTGATTAGGCAGTTCTCTCCGCCCACATACAGCCAGCCATAGACAAAGCACTTCCGGGGGAGGTAGGAGTTTTGTCATTTTCTTTTAATACACACTATATCCGATAACTCTGATTTTAACCCCAGTTCAAACACTACAAGTGGCTAACATTAGGCCGAGCACTGAGTGTACCCGAGCACAGTGATACTCATTTGAGTGGTTTATGAACTTAAATCACCCGAACTCGAGCCCTGATTTTTTTTTTTTGCAAAGTCTATTTTCGGCATGAATTCCAAAGTTTAAAGTTTGGCTTGCTCATCCTTAGTCTTGTTGTCTCAAGAACTGTCTTTTCTAAACTGTTCTGCAGCTTCGCTGTTTTTTTAAAATTAAATCCATCTTGCAAGTTCTTTTAATGTAGTTTTTGACTCTGTTCTGTCTATCTACATCAAATAATTACATTTCAGCAGTATATGACCTGTGTTGTAACACTTGTAATAAAAATGATTTAGAAGTTATAAACATTGTGCAACTGGGTGCCAAAGTTCTACGGACCATTATTTAATGGCTATTGATTCATACTTATGTTAACTAAGTATTGCACTAAAGGCTGCTGCTTATATTGTACTGTCTGTAATCCACACCACAGTCATCTGATTGTCAGGAAGTGGTAAATGCCGCTTGACTTTTGACATAATAAAGGGAACCTGTCACCAGTGTTTTCTCATATAAGCTGCATCCGTTACCAGTAATGGCCACTTTACACGCGGCTACATTTCTAGCTTATCCACAGGTAACTTACTGGTTGCAGTGAAATCATGGAGATATTATTCCATTTGTACACAGCAACAAGATAGAACCATGTCTCCATGATTTCACTGCAGCCAGTAAGTTACCTGTGGATAAGCTAGAAATGTAGCCGCGTGTAAAGTGGCCATAAGCCCTTATATGCAATATTCTAGAATGCTGTATATAAGTCTCCAAGCCGATCTGCATATCATAAAAAAGAGCAATTATTATACTCACCAATGAAATGATCTGGTCTGATTGGTGTCACAGGTCTTGATCCGGTGCCTCCCCTATTCTTGCATTGCGTCCTAAGTCATCTACACACCATCCTCCATTGAGCTCCTCCATTGAGCGCCTCCATTGAGCTCCTGCACACGCACACTTCTCTCTGCCCTGAAAATATTGTATAGCCTGTGTGCAGAAGTTCTTTGACCTTTCCACGCACCTGTGCATTACAGTACTTTGCTCTGCCCTTACTCTGGAGGCTGAATGACCACATGTTGATTTATCTTAAAGCACACCCATGTTAGAAAATAGAAGAAAGGTTGGGAATTGTTACACTGGTGCTGACGGCGTACAAATCTAGTTGCAACGTGAGGTATATTTTTTCCATTTCTACTTCCACTTTGCAGCTAATTTTGTCAAAATTAAATGACAATTCGATAGCATGTTTTGTAATTAATATTATTTGGCAAACAATGTTTTATTGTAGTCTTTAACAATATCCACAATTTAAAGGGAACAATTCAGCTGATTCATGATGTCCACAGACAGCTGTTTCGGGGTATTGCCCCTCATCAGTGTGGAGTAGGATTCTGGCTAGGTGGGAATAATGCCTGATCAGCATCCTACTCCACACTGATGAGGGGTAATACCCTGAAACAGCTGTCTGTGGATGGATACATGGCTCTGTTAATTCCCTTGTCATATCCTTGCAAAAGAAAAAACAAAGGTTGCGCCACGCTGCATTGGGGAATCTAGATTAAGCGATATTCAGGATTTTCACTCACCTTTACTAGTTGTGCCTTATCCGCACAACTAGATTGTGGATATGTGGTGAGTGAAGGTTTGTATTCACTGATTTTCTGATCTTTGGTGTTCCCCTTCAACGTTTTTAATATAAGATTCCTGCCTTCTCCTTAGCTGGCTCGCGTGAAGGATCATGTGCCGATTTTAAGGATGGATAAATGTAGCCAGGTCCTGCTCCGGAGCAGCTCACAACACCACGCTCCCCGAAGGGAGATTGTAGATAAGCCGATGAATAAATGTGGTATAATAATAGTAAGCGCTGAGAGCTAAAACAGGATACACAATGCTCTTAAATATATTACCTTTGAGTTTTATTCATTCAACAAATAAAAGCCCTCCTGCCACAACGCGTTTCGACGCTGACTGCGTCTTCCTCAAGTGGATCCACTTGAGGAAGACGCAGTCAGCGTCGAAACGCGTTGTGGCAGGAGGGCTTTTATTTGTTGAATGAATAAAACTCAAAGGTAATATATTTAAGAGCATTGTGTATCCTGTTTTAGCTCTCAGCGCTTACTATTATTATACCACATTTATTCATCGGCTTGTCATATCCTTAACTCGTAACTGAGTGGGATATTGACTAAAAGAGCCACTTAATATGGTGGTTATGGTGGTCTCCGCAAGGATTCCACCCCAGGGCTAGGTCCTTCCCTGCAGGGATATCTGGCTAGTCCCGTGTTTGAGACTCTTAATCGAGGCTCCACGGACTCCATTTGCATGTCCCTGAGTATGGCACACCTTGTGCTTTTTGATAATACAGTAACGTTGCAGCTCTGAAATATTGCAAAACTGGTGGCAAATGGCATCTTGACAGCTTCACTCTTGATTTTCCTCAATTCATGGGCAGTTATTTTGCACCTTTTTTGCCCAACACGTTTCTTGCAACCCTGTTGGCTATTTGCCATGAAACGCTTGATTGTTCGGTGATCACGCTTCAAAACGTTGGCAATTTCAAGACTGCTGCATCCCTCTGCAAGACATCTCACAATTTTGGACTTTTTAGAGCCTATCAAATCTCTCTTCTGACCCATTTTTCCAAAGGAAATGCATTTGCCTAATAATTAAGCACACCTTATATAGAGTGTTGATGTCATTACACCACACCCCTCCTCATTACAGAGATGCACATCACCTGATTTACATAATTGGTAGTTGGCTCTCAAGCCTATACAGCTTGGAGTAGGACAACATGTATAAAAAGTATCATGTGATCAAAATACTCATTTGCCTAATAATTCTGCACACAGTGTATGGTACCAATAGTTAACAAAGAGCCCATACTGCACTAACATGCAGCTACACTGAACGTTTTCTTATTTCTTTTTTTTTTCTACTAGAATTTGCAAAAAATACAACTGCAGCTTGTTCTGATGCCATATTATTGAGATACTTGTATTAAAAATATAAATATTTAGTATACAAATATATAAAGGGTGGGCCATTTATATGGATACACCTGAATAAAATGGGAACGCTTCGTGATATTAACTTCCTGTTTGTGACACATTAGTATAGTATAGTATAGTATAGTATATACTAATGTGCCACAAACAGGAAATTGATATCACCAACCGTTCCTTTTTTATTTAGCTGTATCCATATAAATGGCCCACCCTGGACTATAAAACAAACCCATAGTGACACTGTGTGCCAACAGCATTCCTCTATGAAAATAGCAATGACATCGGCACAGACAGAAAACTCATGAAGGCAACCGCTGAACGTTTAGGGCATATGGACATATAAAGGGTCTCGTACTTAAGCCTCCATTCATGAGCATGACATAGCAACTCAGAATATCTGCCACACTGTATAATACTATACTTGTGTGGCTGTTTTCCTCAGGTTTGCAGAGGAAGCCATGAGCTTGATTGTCAAAGCAACTCCGATATTAAAGTGAATCTGTCAGCAGCTTTTTACTATGTAAGCTGAGGTCAGAATGCATCTCTTATCAGGCTGTGTGCTATTGTGTACCCTAAATGCATTTTTCACCTGGTGATTAACATTACAGGACTACTTTGTAACACAGACAGTAGTAGGACACACCCCCTAATGTGATTGTACATTGACTGTGAAGTGTCAATCTCTATTAAGAGCATGGTGTGGATGTGGTGGCTCTCCCAGCTCTGCTGAATAGCTAAAACTAATGGTGGCTTTACACACACCAACTTAGGCTGCCTTCAGATTTGCAGATGCCTCCGCAGCGTTTTGCGGAGGCATCTGCAAGCATCTGCATACAGACGGCAGCCCCTATGTTTATAATGGAGCGCACGGCGGTCTGCAAATGCTTGCAGATCGCCGTGCGCACCCATGCACTCCTATATGTGATCTGTGCGCAGGCGGATGCCTGCGTACAGATCACACACTTTTGTCCGCACCAGGGACGCGACATGCTGCATCCCGGGTGCGGACGCGGGACACCGGAAGGAGCAGATATGGTCCACATCCGCACCCGAACGCAGCAAACGCTGCCAAACGCAGGCACTATGCGTTCCTATGTTAAACATAGGAACGCAGTGCGCATGCGTTTGAATGCGTATGGGAACGCAGCATAAGCTGTGTTCACATACGCAAATCTGAAGGCAGCCTTATCTGTCCAACTTCTGACCAACTTGCTGGTTGCAGTGAAATCATGGACACATTGCTCCATTGTACACAGCCACAAAATGTTACAATGTGTCCATGATTTCACTGCAACCAGTAAGTTGGTCAGAAGTTGGACAGATAAGTTGGTGTGTGTAAAGTGGCCCTTAATACTTTCATTGTGTCAGAACAGCTGCACCCAGTAATTTATGTTAAACATCGTTAGGTTGAGGGCCACTTTACACACACCAACTTATCTGTCCAACTTCTGACCGACTTGCTGGTTGCAGTGAAATCATGGACACATTGTAACATTTTGTGGCTGTGTACAATGGAGCAATGTGTCCATGATTTCACTGCAACCAGCAAATTGGTCAGAAGTTGGACAGATAAGTTGGTGTGTGTAATGGCGGGTTTACACGTTGCGATATCGGAGTCCGATTTCAATGAAAAGTCACGTGGTTCGATCGTTGGACCCGATATCGTTCCTGCGTTGTATGGTGTGAACGTCCAATACGATGCAGGAACGATGTCAATGCGATATCGGGGATTGAATGAGCGTGCTATTCAATGCTCCGATATTGAATGGAGATTGGAGCCGGATCGTGCTGTGTTACAGCCCAATTCCGATGTGAAGTTCTACGTCACCCATTCACTCCCATGTTAAATGGTCGTTCCTGGGTTGGGGGGCGTAGACATCGTACGGACGTTGGATTCAGAAATCGCAACGTGTAAACCTCCGATGCGATGCGGGAGGAACGTGCACTAAATGCGCGCTCCCGCGCCATTAAATTGCGATATCGCAACGATATTGAAAGGTGTAAAGCGGCCATAAGGGTACCTTTACACGCGGCTACATTTCTAGGGTGGCTACAGGTAACTTACTGGTTGCAGTGAAATCATGGAGATAAGGTTCTATCTTGTTGCTGTGTACAAATGGAATAATCTCTCCATGATTTCACTGCAACCAGTAAGTTACCTGTAGCCACCCTAGAAATGTAGCCGCGTGTAAAGGTACCCTAACAGTTTGCCTAAAATATGCTGCTCTCACAAGAGATAGCCAAAACCTGCAAACAGATACCTTTTAATAAAGCATGCATTTCTTGGTGTTTTTTCCTGCCACAGGTTGCAATTTTGCAGCATTTTTGCAGCAGAAAATGTCTGAACCAAAAAAGCAGCATCATACGGTACCCTTGAGGTTTTGTGTATTGAATACATAGACAAATCGACATTTTTTTTTTTTAAGGCCCCGTTACACAGTACAATATTGTGAACAATATCGGTGAAATGTCACGGGTCTGGAGTCTGTTCAAACGACATCGTTAGGACGTCGTGTGACACCGAGATACGACTACGATAAATCTTTGGATCGCTCATGTTCTCAAAGCAGACGATCTTCGTTCAGCCAACCTGGTATATCATTGTGTGTGGCACCGCGATAACGATGTCGTTAACGACTTCTCCTATTCACATCAGTGAACAAGTATCGTTCGCTGGGTTGTGTGAATGATAGCTGCTCGCCACATCATTGGTGCGTCGTTCACGATATCTAGACATGTGACATCTCACCAACGATCTCTAAATGATGTCCTACCGACTGCGCTCCCCTGAGATTGTTGGTGATATTGTTACAACATTGAAGCGTGTAACGGTACCTTTAGAAACACTTGTGTTCCATGAATAAATCCAAACTTCTATACATCAGATTACATAAAATTTTTTAAAAACGGTTTAACAAAATTTATATTATTTTTGCTATAACTGCAATATTAGTTTCATTTCTCTTACTCAGAATAATCAATAAAATTTGTTAAAACATACTTCATAAGAACAAACGATCATTGTGAAAATGATTGTGCTAATGAAATATATGCAAACTATTTTGTATTCTACTCTGTATTTTATATTCTACTAGATAATATATATATATATATATACGGTATACACAGCACGGTGCAAAATAAGAATGAATTAAAATTGAAGTGTTAGGCTGCCTTCAGATTTGCAGATGCCTCCGCAGCGTTTTGCGGAGGCATCTGCATGCAGACGGCAGCCCCTATGTTTATAATGGAGCGCACGGCAGTCTGCAGATGCTTGCAGACCGCCGTGCGCACCCATTCACTCCTATATGTGATCTGTGTGCAGGCGGAAGCCTGCGTACAGATCACACACTCTTGTCAGCACTAGGGACGCGACATGTTGCGTCCCTGGTGCGGACGAGAGTGTGTGATTTGTGCGCAGGCATCCGCCTGCGCACAGATCACATATTGGAGTGAATGGGTGCGCACGGCGGTCTGCAAGCATCTGCAGACCGCCGTGCGCTCCATTATAAACATAGGGGCTGCCGTCTGCATGCAGATGCTTGCAGATGCCTCCGCAAAACGCTGCGGAGGCATCTGCAAATCTGAAGGCAGCCTTAGTAGTTTATTTTATTACCAAAATACAAACTGAATGAACAAAGAGAAATCTTAGTCATATTAATGATTGTGACCACCTTTAAACAGATCCTGTCACCTCCAAAAAGCCTCCTAAGCTACAAAATCATGTCCCTGCAGCATCCTATCACTAATCTCACACTCCTTTTGTCTCCTAAAAGCATCCTGTGAAAGTGTATAAAAACGATTTTATACTCACTCATTAGGCATTATAATTAGTAGGGGCTATATTATGTAGCCCTTAGGGCGTGTTGTTTTGCAATCTCCAGGATTCACCCCCTCTCTCTGTGCTGCTGTGATGTGGAGCTGAAGGCATATATATATATATATATATATATATATATATATATATATATACATACAATGATTATCATTTACATATATATATATATATATATATATATATATGTTGAGCACAGTTCTTAACTGGAACGGAAAACTGGGTAGAAGGCACGAAACCTGGAGAGGCAAATATTGGTGAGGATGTTTAAGACATTTTCAAGTCACAGGTCATACATTATTGTAAAGTTGAGCTCAGTGACAAGACACAAGCCAGGTAGTTATTATCACGCTCTACAGACGGACCTGATGTGAGGACCCACTGGACCACAGGCAACGCGGATGCTGATACCAGGATGAGTGAGAGAACCAGACAAGGAAGGTAAGTTCAAAGATTTATTGCACACATCAACAGCAGTGGGCAAACACCCCAAGGGAAGGCTACAGGGCCACCTCACCGGAAACACTTCCGAAGGAGTCCAGCCAGAGTGACCATTATACAGGGATTTCTCCTGGACGAGGCTAAGGAGGGCCCAAGAGAGGCGGACACCCGTGTTGAACCGACCCAAGGGAAAGAAACCAACAGAAGGGAAACACGGAGGTGCAGGATGGGGTCCTTTGGGAAACCAGGAAACACGGAGGGCAGCAGGGAACAGGCACGGAGGTATCCAACTGAAAGAGAACAAAACAAGGGTAAGGAATAGCACAAAACAGGAGAACCTAACAAGACCTGGGCAGGCAGCTTCTAGATGGTAGAAGTTGCCCAGGCAATGTCCAGAAGTGAATGAGGACATTATATCCCCGCTGCCTCTCAGTGATTGGCTGAGAGGAGGGGTAGGGCAGACTGGAACCCTGGCCCTTTAAGAGTGGCTGAGTGCACGCGCCCGCCCCCTTCTGAGAGCTCAGGGAGGAAGTGAGGCAGCAGGAGCCCCAGGAGGACGGTGCAGCAGTTTGGAAGCCGAACCCTGGCCCCTTGACAAGCGGCGATGCACTCTGGAGCCCTGGGGCCGCCGCCGGCCGGCTGGGACCCTGAATCCCCGGACCAGGGCCAGTGACGGAGCGATAGGTAAACGGGCAGGGGGGACAGCAGAGCGGGCAGGGGGACAGCAGAGCGTGCAGTGGAGGTGCCGTGCCACAGGGACGCAACAGTACTTCCCCCCTCCACGCCCCCCCGGTAGCAGACCGGCATGAAACCTGTGCAGGAGGTGCGGAGCGTTGATGTTCTCTGCAGGCTCCCAGGACCGTTCCTCCGGACCGAATCCCTTCCAGTCAACCAAGTACCACGTAGAGCGACCCCTCCTCTTCATATCCAGGATGGCGCTGACCTCCCACACGTCGGATGCAGAGGCTGGCGGAGGGTGTGCAGTCGTATCCTGTGAGTAGCCGTTGAGGACCAAAGGTTTGAGGAGAGACCGGTGAAAAGAGTTGTGAATCCGTAGAGTAGGGGGTAGCCTTAACTGGTAGCACACCTCATTCAACCTGCGAATGACCTCAAAAGGACCGAAGTATCGAGGACCCAGCTTGTAAGAGGGAATTTTGAGACGGACGTATTTGGAGGAGAGCCATACCTTGTCCCCTGGCTGGAACAGGGGGGCATCCAGTGCCGCTTGTCGGCGTGGTCTTTCATCCGTCTCGATGCCCTCTCCAGAGCTACTCGTGTCTCATCCAGATCTTGGAGAAGTCTCTAGCCACCACCTCAGCCGCCGGAGAAGGAGTTGTGATGGCCACGGAGTCGGGATCCTCGGATGGTGTCCATACACTATGAAGAAAGGCGTGGTACGAGAGGACTCACCGGTGTGATTGTTGTAGGAGAACTCCGCCCAGGGTAGTAAGGTTGCCCAATCGTCGTGTGTGCGTTGGTGAAGTGTCGCAGGTAGCCGGACAACACCTGATTCACCCGTTCGATCTGCCCATTAGACTGTGGATGGTAGGCTGAGGAGAAGTCCAAGGCGACATCGAGCTTCTTGCAGAGGGACCTGCCAGAACCTGGACACGAACTGAACACCCCTGTTCAGAATCAATGTTAGAGGGAAGACCATGTAAGCAGAGAGCGTGGAGGACGAACAGCTCAGCCAGTCTGGGCCAGAGGCAGACCGGGCAATGGAATGAAATGGGCCATTTTGGAGAACCTGTCTACCACGACCCACACGATGGTGTTGCCGGAGGAGGGCGGGAGGTCGGTGATAAAGTCCATGGCGATGTGTCTCCAGGGTTCAGAAGGCACCGGTAAGGGCAGGAGAGGTCCGACAGGAAATCGTTTGGGCGTCTGTTACGGCACAGGAAGAACAAGCTGAGATGAAATGGTGATGTCCTGGCGCATCCGTGGCCACCAATAGTGCCGACATATCAGTTGCAGGGTCTTCGTTAGTCCAGCATGGCCAGCGAGTCTGGAGGAATGACCCAGTGAAGAACACGCCCTCGATCGGCCTCGGGAACGATCGTTTTACCTGGGGGCGGCTGAGACAGACGGAGCGGAGCCACCATGCAGAGATTAGACGGGTCGATGATGGGGCGTGGCTCCTCCTCCTGATCATCGATGAGGAAGGACCGGGACAAGGCGTCAGCCTTGATGTTCTTGGCTGCCGGGCGAAAGTGAAGGCGGAAGTGAAGCGGGCAAAGAACAGGGACCAGCGAGCCTGTCGTGGGTTGAGTCTCTGGGCTGACTGCAGGTAGGCCAGATTCTTGTGATCGGTGTAGATCACTACAGGATGTACTGCGCCTTCTAGGAGGTACCACCACTCCTCCAGAGCCATTTTGATGGCAAGCAGCTCCTGGTCGCCTATGAGTAGTTCCGTTCACTGGAAGAGAAAGCCTTGGAGAAAGAACCACAAGTTACCATGCGCCCAGTGGTGGTCTTCTGGGTGAGGACAGCTCCCGCTCCGGATGAGGATGCGTCCACCTCCAGATAGAATTGTTTATCCGCCATAGGCCTGTGGAGGGCAGGAGCTGTGGAGAAAGCGCTTTTGAGCGACAGGAAGGCGGATTCGGCCTATGGGGTCCATACCTTGGCTGGCGTCCCTTTCCGAGTCAACGCGGTGAGGGGTTTGACCAGATCAGAGAAATGCGGGATGAATTGCCGGTACTAATTGGCGAAGCCCAGGAATCTCTGGATGGCCTTAAGTCCCACTGGTCAAGGCCACTTCAGGACTGCGGATACCTTCTCTGGATCCACCTCGAGACCGGAATCAGAGATCACGTATCCAGGAAGGGCAAGGAAGTCCGCTCGAACAGACACTTCTCGTACTTCGCGTACAACCGGTTCTCCCGTAACCTAGTAGAACCCGCCGGACGGCTCGCCTGGGTGTAGGAAGATCAGGGGAGAACACCAGGATGTCGTCTAGGTAGACTACGACAAGACATAGAGGAGATCTCTGAAGACGTCATTCACAAATTCTTGAAATACCGCAGGAGCATTGCTCAATCCGAACGGCATTACCTTGTATTCGTAGTGCCCATCCCGGGTGTTGAAGGCTGTCTTCCATTCGTCGCCTGCTCGAATCCGGACAAGATTGTAGGCACCACGCAAATCCAACTTCGTGAAGACCCGGGATCCACGCAGCCGGTCGAAGAGCTCAGGAATGAGGGGCACGGGTACTTGTTCTATAGCATTGAGACCCCGTTAATCAATGCATGGCCGTAAGGTCCCCTCCTTCTTCTTTACGAAGAAGAACCCTGCACCCACGGGCGAAGTGGATTTCTGGATGAAACCCTGCGCCAGGCTGTCTTTAATGTAATCGGCCATTGCCTGGGTCTCGGCGGGGTTCAACGGGTAGATGCGACCTTTCGGAAGCAAAGCCCCTGGTACCAGATCGATGGGACAATCGTACGGTCTGTGAGGAGGAAGGGTCTCGGCCTCCTTCTTATCGAAGACATCAGCGTAGGACCAGTAGGCCGATGGTAGACCGGGCAAGGCCGGCGGCGAGGGAGGCATCTGGATGGGATGAACGGGGAGCAGACACCGACTGTGATAAGCCTGACCCCACCGCAGGACCTCTCCCGTACGCCAATCCAGGACTGGTTCATGACTGCGGAGCCATGGCAAGCCGAGCATAAACGGAGGAGAAAGAGACGGCAATACGTAGAAGGAGAGCCGCTCAGTGTGGAGTGCTCCGACCTGTATCTCCACCTCACCTGTGACGCCCGCTATCGTGTCCTGTAGGGGTCTCCCATCGACGGAGGTGATGATGCGGGGATTCTGTAGGGGTAGTATGGGAATACCATAACGTTGCGCCGTTTCCAGCTGTACGAAATTACCTGCAGACCCGGAATCCAGATAAGCCACCTCCGAATGGCGTTCGTCACCGACCTTCACCTGGATGGAAATAGTAAGTGGTACAGAGGAGTCGCCCTCACCTAGGTTGGCCTCTCTTACCTGGCCTAGGTGGAGGAGTTTTCCGGTCTCTTGGGACATTGCCTACGGAAGTGTCCGGATCCACCGCAGTAAAGGCAAAGGCCCCGGGTGAGTCTCTCCTCCCTTGCCTGACTGCTTAACCTCACGCGGTCCACCTCCATGGGCTCGTGGGCCGAAGAGGAAGCCGGGGGTACCTGAAGAAGGGGCCGCTGGAACGTGGGAGCCAAGCGGGGAGGTCTTCTTTCCTTCGTCCTCTCCTTCGTCCTCTCCTTGTTCCGCTCCTGCAGACGATGATCTATCCGGATCACCAGGGTGATGAACTCGTCCAGGAAACCGGGGAGATCCCGTACCACCACTTCGTCCTTCACACTCCTGGATAACCCCCGACGGAAGACACCGATCAAGGGCTCATCGGACCAGCGAAGCTCAGAAGCCAAAGTACGGAATTGTATCGCGTACTGACCGACAGACAGATTACCTTGCTGCAGACTGAAGAGGGCCTCGGTAGCAGAGGCGACCCGTCCGGGTTCATCGAAGATCCTGCAGAAGGTGGCCAGAAACGCCCGCAGGTCTGACACAATGGGATCCTCTCTCTCCAGTACCGGATTAAACCAAGCCAACGCCTCGCCCTCCAGATGGGACGCCAGGAATGCCACCATGACCTCGTCCGTAGGGTATCGGTGTGGTAACAGCCGGAAATGAAGTTGACACTGGTTGAGAAACCGCCGGCATAACTTAGGATCCTCTGAGTACCTGGTGGGCTGGCATAGCCGAGGAGAAGAAACAGCGCCTGCTGTGGCTCCGGAGGGTGACATGGAGCCAGAACCCTGGGAGGCCGTAGCCCTCTGTAAGCTGGTAAGTCGACCATCCACGGATGTCATATAGGACAGCATCCTGTTCTGTAGCTCCCTCTGGTGGTCCAGTTCTTGGTGCAGACCCAACATCTGGGAAGAAAAAAAAGGGTCGGAGGTGTGAAGTGCCTCTAAGCGGGTCTCCAATGACCGTATGAAGGACACTACATGGTCATGGCTCTGACGGAGGCCAGCAAGCTCTCTTTGGGCATCAAACCTGGCATCAGCGGGGTCCATGGCCTGGGCAAAATCTGTCACGCTCTACAGACGGACCTAATGTGAGGACCCACTGGACCACAGGCAACGCGGATTCTGATTCCAGGATGAGTGAGAGAACCAGACAAGGAAGGTAAGTTCAAAGATTTATTGCACACATCAACAGCAGTGGGCAAACACCCCAAGGGAAGGCCACAGGGCCACCTCACCGGAAACACCTCCGAAGGAGTCCAGCCAGAGTGACCCCCATACAGGGATTTCTCCTGGACGAGGCTAAGGAGGGCCCAAGAGAGGCGGACACCCATGTTGAACCGATCCAAGGGAAAGAAACCAACAGAAGGGAAACACGGAGGTGCAGGATGGGGTCCTTTGGGAAACCAGGAAACACGGAGGGCAGCAGGGAACAGGCACGGAGGTATCCAACTGAAAGAGAACAAAACAAGGGTAAGGAATAGCACAAAACAGGAGAACCTAACAAGACCTTGGCAGGCAGCTTCTAGATGGTAGAAGTTGCCCAGGCAATGTCCAGAAGTGAATGAGGACATTATATCCCCGCTGCCTCTCAGTGAATGGCTGAGAGACGGGGTAGGGCAGACTGGAACCCTGGCCCTTTAAGAGTGGCTGAGTGCACGCGCCCGCCCCCTACTGAGAGCTCAGGGAGGAAGTGAGGCAGCAGGAGCCCCAGGAGGATGGTGCAGCAGCGTGGAAGCCGAACCCTGGCCCCTTGACAAGCGGCGATGCACTCTGGAGCCCTGGGGCCGCCGCCGGCCAGCTGGGACCCTGAATCCCCGGACGAGGGCCGGTGACGGAGCGATAGGTAAACGGGCAGGGGGGACAGCAGAGCGTGCAGTGGAGGTGCCGTGCCGCAGGGACGCAACAGTTGTACTGCATCAGTAAGGACTTTAGTAAGCAAAGATTTCAAAGAAGTATGCAAGGAAAGAAAGGCGCGCAACGTGAAATACATAATGACAAGCATAAAAGAAGGGGGGCTGCTCGGCCACTCACCTGAAGGTGTTGTGCGCCCCTGCACAACCCCGGGGGTTTATGGCCTGTGTGGTTGCGGTCCTCCCTAGATGGGGCTGGTGTCTCTGCGGGCCTCTGTCCTCGCAGCACTTTCAAAACACATCACGTGACCAGACTGGAGCTGAGGTACGTGACCATAGGTCCTGTCGCTTGTTGTTTGGTTGCCGAGCGACTGCAGGTCCTTCAGTTGGCTGTATTAAGGTGATCCAACACCCGGAGCTGATCCTGCTGATATTCTCTCAGAGGGAAAGGAAATTAACACAGAATTGTGGCGGTCCGGTGGAGTGCTGACATTTTGGGTCACAAAGACAAAGGCTTTTAGTAGTATCAAAACCTTTATTGACCCCTTGTAGTTGCCATAATGCATTTCAATGGACGAGAAGTTATCTTCATCAGGTGATGCCTTGGTCTTTGTGACCCTCTTCTTAGCGCTCCACCAGACCTCTACAATTTTGTGTTAAGATTTCAAAGCAGACTGGGGTTTCAAGATGTTTTGATCAAGCTGTTTTGAAAAAGCCCCATGCATTGAGCAATGTTGAGGACCATAGACGTAGTTGAGCTAATAAAAACCACATCATGCTTACTTGGCTTTGAAATTGGAAGATGTACAGCAGTGCCATCAGATCAAATTGTAAGCAACTGCAGCTACACTTACCTACTGTTCAGAGAAGTCTAGACAGAAGTGGCTGGGAGCGGTAAAATAATGAGTCTCTGCAGACAACAGTGAAGCATGGTGGAAGTTTCTTCCAAGTTTGTGGCTGCATTTCATAAAATGGATTTGCGAATTAGGCCAGTAATAACGGTGTCCGCAAAGCTGAGAAAATTAGTAAGATAATTATCCATCATGCAATACTGTCAGGGAGGTGACTGATCAGTTCCAAATTTATTCTGCAGCAGGGCAACGACTCCAAGTATACAGCCAATGTTAATAAGAATAATCTTCAGTATAAAAAAAGAACAAGGAGTCTAAGAAGTGATGACACACAGAGCTGTCATTTTAACATTATCAAGCCAGGTTATAATTACATGAAGAGACAAAAGGATTTGCTCAATACTACCTGCACAGAAGATCTGTGATTAGTTCTCCAAGATGTTTAGTAAAACCTTCCTGCCAATTCCTTTACAAACTGTGTGCAAGTGTACATAGAAGAATTAATGCTGTTGGGTCATTCCATGTCAAGTGAACCAATGATTATTACCTCTATATTTTTAATTCTTTTGAGATTTTGTTATTTGATAATAGCATGTCAGACAATGCAAAATGTGAAGAGAAAATTTAAAAAAAAATTTTTTTTTTTTTAAATGATTTTCAAAGTTCGGAAAAAGTGTGAATTTCGTTGTTGCCTGCCTTTACGTTTCTCCTCATAACTAAGGCTAGGAACAAGATAGAGAGACAAAATAAACACCATTCTACTCAGAACTATACAGGCTTTCACCAGATATGTCACAAGAGGATCTTTGTTAATATTTTACCCATGTGATCGCAAGCGCAAAACTTTAAAATGCATTTCCGAAAAATCGGCGCGCTTTAAATATTTCAAAAACTGCCCATGTGTCTGCTTTGCTCTTAGCCACATCTGTACCAAATTTCAAGTTGGGATCGCGATGGGATCATATTTTAAAATATTTTACTATTAATAGTGTCAATGGGTCATTCCATATCAAGTGATCTAAATATGAATATTTTTTTTTACCTGACGTCTTTAGATTTTTTAATTTTTTTTCCTTTATGAAGTACTACTTTAGTTAATTACAAATTAAAAGTTTAGAATTTTTTTCTTCATCAGTTAATTTTTTACAGATTTTTAAAGTTTAAAAAAAGTGTGAATTTTGGCCTGGTATGACTTTTCATTTTTTTATCTTGGGCTAGAAATAAGATAGAGAAACAAAATAAACACCATTCTACTCAGAACTGTCCAGGCATTCACCAGATATGTCACAAGAGTATATTTGTTAATTTTAATTTTTTACCCATGCGAACGCAAACGCTACATTTTGAAACGCATTTCCGAAAAAACGTTTTAATAAAAATTTTCCAAAAGTGCCCATGTGTCTTTTATGCTCTTAGCCACATCTGTACCAAATTTCAAGTTGGGATCGTGATGGGATCATATTTTAAAATATTTAACTATTATAGTGTCAATTCAAAAATCTTGAATTCAGATCTGTTCAACCTGTGGTCTAAAAGTGTGGGGTCTATATTTATCAAATCCATTATTTTTAGAAATTACTGTATTATTTTAATATGTTACAGCTTAGAAACAGGAGAGGACATATAGGAAAAAGCTTTGTTAGGGCTCAACCTGAGAAAGCACAGGGATAGACAGTGAATGCAGAGCAGATGATAGGCCAGCAGCTCTGTCAATCATGTTAAGTGTCTACCCACTGCATTCAGGAAGTAAGACAGCTCGTTCAGACCTTTCATGTCCTGACATGTCTGGACATCTTCACTCCTGAACAAACAATAGTCTGTACAAAGCCATCAAGGCTGTGTACTAAAATATGGGTGAGTAAATATATTAATAGTTTAATGCTTTTATTATTAAGGGCCAATACACACAGTGCTATTCTTAGGGATCATCATTCAGAAAAACAGCCCCATTGATTTCTATGGGGTTCACCACATGCAGTGTTTTTGGAGACACTCAAGAGTGAGTAAATCACTGCTTGAACTACTTTTTAATCGCTGCAATAAACGCAGCATTTATCATTTATGTAAAAAAAGCTGCCATTTTTTTCACTAGCGATTAAAAAAACTAACGCATATGTGGTAAAAACTTGGTAGAAAAACAAGCTGCCAAAACTGCAGCGTGTATCTGCAGACAGAAAAAACTGTGCGCGCTAGCCCTAAAACTCACTTTATAGTAATACAGTTCTATCTCAAGTGTACTGTAAATCTTTATTTTTATTACCTATCTTCCTTACTTAATATTAACTGTATTTTTCCCACACAGCAATGGCTGCTACTTCTCAAGAAACAGCATTTTATCATAGACACTGTTGCAATCCTTTTGAAAAAATATGAATATGATTGGCGTTGGTGGCTGGCTACTGTACTCTCCAAAGATTGTGAAAATGAAGAAGTAGAATTGACTTTATTGCATCCTTCTGGTCCAGCGCCATCCTTTGTGTATCCAAGAAAGCCAGACATTTTAAAAGTGCACAAAAATCAGATATTAACTCAGGCGGAGCCTAACACCGTGACAGGCCGGACATACTCTTTGACACACAAGGAAATGGCGATTGCTAGTAAGCGTTTATGGACAAGATTACATTTCACCCACTAGAAGGGACAAATTGATAAAATGCCACTTTAAAAACATACTATTAATTCTTTGATTAGTTCATAATTTATAGAACGATGATTTAACTACTGTACTATTCTTATTAAACACTTCATAAATCACATTTTTAGTGATAGAATAGAAAACAAATTTATATGTATAAATAGGGGTTAACATTTTTGGTTCTTTTAATCTTGTTTAATCAAACTTGAGGATATGATCACCTTTCTTCTTTTGGTTTGTTCAATACATTCAAGTTGAAAATGCTGAGCGTTGTGTTCTGATGATTAAGATGTATTTATCCTGGCACTTATGGGATTTGTTTTTTGTGTCTCTTTTTTGTTGCATATAAATGTTTTATTCAATAAGTTGTGATAGCTCATACAACCATAAAATAAAAAATATATAAATTTGACAGGTCCCAAGTTGAATCTCTGCACAAATATAACCAAGAACACAATCAGTCATTTTTTCACAATTGCCCGTCAATAGTTTGAATTTGATATAAAGAAACATAGTCTTGTGAGATATCAAATGAAAGCTATTACCGTTCTGAGTAAAATGATGCCTCTCCCACTTCATTATCTTATTTCTAGCCTGAGATAAAAAAATGTAACGTCATACCAGGCCAAAATTCACCCTTTTTTTAAACTTTAAAAATTTGTAAAAAATTAACTGATGAAGAAAAAAATTCTAAACTTTTAATTTGTAATTAACTAAAGTTGTACTTCATAAAGAAAAAGAATAAAAAAAATCTAAAGACGTCAGGTAAAAAAAAATATTCATATTTAGATCACTTGATATAGAATGACCCATTGACGCTATTAATATTAAAATATTTTAAAATATGATCCCATCGCGATAACAACTTGAAATTTGGTACAGATGTGGCTAAGAGCATAGCAGACACATGGGCAGTTTTTGAAATATTTAAAGCGCGCCGATTTTTTGGAAATGCGTTTTAAAATTTTGCGCTTGTGATCACATCGGTAAAATATTAACAAAGATCCTCTTGTGACATATCTGGTGAAAGCCTGCACAGTTCTGAGTAGATTGGTGTTTATTTTCTTTCTCTATCTTATTTCTAACCCGAGATATGATAGAAAATGTAAAGCCGTACCAGGCCAAAATTTGCACTTTTTTAAAACTTTAAAAATCTGTAAAAAATTAACTGATAAAGAAAAAAATTCAAAACTTTTTTTTGTAATTAACTAAAGTTGTTCTTCATATAGAAAAAAAATTAAAAAAATCTGAGGATGTCAGGGAAAAAAATATTCATTTTTGGATCACTTGACATGGAATGACCCTGTTTTGAAGGCAAAGTGTGGTCACACCAAATATTGATTCAAATTACATTTCTCTTTAGTTCATTCACCCTGCATTATGTTAATTGATAAAAAATAAACTCTTTAAGAAGTCCATTTTTTAAGGCATTCTTACTTTGAAGAATTTTTTTTTTTTTTGCACACCTGCCTCAAACGTTTGCACAGTGCTGTATACCATTCAGTACAGTTTGCAAACATGTAAGCCGAGAGCACAGTCTTTCACAATGATCGTTTCCTCTTATGACACAGTATGTTTCAGCACATTTTCTGTAGCCTGCCGTGCACTGCAGAAATGATTTTGCCCTAGTAATGCTCCGAGCTGTCTCGTTTTGTTTTGATACCCGAGATCATTTCCTGGGATCACTGCATAGTGGATATGAAGGCAATGTATTTGTCCACATGTTAACAAAAATTGCTTTTGACTAGCCTGAAATAAGGACAGATATTTATACATTGGATATAGAGTACAAAGTAGACATGCACAAAGGAATAATATATGTTTAAGCATATACTGGAACACAGCACAAGTCTGTACATGCATGACATTTGTAAATGTAAATGCTCTACATTTCAGGATATCTTTATTTTTGTACAGTGCTGTGCAAATTGGGACAAAGCAAGTTTTTCTTGCATTAGTTTTACTATTTCTGATAAGTGTCCTCTCAGTTCTTGGCGTCGTTTTCCTTTTTCTTCCACATTTCCCTTTTTGTTTTGGAGAAAACGATCCAGTTTCATTGTGTGTGCGAATTATTCTTGATTTTCCAACACCAACGGTGGAAGCGATTTTTCTTACTGTCAGACTTGTATGTTCATTAAGAGTAACAATTCTAGACCTCTTCCATGGAGTAACATCCATTTTTACAAGCACAAATCACACTGAGAGAAAAAGTACACTAAACCACTCCTCACAGAAACAAGCTCTCAACTGAAGCTGAGGGGGCAGCTAGCTGTTATTTCTGTCTAAAACCAGTCAAACCACATTTTGTTACTCAAGGTTGTACACTCACACCTGTTCAAAGCAGTTAAAACTGGTTTGAATCACTGACTGGTAACCCCATCTTACGATTTACTTAAAAAATGCTTTGTCCCAATTAATTTGCACAGCACTGTATGTTGGTCATTATGATCCAATACTTGGGATCACAATGGGTTGAGATAGCACATTCTTCTTGATGCTTCATCACCCTTTAAAATTCCATGTAAATTGCATTGATTAAACTGTGCCAATGAGAATGAAGACAAATCTTCATTAACATTTAAAAGTTCTTGTGTCATTTCAGGATCTGCCTCCATATTTGTGCCAGCTGGATGTGACATTTGAAAAAGGTAAATGTCTGTTGTTTGACCATTCTTAAACCTCCTTCACACTGTGTTTTTGGGGATATCTATTTTGAAACGGATAGCCAGGGATCCGTTTTGGCCTCCCATGTATCCCTATGGGCACGGATTGGTTTTATATGGCTATCCATTTTTGTCAGGGGTCCATTTGTGTATGCTTTTTTCATGTACCCAGAATCGGAGACTGCACCAATTTTGGGCTGCCTCTTCAAAAAAGAACATAAATGGATCCGTCGTGGTCCACGTCAAATAACATGGGGCTCTATGGAGACGGATCCGTGAAAAAGTATGTCTTGCTGTACTGAGCATGCTCAGAAGCAAGGTACAGCTCCTTCCACCCCTATCTTTGCTAACTGATGATGGATATTTAAATAAGGTCAGTGGAAATCAGTTGGCATCCGCTGACACAGATCCGTGCCTTGTCTATGTGAAAAGGCAGTGTGAAGGGGGCCTTAGGCCGCATAATTTTCACATCCATATGGATCCTTTAATTTTTTTTCAACTATAATTCTTATTGAACATTTTTCAATAATTCCAAACCATTAAAAAAAACAAAACAGATATAAAGACATTGAAGACATTTGAACGCAACCAAGGGAATGGAGATTTGACTCGTAAGTCCGGTATTACCATATGGATCCTTTAATTTCATGGAACCACATGAACAGGCACTGATCTGTTCAAATGGATGCCAACTGATGTCCATGGTCCGATTTTTTTTTTTTTTAATGGATCAGTCATTAGAGATAGGGGTGGGAAGAGCTGTACTTTCTGAGCATGCTCAGTGCAGCAAAACGGATCCGCCCTCCATAGGCATCCATATTATTTGACACGGGCTCTATGAATCCGTGTCTGTCCATTGGTGTCAGTGATTTTCAAGACTGCCCAAAATCAGAACAGTCTCTGATTCTGGGTGCATAAAAAAAACAGACACCAAACGGATCAGTGACAAAACTGACACACACGGATGGCCATATAGGACCAATCCGTGCCCATAGGGATACATGGGAGGCCGAAACTGATCTGAGGCCATCCGTCTTAAAACAGATAAGTACGGATTAGAAATTATGCAGTGAAGGCAACCTAACTATACAGTCCCATACCAGGGAGTTGTGTGTGCCTGTGCGGTGCCTCCATGTGGTGTAGGGTTTGTCATAGGAGATCCCATACTGCACAGAAGTATAATGTAGCCATGTGCATGATGCCTTATCTTATGCTTGTGGCTAATCTGAGGCTAGGATAACTCATTTTTTGGTTTCTGTCACATTCTCGCATCTCCTGACAGCCTCATAGGCATAAATGAAGCTGACATATCAATACTCCGACTTTGACACATGGATGTGAGAATACGGCATCATTCAGACTAACATCTGTTTTATTATGGTTGATCTGAGCCGCCCATTCACATATAGATAAGAGAAAAATGAAACCCTTACACTCTTTAAAAAACAAAACAAAAAAAACTTTGTTTTATTTATTGACAATATATGAAACATATCATCATCTAATATAAAAATTACCTACTTGCGTGTATCATCCATTTCTGTCTTGATGTCCGTGAATCCTACAGTGCACCACGCCTACCGTAAGCCACGACATATTACCATACTCAAGTGAGAGAGAGAGCGCATGGCGGGTGAGAGAGCACACAGTGGGAAAAGAACACAAGGGGAGAAAGAGAGTGCACGGGGAAAAAGAAAGCGCACGGTGAGAAAGAGAGCACACGGGAAAAAGAGTGCACGTGGGAAAAAGTGCACATGGGGTAGAGAGTGCACGGGAGAGAGAGCGCAAGGGGAGGCAGAGAGAGTGCATGGTGGGAGAGAGCGCACGGTGGGAGAGAGACCGCAGAGGGGGCAGAGAGCGCATGGAGAAAGAGAGCGCATAGTGGGAAAGAGAGCGCACAGAGAAAGAGAACGCACGGAGGGAGAGAGGGCAGATGGTGGGAGAGAGCGCTTGGAGGGAGAGAGTGCAAGGGGGCAGAGAGAGTGCACGGAGGGAGAGAGAGCAAACAGAGATAGAGAGACCCTTCAGTGGGAGAGAGAGCGCATGGAGAGTGCAAGGGAGGCAGAGAGCGCACAGAGAAAGAGAGCACTATGGTGAGAGAACGCAAGAGGAGAGAGTGCATGGGAAAAAGAGTGCATGGTGGGAGAGAGAGTGCAAGGGGAGGCAGAGAGAGCTCACGGTGGGATAGAGAATGCAGAGGGGGCAGAGAGAGCGCATGAGAGAGCACACAGAAAGAGAGCACACGGAGGGAGAGAGTGTGCATGGTGCTGCACGGTGGGAGAGAGTGCACACAGAGGGAGAGAGAGCAAGGAGGGAGACAGCGCAAGGGGAGGAAGAGCACACAGGGGGATCACAGCTCAAGAGACATAACAGAGGGGAGAGCAAAGGAGAAAACATCATACAGGGGTAGAGCGCTCTAAGAAGAGTGCACATGAGCAAAGAAGACAGCCTAGAAGGAGAGAAACAGCACAGGGGGGAGAACTCGGACGGGGGGGGGAGAGACAGTATCTGCTCCCAGCACCAGAGATCCTGCCCCCATTGTAACATCACTGCCCTCCCATCTAGTCAGACAATAAACAAAAAGAGAAAACATCATAAAACAGATACACACAAATGTACAAATCAACTGTACCCTCTGGCTAGGTATTGAAATCCTGGAAAAACTGCTGAGTAAGGTGGAACTATTTCGGTATTAAAGATCATCCAATAGATGTCCATAACGTTGGTAGTGAATAATTATTGGAACACCCAGAAAAATATAGAGAACAGAAAAAAGAAAGGATGAGCAGAAGACAAGGACAGAAAAAGCAAAGAAAGACCATGGGAGGGAAAAGTGGGGGTAGGGGGAACTCCAGCGAAACCCCTCTACTCTTTATAGTAGCAGTCTCTTGGTTATCGTAGATTGCATTTGGCAGTTGAAAATACTATTGTCGGGGAATGTAAAGCATAATAGTAAACTTTGGTTCATTTAGGACTATTATAGTTGTACCTATTTTGTTTTAAACTGTGGAAATGTGGATATTGTTTACTGATCACCAAAGATTACAGAAACAATGTAATTTGTTAAAGAAAACAACACAAGTGATGGGTTCAAATTCATCTGTTTGTCTTGCTAGTTGTTTTATGCCTAATCCAAGCACAATTGATGACATTTTTGCCTTTAGCCAGTCAGAAAAAGCTGCATGCAACGTGTATCCGTCCAGCACAAGGAGATGTCTCAATTCATTAGATGACAGAAATGGTCCCGATAAATAGCAAAGGATCAAATTTGGCATTAGCGATGCTCATATGTGCGTTAAAAACATACTCAGCTATGCATCTTAGGTGGTATAGGTGTCCAAAACAACTAGTACATTATGGGCCAAACCAGACTTCAGCTTGCTGGAGAGGTTGCGGAGGTTTGGGATCATTGGGCCACATGTGGTGGTCCAGTCCAGTTTTCGAATCTATAAATATGTTGTTAAAGGAGGTGACTGGGATTTGGGTTCATTTGACACCATCAATGGGACTGTTGCATATAGGAACAACTGATTTTCCTTTAGATATTGGGGCATAGTGTCACATATTCTGATAGGCTCACCTTTGCAGCTAAATGGAAGGGGATGTTCTTCCCACCATGAGAGAAGTGGTGTACAACATCAATATACATTGTCAATATGAACAAACTGTGGCACACTCGTCAGTTACCAAGAAAAAGGTTGATCGAATATGGGAACGTGGTTACTTAGTCAGAGGTCTGCCCCGTTCGCATTGAAGATATGTTTTTCATATGCTTTTTCATGCAAGTGTCCATTTGTTTTCTGTTTTAACATTATGTCAATCTATGTGTACGCGCATTTATGCTTCTGTTTTACTTGTTTAAACCCTTACGTTATTAGTCTTGTTGTTATATGTTTTCTTTTTTTGAAAATATGCAATAAAAAATTTATTGAAGTAAAAAAAACATACTCGGATCACAGATATATGTAGATGGCCTGACAATTAATGGAGTTGTTTCCTCTTAGTTAGTAAATGTCCCGAGCTGCAGGTTATTATAAAGAGAAAAACCGCGCTGTACTCAGCGGCTCTGCAGAGTGGACAGAATGCCCCCTTCAAAGTCACTGAGCATTCTGATTGGCTGCCACGCTGTCGATGTGACATCAGTGCCGCATCCAATGCCAAGACACCATGATCAGTGGTAGAGACTCACCGGTGGACCCGGGGAAGGTGAGTATAGTGTAGTTTATATCTTTAAAATAACTTGCAGCTGATGACATTCATACTAAAATGGAACAATCCCTTTAGCACTAACATTTACTTAATATATCGATCATTGTCTAAGAATCAACAGTAGGTGTAAGCATGCCACCAAAATTATCATTCATACATAGCACTGCATGTGAACAATTACTAATTTAATTCATCTAACCAATGCTAATCTTAAAGCAGAACTGTCTTGGGTATCACAGTGCCAACTTAATATCAAATAGATATCTTACACCTGATGATGTGTTTATTTTGAAAATCCATGTCATAATGGCTGTATAATCCTTTATGAATGTTTACTCTCCTTCCATCTACCCTGACTGACATCTTCTCAGAGTTCCCCCTGCTGCTGAGATCTCACAATGCTCAGTACAATCTGCAGCTGTCAAGCTGGTTGGTTGGAGACTGTATGCACTTGAACTCATGAGCTGTGGACTCAAACTGCTCATGATAATATCCGGATTTTACAGGCTTTATTGCATGAACCAGTTTCATCAAATTACAAAGATCTTTTTAATAATGTATGCAGCTTGTGCTGTGAAATCTGGTGACAGATCCACTTTAAATGAGAAGGAAAGTCAGGTATTGTATAGAAAAGAGGCATGCTGGAGATCAGAAGTACGCAGAAGTACAGTATTGCCCCATAGACATAGAGTGATTATATCAGCAGGTTTTGCTATAGAATCTGAGAGCAGTGTGTTGTAGGGGCAAGGAGCTTGAATCCAGTAATGTATTACTTATTGGACTGCCTGATGCAGTTTTGATAAAATCCCTGTTTTTCACTCACCCATGGCAGCACCATGGAGAGAAAGGAAACTTACAGGATTAAAGGGTGCACCTCTCCCATGGATCAGTTGGTTTCCTATACTTGATGGTGGAACCTTCATGGAGATGGCAGTACAGAGACAAATAGAAGATCTTATCCAGGCCTGGCCAGTTGATGCAGGTAGTGTCTCCATCCCTGCTACAACCAGTGCAGAGGTCCTGGAAGTGTTGCAGTGGCTCTGGGGGAACTTGACTGGAATAGGGGCACGAGCAGTGCCATTCCTTATGGTCAGCTTGCATGCGCATGCACATGCATAAGGCATGTGTCCTGATGATGAGCTTGCCATCGACATTTAACCTGGAGATGATGTTTCACGTCTGGGGTATGACTGCAAGAAGTGGCCTTATAGGGATGACTGTGTCTGGTAGGTTCCATATTTTAAGTGCTGTTAGACTGCAACAGAGTTGGATGTGACTCACCCAGGCAGGGGTACTCAGATCTTGGAAGTTGTTTCGAGGTGCTCTCACTCGTGGTCGATGCCCGAGTCTGTGGCCCTGGTGGTCACTGAAAAGTGTTGAAATAAAATAAAATGGGTTGAATTGTTCGTGACGCCATCTACGGAGTCTGGTGAAGGCACCAGACCTGGTGAAGGACAGACCTCCGGGGGTGATGGATGGGCAGCTGGGTGTTGTAGCTCCCCGTAGGTAGAGCAGGGCCCCTGGGGCAGTAATGAGGGAATGGAGCGTGGGCATAGGGTTGTGGCTCTGCAGGCAGGCAGTATTTACAGTCTCTGGACGGGACAGGATAAGGGCTGTAATAACAGACACACACACTGGAAGTAGTTCTCTGTACCTTTACTGATGACAAACCGGCACGGTCCAGGGTACACTCCAGGTAGTGTTGGAGACACTTTGGGATTTCCACAGCGAGTGATTTATAATGCCTCCTAGTTCCTGTCTTACTTTGTCTTGAAGCCCTGACCTGTTTAGAACCTAAAAGAAAAAAGTAGAAGCAATGCGCCACATGGTGAAGCTCTGTTTTGATTATGTGCCAGGGGGGAGGTGTTGTGCTCACCTGGGTTTGTTGTGCTGAGTCTCCGCACAACACGAGTATAAGCAGGAAGGGAGCGCCTGGTATAGAAGGTTTCTTGTGCAGTCAGGTGGTGTGGTCCCGTGATAGGAAAGAGGCGTCGTTATATGACATCACCACAGGTCCTGAAGTTCAGCTCCACCCTGACAGCATGTTTAACTAAGGTCTAGGGAATTGCCAATGCTCACCGCTGCTACCCCAACTGCTCTCCCAGAGGGAGATAGAAAGTTATATGTGCAAAAGAGGATTGCGGTATAAAGGGGAGCGCTAAGCAATAACAGGACACAGAAGTTATACCAACCTACTTTAATAAAAACAATTACAGCTGCTCTCATACACCAGGCGTATGAGAGCAGCTGTAATTGTTTTTATTAAGGTAGGTTGGTATAACGTCTGTGTCCTGCTATTGCTTAGCGCTCCCCTTTATACCGCAATCTTCTTTTGCACATATAACTGCTTACAACCTAGTCTGGCCTCCTGTACATCTTTCCTCCTGTAGTAGTTGGTGAGAACCTTCTTTGGATTGCCGCTACCTCAGGGGATTTTTGAGGGTCCTAGCCCTGGGGTTGATTGCTGTTACAAGGGTTCGGGAGACTAGAAACTGCTCTGAGAACCAGTGTTTTCTACTGGGCTAGTTGCTCCTTTGCAGACTCGCACTCCGATGTCCGATATCTGCTCTGGTCTTTGTTACTTCCTTGCCTTGCCTTCAACCCTCACTCTCGGGTTCCTGACACTAGCTAAGGCGGTACTCTGGCTCGGGCCTGGCATGGCTCCGACACCAGGACGTCTTTCTCAGTACTGCTCTGTACTGAACTGGCTAACTCTGCCCCAGCACCAGTATTTATAGGGGATCTTGCTTAAAGGCAGCAAATGGAGCTCCCCCTTCAAGCCTGGGGTGGAACGTATTGAGTGTTACCTGTTGTGGAAATCCTTCCATGCTCTAGGTGTTCCTGTGGCTGCCTGTACCACAGGGTGCCACAGATGCTGCTCCCCCGACCATTGGGAAATTTACACGTAAACTAAATAACGCAATCTGATTAGAATGCGGTGTATACCTCAAGAGAAATGCTTTATGCCAATTCTATAAGATTTAGGAGATGTGGCTGGAAACACCGGGACTCCCCTATCATACATTATGTGAAGACTGTGTGATGGCTAATCTGCTGTTGTTGTTCAACAAGTAATGTGTGACTGGTGCTGAGGAAACATTTCTCCAGTTATACTTCAGGGACATCTTTATTGGAAAGACGCCTATTGAACATTTAATCAGACTAAATGGTCTGGCGCATACAATCTTTTTGTATAATAAAGTGTGGCATTCATAGTAATGCAAGTTGTCGGAGAGGAAGTAAACAAACTCTGGTGCCAAGTGTTGAACGTGGCAGTCCTAGAAGTCAGAATCGACTCTTTAACAAGCCTTTCAATAATAAGAGGAGCATTGTGGCCATAAGTCTCCTCACTGCTGGCACGCAGGATTAAATCTCCACAAGGCGAAAAGCTAGTCCCTTAGGGCCCCTTTACACGCCACAACCATAGGAGACAATTTTGGCGGCGATATTTCTCGCTGGAATTATCACCGCCAAAATGCCTCCTTATTGCGGCGTGTATTTCGGGAATTTGGCTGCGATAAGACAAATGTAGCCTGGTTTTAATTTTACAGCAGTGCTCTAAAACCAGGCGACATATCGCCGCCAAATTCCCGATTTACACGCCGCAATAAGGAGGCAATGTGGCAGCGATATTTCCAGGTCGCAATATCACTGACAATATTTCTCGCCGCAACCCTCAGGGTACCGTCATAGATATCGGCGGCGACAGGCAGGAGTGCGCATGTTTTTGGCACCCCGCCAGTGTCGCTGTCGCATGTTTACATGCGACAATACCTCCGGCGACGCATCAATGATCTTACAGGTGCCATCGCCGCTGGGGTGTCCAAAAACCCCAGCGGCGATTCTGTATCATGGGAGCCTATGGCTACCATCGCCTGTAAGATCGCCGTCCCCCTGTTACATGGGGCGATGTCTACACATCTCCCCAGAGTGCTCGCTTGGTTTCAGAGCACTACTGAGAAACCAGGCGACCACCCAAAGGCATCGCCATCTCCTATTTACATTAGGCGACGCACAGGCCATGTCGGCTGCGATTGGCCACGCCCCTGCGTCGCCTATAAAATTGCCGCCGATATGGCCTCGAGTGACGGTACCCTTAAGGTATCTTCACCCGTCGCAACATTGCATGCAATTTCACTGGCAATTTGCTGGTTGCAGTGAAATCATGGAGACATTGTTCTATTTTGTTGCCGTCTACAAATGGAACAATGTGTCCATGATTTCACTGCAACCAGCAAATTGCCAGTGAAATCGCTAGCAAAATTGCCGTTTGTGACAGTACCTTTAGATTCATACTAATGTAACAGGGCCGGACTGGGACCAAAAATCAGCCCGGGAAGTAAAGACCCCACCAGCCCACACACTATATCATCTATCAGTCACAATAAGTAAATTTTGTTTTTACATTGGCGTGACCCTCATCACTGTTTTACAAGAGTTATTTAGAGAGCCACATGTGAGTGGCGAGACACAGGGAGTACTCACCCACAGGTCCATTCACATGATACTCTTCAAAGCTACAGTTTCTCAGGATTGTGGGGTCTCAGCGGTCAGATCCACAGCAAAGAGAAAGTCATCACCTATACAGAAGAGAAGTGGTGACTTCCTTATTCAAGATAATTTAAACAACATATAAATGCTGAAAATCCCGAAGTCCAATACCACCTCTCTGACAGCAGGACAGTATACAGGACAAGAGCAGTGGTACTGTGCAGTGTATATACAGAATAATACAGATACTGAGGATTACACCCAGTATACAGGACAGGAGAAGTGTTACTGTACAGTGTATATATACAGAATAATACAGATACTGAGGATTACACCCAGTATACAGGACAGGAGAAGTGGTACTGTGCAGTGTATATATACAGA